>OY757921.1:55196080-55736080 GCA_963585895.1 Sepioteuthis lessoniana
ATAGTTTTTATAATTTGTAATATCATGGTCATTAAACAACTATGTTAAAATTTTTATTCTAATTGCTAAATAAAGCTGACAATAAATAGAAGTTTTGCTACCACAACTAGTCAATATGAGTGCGTGTAGTGACATAACATATTAGCTTAGGAAAAAATAAACATAGTTTGAATTCTGATACAAAGTTCCATGATTCAGGCAATGAGATAAGGCACAAAGGAAGCTGGATTCATGCTTTTTTCAAAAAGTGTGAATGTGATACGAGTAGTTTTACAACCAAAATTTTCTGACTGTTTTCAAGACTGTAAATCTATTAACCAAAGTGTGACACTAAAAATAGCAAGCTAAATATACTTCTCCAACTATTTAGTTTGGTTAGTTGGTTATATATGGCATATCAGCTATTGTAGATTATTTAATGCCAAATCAATTTTATACGTATAAACAGTCCTATTTCACACAAAATTGAAATTTAGCATAAGCATACAGTTTAGTTCTATTTGACCCATAGATAGGTTAGTTGGTGGTTTTGTTTTACAGCATATCAACCCTTTTCAGGTCATTTAATGCCAAATCAAGTCATTTTAATAAAAATTTTGTTTTAGTTTGGCTTAGCGTTATATATTGACCTTTGACCCGGCCAAACATGCCATTCCAAAGACGGCGGAAGTGCATATTCCATTGGCATGGGCGAGCTTGGCTGATGGTGTGGGACAGGGTTAAAATCCCATGGTACACTCACAGACTGATGCAACGGAAGAGAGTGACCTGTGAACTGCATGACAGTTATTTCCACTTGATGACGATCAAACATGCCATTCCAAAGACGGCGGAAGTGACACATTCCGATGGCCAGTTATGGGGAGATATTGTGTGGGTGATTGAACTATCATATAACTCAGTGAAGACAGGAAGTCAGTTAGTTTGGAGACCAGACCTATTGGTGACAAGATGCAGTAGAGAAAGCCAGCACCCAGCAGAGTGGGCCCCTGAGCCTCCGGTTGAGCAACTCTGGAGAACGAGAAAGACACAACACTGATGGCCAATAGAGTGGGGAGGTCAATATGTTGCAGTTCTGTTCGGTCTCCAACTGCCTCTCACACACAACCCTTTCAAATAAAGTGAGAGGTATATTTTTCTAAAAGAACTGTGTCACTCATTGTTATTATTGTGTGTCGTTATGATTCTGCATGCACATGTAGATGTATATGTATTATGTGTTTGTATAGTTAATCATGTCAGGTTATTGTGTGACTATACAACATTAGTATTATGGTATAACAACAATTGTTGGTTATTTGATGCCAAATCCATCCATTTTTATATATATAAATAGTTCTATTTTAAACAATTCAGTTTAGCATATGTATGCACTATAAAGGTCAAAATACTATTTCAAACTACTCAGTTTAGTTAAATGGTTCTAAGTATTGCTATATATCACAAACAATTCAATTAAACATCAGTTATTTATTTACACACAGTTAAATATAAAAACAGTTTGATTTCAAACATTTCAGTTTACCATAAACACATAGGTTCCTATCTATATGTCAGATAGAACTAAATTATCAGGTGTTACCACTCTGGGCCAGAGTGGACCTGGGAGCAATAGCAATAAAGGAGTACTCTGCATTTGCCAAAGCTCCAGCATTACTGGAGCTTCACCATCAAATTGTTTAGTATCATATCCAGGACACTCGTTGGGGGAGTCTTACACCTCTGTAGAGATGCAGTCAGTGTATTCTGCAGCCCTAGCTTACTGGGCCATCTAACTATTTAGAGCAATCAAGAAAATGCTTCAGGCTGAAACTTTGGACAACAGTTAATTGTGCATCAGTTGAAGAAGTGAATGACAATAGCTTACCTGGTGCCTGCAATCTGGCAAACTGTTGCAAAAGTTGAAGACTGCCTTCTTGAAGATTTGGGGAATTGTCAGAAGATTTAGTATCATTTTCGGAAATCATGGCACAAAGGTATTTGCAGGAAACTTTACTGATTTTGGCAAGACATTTTTGACTTTTATCTTATATGAAAAAAAAAAAAAAAGAAAATAGAAATGTCCAGATTATATACATGGTGCATTCAATAAGGTTCCAGACTATTTTTTGTTTAGATGTTTAAAATTGTCATAGACTCTTGAAAATTCAGTATGTTATTGCTTATATCTTATGAGATGACTGACCAATTTTTATGATTTCAGCTTCAAATGAACAGCTACAGCAGCAATTGGAATACACCCTACTAAAGCCTGATTGTCACAGCTGGTCAATTTCAAAAATACAAACTGGATGTGAGGACACTTTAGAAGAACAATATGCAATAAAATTCTGTTTTAAACTTGGAAAAAATGCCACAGATGGAATGCTTCAGACTTCTTTTCGGCCATCTTGCATGAATCGAGCATCAGTTTTTGAGTGGCATAAGAGATTCAAGGAAGGCAGGGAGTCTGTGAGGGATGATGAGAGGTGTGGAAGAAGTAAGGAAGTCAATACACCACAGTTGATTGGCCAAAGGGTTAGGGTTACTATGTTGAGGTTTTAAGGGAGTTCAGGAAGAGATTCCGTCAGAAGAGACCAGCACTCTTCAAATCAGGTCAGTGGCATTTCCACCAGGACAATGCACCAGTCCACAACTCCATCCTTGTCACAGATTATTTGAGCAAGATGGGCATCAAGACAGTTCCTCACCCTCTCTATAGTCCAGACCTTGCTCCCTGTGACTTTTGGTTATTCCCTAAGCTCAGAGGCTGTCATTATGAGACAATTGAGGAGATGAAAGAGGCTATGACAAAGGTCATTGACATGCTCACACAAGATGACTTCCATGGGGCCTTCCAGAAGTTGTTGGAATGGTACAACAAGTGCATTGCAGCTGGAGGAAATTACTTTGAAGGGGATAGTGTTTCATGTGTGTACTATCAATAAAAGTGCCCATACAAAAAAAGTCTGGAAACTTATTTAATGATCCTCTTATAAAAGAAATACAAACAAAAATATATAACTTTAGATATTTTTTTTCTTTGGTTTGGTTTTATGGCAAAACAACCATTGTAGATTATTTAATGCCAAATCCATTTTTATACATATAAACAGTTCTATTTCAAACAATTCAGTTTAACATAAGTTTAGTTTTATTTGACCAATAGATTGGACCCTATCAGATGCTACTCCTCTGAGCCAGAGTGGGCCTGGGAACTATGGCAATAAAGGAGTACTCCACATTCCCCAAAGCTCCTGCCTTACTGGAGCCTTACCAACAGATTGTTCACTATCATATCCAAAACACTCATTGAGGAATCTTACCTCCCAGTAGAAATGCAGTCAGTGTATTCTGCAGCCCCTGCCAATTGGGCCAAGAAATTTCTTGAGATGATTTTTCAATTTACTAGTAAACAAAAGAAAGTTGCATCGAGCTATGTTTGGTGATTAAAGAGGGTGCTGCATTTGTACAGTCCTATTTCATTAAAAACTGTCAAGCAAAAAGCATCAAGAATTGGCATTGACTTGTCTAGATAGACACCAAAACATCATCACTCAATGACCTAATTTGCTCAGTTGTGCATGTCTCCAATTAAATTTTAAATTTAAAGATTCAGCCTCAATACTTTTCAACCACTCCTGGCAAAAAATATGGACTCACTACTTCTGTTATTATCTGAAACAAAACCTTTTTTATTGATTGCCAAACTCTCTGGCTACATGGAAAATAACTCAAATTAATTAAAATATCTTAATAATAGAGACTTTTTTTCAAAATAACATAAAAGAACAAATTATGGAATCACCAGAATAACTCCATAGCAAAGGCATTTACTTGCCAGCAGCAGAAGACTGAAAGTTTGTCTATTAAATAAAATAGGTTTGTGATTAGTTTATTTTTCATGGGTCGAAAATAACAAGAAATATTTTCTAAGAGTGGGGAGTTCATATTTTTTTGTCAGAAGTTGTAGATACTAAGGCACATGCATATATGTTCTTATGCCCACAGAAGTACACTTTTTAGAGATCTTCTTCTCAACAACCTTTTCCTGTTGTTTATCAACAGACGTAATCCTACATTACCACCATTACTACCTCTCCACCATCAAGAAGAGCACAAAACAGCAAATTTCAACTAGAAATCTTACAAATGAATAGTTATACATAACAAAATAAGGGAAAAAATAAAGTTATGATAGAGTAAAACTTACTTGTTGGTAATGTCTTTTGGCATTTACACCAAGTAATGCAAATATTGAGGAACTTTTCAATACTGTACTTTAAATCTTTTTTATCAAGTACCCACTGGACAAAAACCTGATCAAGTGCAACATTATACATCATGAGAATCATGGCAAGGTTAAGGTGTTCCGGCGTAGCAGCAGTCAAAAGATGAACAAAGACATTGGGAGGACAAGAAAGGCAGTAATGAGGTTGGGTCTGGAATAAAGTCTGGCAGATTGACAACAATTTGTTAATGGATTCTGAATATAAGAGAAGAGAATAAATCTTATTCAGACTCTTCACTTTAAGAAGGAAAGTTTTACAGTTCCGAATCAGATAACTCAGAAGCTTGATCAGCAGATGACCGGAATCAGAAGAGTTTGTCTTGGAAAGTAGCACTTCTGGAGGAAACTGAAGAAGAAGTTCTACAGACTCTTGGATAGTTGTAAAATCAATGTAAGGGATGAAGTGATTTAAAACTGTACAAACCAAGGATATATCATCAGCTGGTTGACCCTGAGATACTAATAACAAACACTCCTTTAAGTAAACTTTGATTTTGATGCAATAATTCTCAAAAAAGCAATTATTGCTAATTTTGGAAAACTCTGAGAAAACAGCTGTTAATTCATTGGTGACTAGGTTTCTCAAAAGTCTGCAGGTGTCTTCTTTAATAGGCAGAGAGTTTTGAATGAAACCAGACTGAACTGCCAGGAACCAGCGCAGAATGACTTCCTGCTGAGAGAAAAATGAAAGAATTTCAGATAGCATTCTCTCAGCTGTAAATGTTTCTGTTTGTAGGATCTGAAAATCGTCAGAAACTTGGAAGAGTGAATCATTTGATTCCGCCTGCTGTTGGCATTTTCGGAAGAGATGCTTTAAAACTTTCTTCAAGTATTTGAAAATCCATTGAAGAACTGATGAATCCTGATCCTCCAAGCAGCCTCTCTGTAAAAATAGAATGTTTTTCTTTTATCAAGTAGGTACATAGACATATATTTATTCATTTGAAAGGTAATTAAAAGACTTTGCAACTGAAGGACTAAATAATTTGCTTTATGGTTTTTTAAGCCAATACAGTATTTAAAAATCAACTGGTAGAAATTTTATAGTGGTTTTTAAAAAATAACAATCTTTTACATAGAAAAAAGTAAAGTTGGCAACCTTAGTTGAGGGTGACCCTTTTCAATAGCTATGACACCGAGGTGTAGAGGAGGGCACTACTCCATTCCCAGGATTGCTCCACTTTACTCTTGATCCTCACCTTATAGTGCTAAGTGCTAGGCAAGGCGGCACCAAGTACCATTTTTTGAGTCTTTGGTATGACTAGACCTGGTATTGAACCTCAGTCTCCCGGACCATCGGCAAACACTCTACTCATTAGGCCAACTTCAACAAAATCTGATCTTTTCCACAAGCTGTTCTCTCCACCCCCTAAAAAGAAAGATCTTTTTACTTCAAGATAATTCTCTACAAATAAACTTTCAATAAAACCAGATTCTTTCTACCAATATATTCCTACATTACAGACCTTTGTTTCCTCTTTTTTTTAACTTGACTAGATTTGGAATTAAATGACTGGAGAGATCAAAATGCCGTTAAACAAAAACAGACAAGACGATCTCCATTGCAACAACTACTCAGAGAGAATAACATTGGCTCCAAGAAATCTAGATCGAACGACAGAGCAATTCTTGAACACTCACTGCAGTCTGTCTGTCCTATGTGAAAGGCCTAGCTGAAAAAATTCAAAAGATATGTAGTCCATATGGTATCAGGATAATATTTAGGAGTGGATGACTCTTTGAAAATATCTCTTCCGAGTCAAACCCCCAACAGAATACAACATGACAAAGAATTGCCTTGGCCTAATGAGTAGAGTGTTAGCCAATGGTCCAGGAGACCGGGGTTCAATCCCAGGTCGAGTTATACCAAAGACTAAAAAAAAATGGTACTTGATGCCGCCTTGCTTAGCACTCATCACTATAAGGTGAGAATCAAGGGTAAAGTGGAGCAATCCTGGGAATGGAGTAGCACCCACCCCTATACCTCAGGGTAGTAGCTATTGAAAAGGGAGCCTTCAGGTCACCCTCAACTAAGGTCACCAACTTTACTTACATAGAAAAAAAAAAAAAGAAACTTATCAACCACCAAGAAGCTGTGGGGATTAGAAAGAAATAAAAGACAATGACGTTAAAAAATAAAATAAATAACCACAAAAGTAATAGTTCCCTAGGAGGCTGTTAACAGGAAGTGAAATCAGCACATGCCTAAAAAGAGGGGTTTCTTGGTACCTAAGAGTAACTCTTCTATATAAGTTTTTATCACCTCGGCTGAGACTGACAGACCTTTTTCTCTTGGCTGCTAGTAGGGAGTGCACATGCTGGCTAAGTGCCAAGGCGTAGCAGCACACTGCATCTCCAGCCAGAAGCAGCAAGACACATGACAGACCCTTAACTTATAATTTGCAAAAGATGATGTTCTTCAAATGCCTTATCTGAAGAGCCCAACAATTTCTACTGGTTCAGGAAAACATTTTCACCAAAGAATAATCGTAAACCCTAAAAACAAAATTTGAATGTAAAGGTATCTCTGTCTCTTTCCTTCCAACCATAATTCCTTTTCCAATTTCAACAGACAAAAGATAACAAGTGAATGGGACAAAAAGACAAAGGAGTCAGACACAAACCTTCAGAATCTCCCAACGATACCAACAATTCACCACAACCATGAAAAACCCTTCATCAGCTCCATAAAACCAACTGATCTCTGACATGATTTCCAGCAGTGACAGGAAGTTCTACATGCCATGCACTCTTCAGACTATCACTTGTTTTTTCTGTGCAACAATGCTTAGCAGTTCAAATAAGTTGAAGGTACTAAAACCCAACAAACTTAATTAAATTTCACTGAAAAGTGATATAAATTCATAGAAAGCCAGGGAAAATAATGACTAAATTCAAATGAATTTTTTCTTTAAAAATTTGTATCAGCCTCATAATACCTGTAAATTCAAAGCTTGAAACAAAGAACTAATTAAGTTTACTTGTGTCTCTTTTTATTACATTATCACTTTTAATAAATTTAATTATCTCATTAGCAAATCCATATAGAAAATGAAGGATATGTTCAATAAATTTTACTTTAGCAAAATGTACAAAAATCAGGTGACTCAAGATCATCACTGTTATTATATATATAATTTAGAATATAAGAAAAATTTTAGCATGCAAGTTCACTTTATATAATTCATCAAATCTCTGTGCATGGTGCAGGGTTATACAGCTGATACTTGATAAAAACCAAAATGATATTTTCTCTTTATCTTATCCAACAACACCAGATGTTTGAAAGGTATAAAAAAAATATATACACAAAAATAAATAAATATATCAGAAAGGAAAATAGTCTAATAAATAAATAAATAAATAACTTCTGGGGAAAAAAATAGTCAAAATTTTTTTAAAATGATGACAGGAAGATGGGAGTTGTATTTTTTGAATTTGTGAAAAATCTAGAGAAAAAATACTCAGATTGAAGGAAATAATACAAATTAAAAAATCATAATGGCAGGAAATAATAAAAATAATAATAATAAAAAAGAGAGAAGAATAAAGAAGATGGATGAAAACTTGAGCAAAAGAGACGGTACAACTGTACCATCTCTGTTGCTCAAGTTTTAATGGGTTTTGATGATTTTTTTACTTTGATGAAAAAAACTAAAAAACATTTAAATTTAACCATGTTATTTCTCTTGCTTGGGTTTTAATTTTCTAAGAGGAGAGAAACTTTCTAAATTTATATTTGTCAGTTTTTTTTAGTTCTATGGAGATATATTTGTAAAAAAAATCTTTGCCATACAACTGAAATTAACTCTAGTCTTTAAAAACCTGCAAATTTGAGATTTAGTAAACCACTAAGTGTGAACTGTGAAAATTTTAATAAAGTGAAATTTGAGAGATTTTGAGTTATCTTAATAGCTAAAAATTAAATGAAGAAAAAGGTTGGTTGGTTGGTTGTTTGGCTGGTTGTTTGGATTTTATGGCATATCACCTTTGTAGGTTATTTGATGTCGAATTCTGTTTTTATATATATTAAACCTAAGATTTCTAAATAAATACTTTGTAGAAAACATTTTAAACAAGCAGGATCTCATTTGCTTGCACATGATTAAATGGTTTCAATTCATTATATTCTTTGGTACAGCTATCTCTCAAAAAGGACAGATCATGATCCAAGTTGACATTCTCTAGCAAGTCACTTAAACTATTCACCTTGAAAAATCACATTCTAATCAGAGTGAAAACTACATTCTATGAAAATGTTTAACAGTGCAAGGAGTTTGATACATCAAATACTGTGTTTGTTGTTCCTGTTTCAGTATAAAAAAGTAAGACTGGTATGACCAATACACAACCAGGATATAATGTCTTGTTCTCTTCTTGACTTTCTCAAAGCTGGTTTCCATTCTCCCTAAGAGTTTTTTGTGGATGTTATTATTCCAGCATTGTTGCCATTTTGCATGAAGAAATTTATTGATTTTGGGTTTCAAGTCAGAATATGGAATCTTGAATTTACTGGGGTTAAACCCAAGGCCGACCTGGTTGCCAAGTCTGCTCATTAATTTCTTCTCACTCACCTCGACTTCCTTTTCAGGTATTATCAGTGGATGTTTCCATTCATACCAAAATATTACTTGCTGCAGTACAGAATTCTCTTCTTGACCAACCCAAAGCAACATATTGTACGAGTAAACTACCTTGAGTGGTGATAACTGCTCCCTTTCAGCTATTGCCTTTACAGTCCTGTGATGTTCCCCACAATGCCATTCCCATGAAGTCTGTATTCAGCCCTGTCGTGTTTTATAAAAATTTATTTCTAATAAAGAAACAAACCGACCACGTGCAGCACTTGATTTGGCCAGAGTGGAAAAGGGAGAAGTAATTCTAGACAATACAGCACCAAAATGCTACCTCTGACTATTTGTCGAAAACTACTATTGGACCCTCAGTACGAACTCAGGAACCAGACTGTTAAGGCAGGAAAAAAGGTTTTGTCACTCACTTTTTGAATAGCCAATAAGTATTTCAAACAGGTAAGAAACTTCCCAAGAAATAAAACTAAAATCAAACTAAAGTCAACAACTGAAACTCTACGAAGTTAAACAACTGAAAGAAAATTCAAGCCGAGATTTTTGCTGAAAAGATAACTTTACAGAAGTCTCAATTGAAATTTTTTTTAAATTTAAAAAACTCAATTAAAATCAATTGAAAGATAAAATTCAACCTGTGAACTCCGCTGAAAAGACAACCTTTCAGAAGACTCTAAATTAAATGAAAACTGAAACATTTCAACAAAACAAAAAAGAAAAAATACTCAAATTCAAAGCACTTTGTTTTCTGAACATTCTCTCAGATAAGTTCCCACAAATTACACTAAAATTTGCAGCACTTTATCTTTTCTATGCCTTTCTATCTTGTTTTTTTAGTATGAAATTCCTGTTTAAAACTTTGTTGTCAGTGTTATCTTTTTGAATTGGTATCGAAACTAGAAAGCTGCGGAACTAACTGTTTAATATTACACACTAAAACCCCCTAAAAACATACCCAGTTAAATACTAAATTTGGCTTTAGTGTCATTCTGTTCATATCAAAATTTACTTTAAATTTCTTCATACTGAATTTTATTCTTCCAAATTTCTTTTTGTTTGCACATTCCATCGATCTAGCATTGCCTTGACTGGGGCTGGCTTGAAAGCAGAACCAATGTTCGTTAGGATCTCCTCCACTGGTGTAGTAGTAATGCCACGAACAATCTTACCTCAAAGAAACAAAAGGTGTGCTCTCTCTGCTGCCAGCATGTAGAAAACAGAAGAAGAAAAAGAAGCAAGAGGTGGGACTTGTTTTATGGAGGAGAACAAGATAAGCCTACATGAAGTGGTGAGATTTGATGAAGATAAAAGAGACTAGGTTTGAAGTGGAAAACCGCAGCATTTTGCTGATGTCTGATTGGTGCACATCCATCAGTTCATTTTGCAAGTTAAGCGAGTTGACTCACGTCCAATAGATTGACTCTTCTTCGATGAGACTTCTGAAACCAACTACAACTGGACCCCTTTCCAAGAATAGCTTGTTTAACAAAGCTGCAACTGCTGCTTGTTTCTCCGTGAAACTCGCACCATATAACTAACTATTCTACCGGGCCTACAAGCCACTATCATTATGGTAATGCATAATGTCAATTGCTAGTCTCACCCAATTATTTGAGACATGAATTTTACCTACCTCATGCATACTTGGCGCAAGATCAATTCATTGGCATTGCTAGCATGCTCGTACAACTTCATCTACAACTCCTCTGTAGCCAAAAGTAATGTCCTCTCCACACCCATGTCATACATCTCATGCAGTGTCTTGATGTATTCATCTTCAATATTGCACATAACATATCCATTGTCTGCATCAATGGGAACTTCAACTACACTTTCCTCACCCTTGTGAGAGCATCAGCTTTATTAGCCTCAAAGGTCACAAGGCTGATCCTGACCTGCAGGTTGAACTCTCATATTACATCCTCTAGAATTCCCAGCCCTCACTTTATAAGCATCTGTGCTGCTCCCTTAGTCCACATCCTGCTCTCCACCATAATTACAGACTCAAACCATGTCATTATTGTTACCGAGTCAGTCTTCACCTTTATCATCCTCAGCTCCCACTTCAATGCTAAGTTGCCACATTTTAACAACACCTCCAATTCTACTACATTTATGTGGTTAACAGGTCTTCCTCAACCAAGCAGCATTCTCTACCCTGATACCTCCAACATAACACCCATACTTATGTAATTTGCATCACACCAAATAATGCCCTCATCCACTTTTGGTACATGCCACTCTCATCTCACTTTCTCTGTCTTTGCCTCTTCAATAATATCTTACATCATTTTGAGTGTTCGTCACTCACTCAGTCATCCCGTCTTATCTTCTCTGCTTGTCTCTTTACATAACTGCATGTGATCCTAAACCATCCAGCTACAGGGTAGTTACCAACAATTTCCCTGCAGGTCGAGAATCTGAATACCCTTCTGGAACACCAACTCTCCAGTTTCTGTATTTTTTGCAACTTGAACCAGATTTTATTCTCAGGGAAATGGGCAACATACCCAATGAATCTGCCACTTTGCCTTGTTCCCAGTCCATTATCAGTCTGTACTACAGCCCCTATACCTCAGGATTCTTCTGTCCAATTTATTAACACCCTAGCAGCAATGATCAGCTTGCTCATTTTAGTTTCTACCTGGGGTAGTTGCTGAAGTGCGATTGATATTTGGTCCAGGAATCCATGCATGAAGGCCAGCTTTATGATCTTCTCCACCATAAATTCGAATAACCCTGCTAGTCATCTGATGTTGGCATAGGTGTCAATGGACTTACCTGTCCATTTGACCTTTATTAGATGGCTATAATCTGTAAAATGCCTGTCAGTAAAAGCCTTGATTAATATTGACTCAATCACCTTGTGATCCATTCGATCTTTCTCATTATTTCCAAGTAGAGAACCAATGCATCCTCTTAAAGGTATAATAGGATCAGTTTTTCCCATTCAGTTATGTGTTGCAATTCAGCAACCAGCTTCACTTTCAGGACCCATGCCATTACACCCCATTGTCCATCAAAGGGCCTGATTACATCACTAGGAGTGCGCATTCTTCCATTGCCGAAATAGCTTGTGGTTTTTTTTTCCATTTTTTCCTTCCTCCTGCTGCTTTTTCTTCATCTACTCCTACTGTTTTCCTCTGGCCTTTTCTATCAACTTTCCTCCTACTTCCTCCTGTTTTCCTTCCCCTTTTCTACACTTGTACTCTTTTTGTTACTATCCTTTGTCACTCACCAATTGTTTCTCACAGAATGACCAGCAGGTGTTTTTTTATCTTTTATACCTACTTACTAACAATGCATTGCATTCTCCTATAAGCCACCTCTCTGGCTTTCTCATCAGTTACAGCATGCCAGCAAGCACCGCTCGACCACACACACTGTCAATTCCAACACGTCAGTAAGTACTTTTTTGACCAGATAAACCTAATGTTTTTATTAACTCTATGAATTACTACTTATTACTATTATGTACAATTTTTTACCTAAGCTCATATTGCAATTTTTTATCGAGTCTTTTTGATTATTGGTTCCTATATCATATTCATCTCTATACTTGGTCTACTCCACAGGTCACTGTAGCTCAACATATGCAGTGATCCTTTAAGATGTCTTATTCTATAATGTTTTTCACTATCTATTATTTTAACTTCATCCCAGAAGAGCAAATGGTTTCCTTTTTTTCCATACATGGTCAGCCATGTTAGACTTTTCAATTTCCTCTCATACTACTGCTTTTTGATGTTCCTCTAGCCTGGGCAGCATGTCTCATCTTTGTCTACCACAGCTGCATGGATGGGATGGAATACATGCAACTCTTTGTCATGTTGTATTTTGTTGGGGGTTTGACTCAGAAGAGATATTTTCAAAGAGTCAGCCACTCCTAAATATTATCCTGATATCATGTAGACTACATATCTTTTGAATCTTTTCAGCTAGGCCTGCAGTGAGTGTTCAAGAATTGCTTTGTCGTTCAATCTAGATTTCTTGGAGCCAATGTTATTCTCTCTGAGTAATTGTTGCAATGGAGATTGTCTCGTTTATTTTTTTTTAACAGCATTTTGATCTCCCCAGTCATTTAATGCCAAATCAAGTTAAGTTAAAAAAAAAAAAAAGGGAAACAAAGGTCTGTAACGTAGGAATTTATTGGTCGAAAGAATCTGGTTTTATTGAAAGTTTATTTGTAGAGAATTATCTTGAAGTAAAAAGATCTTTCTTTTTAAGGGGTGGAGAGAACAGCTTGTGGAAAAGATCAGATTTTGTTGAAGTTGGCCTAATGAGTAGAGTTTTCGCCTATGGTCTGAGAGACCAAGGTTCAATCCCAGTTCAAGTCATACAAAAGACTCAAAAAATGGTACTAGATGCCGCCTAGCCTAGTACTCAGCATTACAAGGATCAAGGATAAAGTGGAGCTATCCTGAGAATGGAGTAGCACCCCCCCTACACCTTGGTGTAGTAGCTATTGAAAAGGGGGCCTTCGGGTCACCCTCAACTAAGGTCGCCAACTCTCTACCCGATTGGCCAATGGGCTGGTTAGCCCATTGGCCAATCGGGTAGAGAGTTCACCAATAGCCAGGGAGACTGGAGTTCAATCTCAGGTCGAATCTTACCAAAGACTTAAAAAACAGTACTTTATATCTCCTTGCCTAACATTCAGCACTATAAGATATGTATCAAGGGTAAAGTGGAGCAATCCAAGAAAAGGAGTAGCACCCTTCCCCACACCTCCTTGTAGTAGCAATTGAAAAGGGAACCTTCAGGTCACACTCAACTACGGTCGCCAACTTTCCTTACTTTACTTATTTCTTGTAGAGGAACAGTTTATAGGAGAAATTTAGTCTTGTTTAAATTTTTTTTAGATTTTTCCATATATATTTAACACTTTTAGGAATGACATTACATTTTTTGTTTCAATGTTTTGGAATAGCTCCTTTATGTCATTTGTACAATAAAAGGTTTCTCTGATATGGGCCAGGTCATTACATTCAGTGAGAATGTGTTTCACAGTGTATTTGGTCTGGCATACATGACACGTTGGTTGCTGCTTTGCTTTAAGTAAGTAAGAGTGTTGTCCTTGTATGACCTAAATGAAGTCTGGACAAAATGACTTCCTCTTTTCAGTTTTTTCTGTAACCTTGTTTCCATTCCCTCAATGTGGATTTGATTTCTAGTAATTCATTATGCTTATTGCTATTCAAGCATTGTGGTCTTTGTTGTAGTATGTATTTATTTTTATTCTAAAGTCTGTATATGGTATTTTAAACTTTTTTTCAGTGCTTAGGTTTTGAGTAGACCAGGCTATTTTATCTCCTTGGTCATTTCCACTGACTCCAGTATGACTTGGGACTCAACATATCTGCACATCATTATCATTAGATAAATTTTTTAATTTGCATACAATTCCCATGATTATGGATTATTAAATTTCCTGTTTTTTAATGATTCCAATGCTGACAGCAAAACAGAAAAGATAATGAATTTGTTATTCCTTGATTCTGAGATAAGGTCAAGAGCCATGCTGATTGCACAAGCTTCTGCACTGAAATAGGTGTCATTTGGGAGATGTTTTTTTTTAATATTTTCCCTGTAGCACATTCTGTTATTTTCTCCAGATTAGATCCATCCATGAAGATGTGCAAGTGCTTAACTTTTTCTAATTCCTCTAGGAAAATTGATGAGTTTTGTTTTTGTGGAATTTACGGAGAATTAAGTTTATGTTTGAGGTCCTTATGGTCCAAGGTGGAATATCTGGTATGATTGTCAAATCCATGTCTACTTCTCTAAAGATTGTTTTCATCCAGAGGCCAAAGGGTTTTATGTATTTTTCATTCTTTACAAATAGTTCTTTGTATTTTAGATAAAAAGTATTATTGTGTGCAGGATTTGTGGGGTATGACTTCAATTTGACAGTACTGGAGGGCCAGTTTGTGGCTTCTAATATTTGCAGATACCTTGTTAGCCTCAGCTTATAGGCTCTCAGGCTGAAGATGTTCTAAAGGCTCCAAGTACTCACCCTAAGCTGCTATGGTAGATCAGGTCAAGTGTTTTTAGATAGCTCTTATCAGCATATGAAATTACTGTAATCTAGTTGTGATCTGATTAACGATCTATATGATAGCAATAGAGTCTTTCGATCATCTCCTCATTCTTTGTGGGCTACCATACACTGTAGTCACATTGTTTTATTACATTTAGTTTTTAGGGATCTCAAGTGGGGAATAAATGTTAGTTTTTTGTCAAATATTATCCCCAGAAATTTGTACTGATCTACAACTGGGAACACTGTACCATCAAGTTTCAGGTTAGAGTCATGGTGTAGTTTTTTTATGTGACAAAAATAGACATTTTGTTTTTGTTTTAGAACCTGAATCTATTTACTGTAGCCCATCTACTGATTTTCTTTAGTCTCTGTTGCTGTTTTCTCTTAATTGTGTGGATATATTTTGATTTGAAACATATCATGAGACCCATCAATTCCAGATAGTAATTCCTTGATTACATAGTTTATTTTTATGTGGAAGAGGGTGACGGACAATATACTGCCTTGTGGGATCACACCTGAAAGTGTGGAGTCAATGCAAACTCTGAATTTTCTTTTAGATAGGAAACCATCAATAAATTGTGGCAAACTGCATTTTATATTTAGTTCATGCAATCCTTCAATTACTCCCTCGTTCCACATTGTATCATAAGCCTTTTCTAGATTGAAGAATATAGCTATAAGGTGTTCATTTTTAATGAAAGCTTCTATAATATTTGTTTTGAAGCATAATAATGGTCTATTGTGCCTTTTTTACTTTGGAATCCACATTATAAGTTGGAGATAAGGTTGTTTGATTCCAAATGCCAAATCAGTCAGTTGTTTATTATTCTTTCCATTGTCTTTGTCACGTGGTCTGCCACTGAGAGGAGAGAGGTAAGATCAATTTCCCCTACCCTCCATGTTTGAATTAACAGGCCCCAAAGTTTGACCATTAAAAGAGGAATAGGAATGTAGGTCAACTCCTCAGCCTGCCTGTTGAAGGAAGTAACGAATCCAGGTCAGAATGAAAGCCAAGAGCTGCCTACACTCTGTGACCGGGTGGACAGAGAAGGGGATACAGAGGTCAGTATAGTAGCCCGAATGAATAGCATGACAAGGGGAGGTGGAGGAAGAAGAAATAGGCCAAATGATTGGCCAGAACCCTAAAGCAAGAAGTAATGCTCTTTTCATCAGAGGAAATAGGGAAAAAGAATTTCAGTTTTTAGGATCGAGGTCGCCGTGAGAGGACGTGCGGACCTGATGGCAAAAAACTCTGGGCAAGCTCACCCAAGAAAAGAATTCAGTTCTGGGACAGCAGTCGTTGTGACAAGATGTATTGCAGCTGCAGCCAAAAACTCCAGAAAAAGAAGCGAAATAGAGTTCTTGGACAGGAGATAACAGATGCCTTCAAGCCAAGCTCTGCAGAATCCTGCAAGCCCATAAAAGAAAAGAAATCTCAGAAGAAACCCGTCGAAAAAGGTAAGTAAACCTTAAAACCATTTTCTGTAAACGTACGAGTTGACTTTACTCTTGAACATTGAAAAGGTAGCAAAGACAGGAAAGTAGAAAGAAAAGAAAAAAAAAGAAAGTCAGACATTTCTGTTGGAGACTGTTTGCCGGGGAAATATAGCCGGCTCCCATAAATATTTGTTTGGACCTCGACTATCAAAATTTTGGTTATATTTTAAATGTCCCCTCGTTGAAATTTATTTGTTGTGTTATTTACCCAGCGAGTTGCCTTCTTTTGCATATTTCCTTTTCAGCTTCTGTTCGCTTCAACTTATTCTCGTTAAATGTCCTATTCGCCTTTAAAAACATTACACGGGAAATTGGAATTGCTGACTACAGAGAATAATAATATTTTATCTCAACCTAGAAGTCCATGTCTTCCATTATCCTAAGGGTAGGAAGACAAAGCGGCTTGGTGAGTGAGTGTAACGTGAAATTTGGAAAACCCCTCGCCAGTGGCAGTCAGTCTGACCACAAATTAACTCCCACGTTATCTGCCAGTTCCCATATGCCTGAAAAGGGAATCCTAACTAGGACTTATTTTGCGAGGGGTCAAGTGCCAGACTGCCCTGACATCACACGTGCATAAAATAAACTACTGTCCAGGGATAAATATTTTAGGCACCGTCACATCTTGCATAAGCAACTGGTTAAGGAGATAGGTCTGTAGTTTTGTGAATCTGAGGTGTCTTTTTTAGTTCAGGAATTGATACTATTGTGGTTTGACTCCATATGTCCAGGAAATTTCTTTCTGTCCATATTTTGTTAAAGATTTTTAAAAGAAATTTTAATGATTTTTCCAGTAGTTTCTTAAAGAATTCATGGATTTCATCTGGGCCTACAGCAGAGTTATGTGATTTTTTTATGGAGTCTTTCAATTCTTTTAGCATAAATAAACTATTATACTCTTCTAGGTTTTTTGATTTGAAGTTTAGTTTATGTTTTTCTGCATCTTCCTTAATAGTTATAAATTCTTTTTGACCGTTTTGTCTTGAGTTTTTAGAGAAAGTTTTGGCTAGCAGCTCTTGTAATAGTTTTTTTATCAGTTATCATGGGGTTATTTTTTGAGAGGTACTTTATTGGTATTGTGACACTATGACTTGGATATATGCACATACACGTGTGCATGTGTGTATATATATATATATATATATATATATATGTGTGTGTGCCTACACACACACACACGTATATATGTGGCAAGATGAGTTGGATTCGGCCTGGGTATCAAATTTTAAATTTTAGGAAAACCCATTAACTAGATTAAGGAAATCTAGATAAGAAAATTTTTTTACATATGGCCATGGACGTGGGTAAGTGTTAAGTACTTGTCGGGTACTGGTCAAAAACTTAAAAGGGTTTGAATTTAATGTCCCAGTATCAGAGACGGCCAGCCTAGGAAATATTTTTATGTCCAGTTTTTTTAAGAGAGAACTGGCTCCCAAAAAAGTTATGGGTTTATTCGTGGGTGTCCTATTAGCTGGAAATAATAATGAAACATTCTGTATATATACAGGTGCATTTTGGGTCCAAGCAGTCAGACTTAGTTTGGGTTCAAGGAAAGTTGATTAGGCCGGGACAAAGAAACAACGAACAGCTACATTACCAGCCGGACCCAGTTAGTTAAGATAATCTTTTGCCAGCCGAAACTCAAACTAGAATTAATTATCCATAAAGTGTTACACGCTCCCCATCCTCCCTTGACGTTTTAACCACAAGTTGTTGTTGTGTTTTTGTTCTTTTCTCTGTGAACCTGCTTTTCGCTTGATCCGGCCCCACATAAGTTCCCAACGGGGACTTAGTAACTTATGCAACGAGCTGCAGAAGCGGGTATTATCACAGTATTGTTTGTGGTTTACCTGCAATTTTCCTGATCATTTCCCAGATTGCCTTTCATTTAGTGGAGTAATTTAATTTGTTGACATAATTTTGCCAGCATTCTCTTTTTACTGCTTTTATCTCTTTTTATGCCTTTGCTCTATTTTGTTTATATTCAATCAGATTGATTGTTTCCTGGCATTTGTAGTTGAACCAGAGTCTGTTTAACTTATTTGGTGTTGCAGTCTTGGGGATACAATCTATTGCTATGGAATTCAGCATTTTGATGAGATATTCTATTGTGCTATTGTTTGGCTCTTTGTGTATTAGTTTTTCTTTGCATTTTTCTTCAAATTTTTCCCAGTTAGCTTTGTATAATTTCCAACAAAATGTTTTTTTTTCTGGTGGGTTTTGTGCTATTTAGAAGAACTGAGAAGTGATCACTACCACAAGTATCTTTCTGTTTTTACCAAGAGAAGTCAATATAGATAGATGGGTCACATATGGTTAAGTCAATTGCAGAGGTATTTCCACAAGAGGGGTTTATGTATGTTTGCATGCCCGTATTGAGTAGGCATAGATTGTTTTTGTATATAATCTTTTCTGAGATTTTACCTTTTCTGTTTATTTCTTTGCATCCCCATATGATGTGACTATTAAAGTCACCTATTAAGATGAATGGCCAAGGGAGCCACTGTAGTAGTTGGTTCAATTCAGTGTCAATAGTCTGATCATGTGGTGGTATGTATATAAAACATATACAGTTATGGTACAATGTAGAGTGGCTGATGCAGCTACAGCTTGGAGATTTGTGTTAAGTGGTACTCTTCTTTGAGGGATCTTGTTATCAATCAGAATGGATGTATGTTCTGCCTGGGGCTCTATCTGTATTGTTATTTATATAATTATGAGGTAAAATTACAGATTGTAACATTGTCATTCTCTTTTAGGTTGGTTTGTTGGATTTTATGGCATATCAACCTTTTGTAGAAATTTTGGTAAGGAACTGGTGATCCTGTTTCACCGATCAGCAGCAGCCCCTTGGGGTCACATGGTGTCCATTATAAAAAAGAGCCCCACAGGAGATTCTCCCTCTTTTTGGTTCCACTCCCACAACTGTTAGCACGGGTCCTTTTCGTAGCAGCCCCTTGACGGCATACTTTTGGTACCTTCCACCACCGGGACCCAAGAGCGACGAACACACGTGCAGAGTTTAAAGGAACAGGACACACGGACAGTTAAGTTCCAGCAGGCATTTTATCTGCAAACTCACTTAATCAAACCACCTACTGCACTACTTTACCTTCAACCTTACAACCTTCACAACAAACCTAACCATATTTTACATCTTGAACTCTTCCTTGAACTTTCTTTTATGAACTTTTACTTACACATTCGTTGTTTATTCCATTTGGTGTAAAACCCCGTTTATTATTGTTGTTGTTGTTGTATATAAATTTTGTTGCATGTATAAGTCGTTCGTCCCTTTCTTTAAAAGCTGTCACCAATTCCCTACTGCTGTTGAGTATGGTTTATTCTTTTATAAAACATAGGAATAAAACCGGGCTTTTCGGGGTATATAAAAATCCCCATACTTTGTATGTTATTTAATGCCAAATTCATTTTTATGTAAATAATCAGTTCTATTTAAAACAATTCAGTTTAGCATGAGTACACAGTTCAATTGTTGAAAACATTTCCATTTCAAACTATTCAAGCAGTTATATATAACAATTCAGTTTAGCGTAAGTACAGTTTCAAAGTCAAAAACTGTTCAATTTCAAACAATTCAGTTTAGCATAAGTACGCAGTTTAAATGTAAGTACAGTTTAATTGTGAAAAACATTTCTAATTCTAGCTATTCAGTTTAGTCAAGGAGTTCTAATTCAGCTAATTCAGTTTAGTATTAGTACAGATTTTATTTACAGGCAGTTAATATTCAAAACAGTTCTATGTTAAACAATTCAGTTTAGTATAAATACAGTTTCAATGTCAAAAAATAGTTCTATTTCAAATAATTCAGTTAAGCATAAGCACACAGTTTAAATGTAAGTACAATTTAATTGCCAAAAACATTTCTATTTCAAGCTATTCAGTTTAAATCAAACAATTCAGTTTAGCATAAGTATGACGTAAGTTCTATTTAACCCATAGATAGGGCCCTAACAGGTGCTACCAAAGTGGACCTGGGAGCAATGGCAATGAAGGGGTGCTCCATATTCCCCAAAGCCCCAGCATTACTGGAACCTCACCATAAGACTGCTTAGTGTCATATCCAGTACACTCATTGGGTAGGTCTTACTTCTCTGCAGAGGTGCAGTCAGTGTATTCTACAGCCCCAGCCAACTGGGCAATACATAGAGTTAAATGTTAAACAGTTATTTCAGATAATTCAGTTTAGCATAAGTACACATTTTAGACGTCAAAACAGTTCTATTTCAATCAATTCAGTTTAGCATTAGTACGCAGTTTAAATGTCAAAACAGTTCTATTATAAACAATTCAGTTACGCATAAATATGCAGTCTAAATGCAAAAATCAGTATAGTGAAGGAAGCACGGTTTAGCTCTATTTAACCTATGAATAGGACCCTTATCAGGTGCTACCACTCCGGGGCCAGAGTGGACCTGGGAGCGATGGCAATAAAGGGGTACTCTACATTCCCCACCATCAGATTGTTTAGTGTCCAGGACACTCGTTGGGGGGGGGGGTCTTACCACATTCCCCAAAGCTCCAGCATTGCTAGAGCCCCACCATCAGATTGTTTAGTGTCCAGGACACTCGTTGGTGGGGGGTGTATTCTACAGCCCCAACCGACTGGGCAATCTCTTTTAGGAAAGTTTCCTGTACACATATCATCATTGGACATAGGCTCCCAATTAAAAGCCGTAGTTCATTTAGGTTTGGTTTCATACCTCTTATGTTCCTTTGCATGATTTTATTAGCCATGGTTCAGATATAAGAATGAGTAGTTTTTGTTCTATCAGTGCTTTTTGAGAGGGTTTTTTGAAAGCGTGTGATGTTAGGATTTTGTTCAGCCATTAATAATGGCAGTTCATTATAGTTTACTTTGGGGTTACAGCAGTTCCCTTGTATTTTTTACAGGTATTTTGGTATTTGATTTTCTCTTGAGGAGCCATGTTTTAATTTGGGGGGGGGGGTGTTTTGAGGATAGATGGGGAGGGGCTTTGCTTAAATATGAGATCTCATCCTCTGTTTCCATTGTTTTTGTTGGGGTAGTTCTCATTCTTGAAGTTGATCTTCATCTAATTTTTTTTACTTTTGTGCCATGCCTCTGTTCATTAGGGGATGGTTTCTTTATAGCTTTCTTGTAGGGGAGGTCGGTGGTGGCCGATAGAGGTCACTTCAAAGGAGGGTGCCTTTGGGTTCTCCTTGTTTGATTTGGTTTGTCTTTTTGTTGGATGAATCTTTGGTGTTTGAGTTTTCTTTGGAGAGTTGTTTGTTTTCAGTAACTGTTCTTATCATAGTTTTCATTTCTTGGATTAGTATTCTCATCTCATTTATAAGTTGGGTTATTACTTCTGGTTTTATTCCAGTTTGATTATTTTCATATGTTTGGTGTCCTTGTTGGTTTGCTTTTGGTGTGTATCTTTTTGATATTTCAGAATATTTTACTGCTTCTATTATTTTCCTTGCTTCTGGGAAAGTAATGTTTTTGGTGTATTTCATTTTGGATATATCTCTTCCCCTTTTCCAGACTTCACTATTTTTAGAATTTGCAGGATTATTTTTTTTGCAATTAGGGCAGAATGCCTCTTTTTGACAGTCGTCCATGTGTTTTGTGTTGTTTTTGCTGCATCTTCTACATACTGGGGGTCTAGTGCATCTATCTTGATGGTGTCCAAACTTCTAAGGGGTTTCGGAAAGTATATTTCAAATTTTATTTTTATATATCCTACCTTAATTTCATGAGGTTTTGGAGCATTAAAATTTAATATGTAAGAGTTTGTATCCATGGTTTCTCCATTTCTTTTAATGCTTATTCTTTTAACATCTGTTATATTTTGTTTTTTTTTAATTGGATTTTATTTTATCTAGTGTGCACAGTGATAATTCAGAACTCTTCACAACACCTTTGGATGAATTTAAAAATTGGTGGAGGTGGGTTTTAATTTTAACGTTGTTGAAAGTTTACCATTTTTGGATTTCTACCACTTGAGTTTTTTTTAACTTCAATTAGTATGGTTCCATTAGTTAATCTTTTGATAGTTGTTCATTTTATTTCTTTGGGAAGGATTTGTTCAGTTTTGAAGAGGGATATTTTGGTTATATGTATATCTTTGGTTGATTGGGGTGTTTTGATAAATAATTTCAGGCTCACTATCAGAGCTTTCAAAGTGTGGTCTCTTGGTGGATTTATTCATAATCATTTGTAGAAAGTTTGAGTTTCATTGACTATGCTCCCTACCTACCACAGAGCTTCATATGGGGATGTGCCTAGTAACATCAGGGCTAAATAGTATACTCATGCTGATGGTAGAAAAGTTTTGTTGCTGGGTTTTCATTCCCAAGATAATTACTTACCCAGGGACAGTAGGGAGTATAGGTCTTTCCTCAGCATGATTGACTCTACAACCATCGTTATCTAATTCAGATTTTTGCAAAAATCTAAAAGAGGGCTGGCATGACCTGAATTCTTGCTCTGTACAAGTTATCAATAGATCTAGGAAGGATAACTTGTTGCCTTGTTCTTTCTCCATAGTGAACTGTATAGATGGTTGGACTGTGTTTGCATGACCCAGTAGTGTTTGAATGTCTTCCTGATGAGGCCAAAGAATGAATGTAACATATACATACCTAAGCCACATAAATAGTTTTAGTGATGTAGATCCTAATGCCATTTCTTTGAAGTATTCCATGTATATGTTGGCCAATACTGGGGACAACTGAGATCCCATAGCAAGTCCTTCTTGTCGGTCTAAGTTAGACCCAATCTCAAGGTTTCCAGCCGACTAGGCCTGACAAATGACTTGTTCAAAGAGAATTTTTATTGCTTTGAGAGAATAGCTCTTCAGGTAGAGTCTGAAAAGGCCCTCTCTCAAGAGTCTCCACTAACATATATATTTGGGGGACACACATATATATGAATAATGTTTGAGGGATATACACACAAAATATACAGTATTTTTTCATATGTACAAATACATACATTGGTACACAAATTGTAGACATTATGTAAGTTCAATCACCTATATATATGTCTGTATGTAGATTAAGGTAAAAATTGAAGAAAGATATATATTTGATGATTCGTTTATGTTTTGAATTCAAGGTATTATCTGAATACAAATTTTTTTTTTGTATGAGAAATAATTATAACAGATAATTTTTTTGGAATCAGTTGGAAGTCTTCACCAGGACTAGTAGATATTATGTGAAAAACAGAATAATACAGGCTGATATGTTCTAAATATGTTATGTCATGCAATGGAATTTTTTTGAAAAGTAAATGGCATTTTGTGGTTTGAGAAACAGATCTGTAACATTTTATTACTTTTAAATATTTAGAGAAAGGAAGCTAATCTTTAGCTTGGATTTTGAAATCTATTGGTATTATTTTTCCTAGAGAGTGATATTTTGAAAAAACCTTGTTGTGCTATTGCGTTGTGGTATGCTATGGAACATGCTTCAATTATTCGTTTAATTGTTATGGATGAAAGTAAATATGGCAGAGTTTTGAAAATTGAAAGTTGGTCAGTTAAGATATTATACCAATAAGTTAAAATGTGTCGGTACAATAAACTAATTACCATATATCTTTCTTCAGTTTTTACCTTTTTTTCTTACATACATTCTGTCATTTTCAATTCACTCCTTCTCATATATATATATATATATATATATATATATATATATATATATATGTTTATACATAATTGGGAGAGTTTTGTCATTCTCTGTAGACAACCACACACTTTGATGTAAAGCTACCAGATATGGTATGCATACTTATTGGACCCAGAATAGAGAAACAGAAGACTTTCAAATAATAATCACCAGGAAGCTATTTTTCTGTATGACTAATTGAATAGAATTTACATTTCCAAGCTACCAAAGAAAAAAAATTAAAAGATTATTTATCTTACTGAAATAATTATATGCACTTAAACACAAGGTTTGTAGGTAGTTCATTATACTGGAAATGTAAAATAATTATATAGCATTATTGAATAGTTGAGAGTAACAAACCTAGCAAAATGTTTACACTGATAAATCTCTGAAATGCCACTTAAAATTTTTTTACTTTTATCATAACCAGCTGAAATGCAATTCTTAATTTATTCTGTATAAACAGGTATTTCAGCAAGTATATTAATATACAGACAAGAAAAAACAGGTTAATATATGCAAACACTTACAAATGATTAAAATGCAGTAACTTCACACACACACAAACAAGTTGGTAGACACACAAAGAAATTGACAGACCTGTTCCACTTGTGACAGTCGTGTTTGGATGTATTGCAGACTTTGCTGTGCCACTCTCAGTGTCTCAGATACATTCAAGTTGTCAATAGATGAAAACAATAATGTCACAAATTCACTGTTATCAATAAGGCTGCTCCCATTTTGATGAAAAAGTTGCAGCAATACTGATGAACATTTATCTTTGTATTCTTCAACATCAACTGATTTTTCTTTCTTGGAGGCCTGGAAAATATTTTTTTAAATAAAACTTTAGTTCTTTTTCTTATGCCAATATAATTTCTTTCCTCTTTTCACATCTTTTAAATTCTCTATAATAAATTTTCAGGTTGCTCAATGCAATAATCATACACTGGAAAATCAATAAGAAAAAGCAGGTAGGTATGTATGAACAAGCCTATTAAACAAACTAGGTTCATCACTAATGCAAAAAGCATTAATTTTACTTTTAATTCAAAGATTAATAACAAACACAGTGTTTAAACATTACAGTGAAAATGTCAATTCAAAATCTAGTTAGAAATATCAAGCTTATCTCAGTCCATATTCCAGGAATCTGTCTTAAGACAATCAAAAACTATATTAAGTCAGAATTTATAGATATATAGCTAATTATCCTTCCAAAATTCTCACAACTTTGTCATGTAGGGATTGGTTGGTTGTTTGGGTTTTATGGTATATTAACCATTGTAGGTTATTTAATGCCAAATCCATTTTTATAAAAATAATCAGTTCTCTATTTCAAACAATTCAGTTCAGCATAAGTATACAGCTATTTAGTTTCGTCTAACAGTTCTAATTCAACCAATTCAGTTTAGTATAAGTATAGATTTTGTTTACACACAGTTAAATGTCAAAACAGTTCCATTTCAAACAATTCAGTTTAGTGTAAGTACAGTTTCAATGTCAAAACAATTCAACTTCAAATAGTTCAGCTTAGCATAAGCACGCAGTCTAAATATCAAAACAGTTCTATTTCAAGTAATTCAGTTTAGCATAAGTACACAGTTTAATTCTATTTGACCCATAAATAGGACCCTATCAGATGCTACCAATATAGGCTAGAATGGACCTGGGAGTGATGGCAATGAAGGGGTGTTCTACATTCCCCAAAGCTCCAGCATTACTGTAACCTCACCATCAGATTGTTTAGTGTCATATCCAGTACACTCATGTGGGTGGGCATCTTACCCCTCTGCAGAGATGCAGTCAGTGTATTCTACAGCCCCAACTGACTAGACAAGTTATGTAGGGAAGAAATGTGAAGATGTAAATAAACATACCTGACAGTTTGGAAGCCATGATTTAATGTACGACACAATTCTCTTTGAGATCCAACAGTGCTTCTTTTTCAGTTTTCTTTCTTCAGTAACCAAAATGCCCAGTGGAACGGGATTGATCTGGCTATGGAACAAGTCAAGCAACACAGACTGAAGGTAATTCTTCAAAGCTGAAATTATAAATACCATTTTTTCTATTCAATTACTTTTTTATGACAAAAAAGATATGTGAGACAAATCCTTACTTAGTGATGTACATTTAATGTATATGCACCTAATATCTCTCCAGCTGAATCTCAATAGAAATTACATAAGACAGGCATGCAGCGCAGCACACACAATTAACTTGGGTTAACATTTGACATAGAGGACAAGTACTCAGTGAAACAGTTATCCTCAAAGTTAATAGAATCAACAACCACCGTTCAAATCCTGGACAATGATACTGGCATTTTCCTTTGTGCTATCTGTTCTACTCCTAGCTATGGGTAAATATTAGGGAAAATTGAGTTCTTTAGCCTTGATAAGGAAACCAGTCAAGAAGGAAAATTCTGAATTAATTTAGAGGGCTATTGCAATGCGAAATAATAAATATCTGAGTCTAATTAATTTCAAAGTAAAACTTCATTGTCAGAGACTTTTTTTTTAATAAATGAACACAATGTGGGAGGTTCAAATTTTTTTTTGAACAATGTAAATATGGTGTCACATGGGGTGTTAGAATCCCATGTTGGATGTTGTAACCATGGTACCATGTGGAGTGTTTAAACGCCACGCGGGATAAACATGACTTCAGTTGTCCTAATCTATTTTATTTCATTTTCCTTAAACTTAAATATGTATTTAAAATGTGCATGTTAATTAATGATATATTCAGTATTTAATTCTAACCTAAAGTAACTTAGCTATTAATAAAGCTTCCTTAATTCAGAGATTATCAACATTACTGATATATCCCTGGGGGAATATAATCAGTATAAATTAGTCAGATGAAATGAGACTCAACACACCAAATAAGTTATAACAGGTTTATTGTACAAAGGTACAATGTTACAAAGCAGATATCGACACTCAAACATATCTTGAATGCCAGAGTATCAAGATAGGGTTACTCTCATTGGTTACCGCTTGCTAGCATCTTTTATAGACTGAGTAATCCATTCTCAGGGGGTGTCAGGATCTTCCACTATATCTTCCCCCAAGCTAAATTCTTCATCGAATTTTGCTTTCAATATTTCTTTCTATTAGGTTTTTGGCAACTGTTTTGGAGACTGCCGGATTCCAACCAAAGTTCCACAGATGGATTAGCATGATGTACCTGCAGTGGTGCAGGTGAATAGAAGGCAATCAAGGGTGTTTGCAATCGAGCGTTCAGTCCGGCAGGGCTGCACCCAGTCTTCTCTTCTATATGTCCTCACTATGGAGCCCCTGCTCCATAGGCTTAAGGATGAGGGGATGAATCCGGCCCTGTGCGGTGTCCCTTTTGCTGGCCCTTTAACGGCAAGGGTTTCCACTTTCACTGGTGATATCAGTGTTTGCATCCTGCCGCCTGCATATAAAGGCTGTGAAGAAAGCGGTTGGCGAGTACGAGTAGATACAGGAGCCAAGGTCAGTTTTGACAAAAGCAAAGGTTTGCAGCTCGGTGCTTGGAGGGGCAGCGATACCATTCCAGGGCCCTTCCACTGGAGTGGACGGCTCGCATCGAACCCAAGCAGTTTGTGCTACTCAACATCGGTTACATCGTGGACAATGTTCTTCCTCCGTTTCAGGATGAGAAGCGAGTGGTGTTTCTTGCGATCCTCGCCGTAGCTCAAATGGTGATTTGGACGACGCAAAAGAAGGGATTGTATGACAATGTAAACTTTTCTCATCGTGATCTGGTTTTGTATTTTAGGCATCAGCTTAGGGTCAAGATCAGATGCAATAGAAAACGCTTGGATCACATAACATTCGACAAAAGGAGGGTGAATGCAGTGAGCCAGGTCATAAGAAAGGGGGCAATGTTGGAGTCATCCTTCCCTCCTCTGCCTGCCCATGGCATCTACAGTACGGGTCCTTCGGGACCCCATCCCGGGTAAGGAGGCATTGATTTTCCGCCTTGAAACCTAGTTAGCAGTATATTGTGAGTCATCGTCCCCATCATCTAGTTGTTAGTCTCCAAGATCTTCCCGATCCCCATTATTTTTTTAACCTCAACCCTCACCCCAGCTTGCTTTTGTTGAAGATCTTAGAAGTTCACGTGTATAAAAATCATATCTGCTTTCAACTGCCCATACTGAGCCCAACCCTGTATTTTTTACCCCACTAGGCTAGGATCCCTCTCCCACCTAGGGTAGGTCCGGCTTGTTTTCGGTGTGTTTCAACACTGGAAAACAGTCGGCCTCCACTTTGTAGATGAGTGGGAATGAGAGGTCAACCAAACGGGGAATTTTTTCCTTGGTTTTCATATTCGTTCTTTGTATATTTCAGGGGTTTTCTCCCATCCCCATCATATAACATCCTTTGTAAATAAATCATCAATTGTAAATAAAACCGCAAATTCCATTCAGGGTTTTAAGTAGGTCTTTTTTCATAAAGCAAATGTATTTTGGTGGTTGCAGCACACATGGTGACTGTCTATATATTGTACTGTTGAATGGGTCAGCAAATGTGGCTAGCTAGACTCCCTTAGAACATATAGAACTTGCCTGACCAAGTAAGAGAAAGATGAACTGATGGAAAAAAAATAGCTTTTTTTAGCCAAGGTAAAAAAAAAATCTGTCTTACGTTCTATTTCTTCATCAGATTTCTGTGTTGTTTCCTTCATTACAATAATTATTAAAGGACTGAAAGGTAACCTGGAAAAAACAAAAAGGGTAAACACCAAATTAAAGAGATGAGATTGTATAATTAATAAGAGAATGTGCAATGATAAACTGTCAGGCAAATCAGAAACATAATGATAAATTTTGAGTACAAGAAATGCTTTCTGCACTTATCAAAAATTTTTCCTTAATTGATTTTATAATTATAAATGGTTTATTACCTGTCAATAGAGTGCACTGCACTTTCAGCATGAAAGTATAAGCTCTTCTGCCTCTAGGGGAACATATTAACATGCAATAATGAATATGCATTTAAGTACAAGTGAGTCTATATTCATAGCCTGTATATATGTATATGCTGATAGGCACAAGTATATATGTTTGGGGAGGTGCAGCCATAAGCAGAGTGTATGTGCATGTATAGTAGCATCAAAAGAATAGCTAAACAAATTACATAGGCTAGTAGACTTTAATAGACAATAAAAAAAAAAAGAGAAGGTAGTATCTTGACGTTCATAATAAACTGAAGTCTTAGATAATAGTAGTCAGAGGTCAAAAGAAAAAAAAATTTTCTTTTAAGTATTTTATTCAGAGAGGATTCAAGTTATTTTCTTTTTTGGAAGTCAGAAGACCCTATATACAAGGGAGCAGTCAAGTGTTAAACAGAGCAGTGAGAGTTTGAGTCCAGGGTACTAAGTAGTAGTGCATTGCTAGGAACAGTATCAATTCACAAAAGAGTTAGCATTTAGCAGTTAGATATGGAGCAAGTACAAAACTAGTACCCAAGTGAAGATCTATGCTGTCTGGAAGAGCAAAGCATTACATGCCATCCAACAATCACCATGAACCTGTGACTTATACAGTTTCAACCAATACCTGTGACCAACAAAACTTATCTTAAAAACAAGACAACAACTGGACAAGCTAAAAATTATATTGCCACAGAAGTAGATTCAATGGGTGATTGATAGATTTTAACAGTATATCAATCCATCTGGGGTTATTTTGTGCCTAAAGGATAGGAAATAGTACATTCATATTTAAATTTTTTAGTGTAGTTTCTTGAGTTTTTTTGCAGTTATATATCAAGTATTCCTATCTAATATGAATAATTTACAAACAGATCTACTCGACCCATACATGGACCCTAACAGGTACTACCACTTTGGTAGAAGTGGACCTTGGAGTGAAGGAGTACTCCACACTCCCGAGAGATCTAGAAGTGGAGACTAACCATCAGATACAGGTTAGTGTCATACTCAGAACAGCCCTTTTTATAGAGAGTGGTTCTTACCCTTCTGCTATAAAAATTTATTTATAAGAGAAAAATCAAATCAATTATGTGTGGCACTTGATCTGGCCAGAGTGGAGAAGGGAGAAGTAATCCCAGACAATACAGCACCAAAAAGCTATTCCCACAATTTGTCAAGAACTACTACTGGGACCCTCAGTACGAATTCAGGGACCAACTGTAAAGACATGAAAAATTAGCCAGCAGAAGGGTTTTTCATCACTCGCTTCTTGAATAGCCAATAAGTATTTTCAAAAGGCAAGAAGCTTCCCAAGAAATATAAGTAAAATTAAACAAAAGTCGACTACTAAAATTCTACCAAGTTAAACAACTGAAAGAAAATTCAACCGAGAATCCTGCTGAAAAGAACTTTAAAGAAGACTCAAAATTAAATGAAAACAAACATTTCGACAAAACTAAAAAGAAAAGAAAAATACTCAAATTCAAAAAACTTTGTTTCCCGGACGCTCTCTCTCAGATAAGTTCCTGCAAATTGCACAATATTTGTAACACTTTATATTTCCTCTCCCTTTCATTCCTGTTACTTTGTATAAAATTTCTTTTGAAAAACTTTGTCTATGTTATCTTTTTGAATCAGTGACCAAACTAGAAAACTGCAGAACTTACCATTTGAAATTACAAACAAAAGCCCCCTAAAATCATTACCCAGTTAAATATTAAACTTGGCTTTAATATCATTCTCTTCATTTCAAATTTTATTCCTTAAAAATTCTTCTACTGCAAGGAATACAGTCAGTGCTTTCTAAGACCCACCAATTGAGCAGTAAATTCAATGAGAGCACATTCTATATTCAATATTAAAACATATATGGTTTTTTTAATTCATAAATCATTTCATTATCATCAAGACATTAATTTTACATGAGAAAAATGAAAATAGAATTTGACTACTTTCTTTTTATATAAGATGAATGAAATAAGTTGACAGAAGTCCAACATTAAGGTGAAAACTCATTTTCATACTTTCAAATTATTCTAATGTGTATTGAAATATAGAAAAATGAATTAATTATACTTACTTTATGGGACTTTCATTCCCATTCTGTTCAGTGGGATGTTCTTTTAATCCAAGTTCTTCAACATCCAATTCATTCAATCCTAACAAGAGAAATTTAATACATTATCAAATTCTTGGATTATTACTTTTAACAAAAACAAAAAGGAAAATATCAAATTTGAAAGCTTTTGCTTGATAGTTATGATGAGGAAATATTAAACAAAAAAAATTTTTAAGTTTATAAAAGCAAAGTTCAGGTGAAAATTTTGTTATTATTTCAGAAATAGATCAAATGAGTTTCTTTAATTTTTTTTTGGTTTCACTCATTATAATAAACTGACACAAAAATAAAAACTTACTCCTAGTATCTTATTTTCCTACAGAGTAAAATCATAAGAAAAAATTAAAACCATAATTTTTATACACAAGGAAAGTTCTTGTCAAAATAATCTTATTATAATTAAATAAATGTCAGTCCATATTAAGGTTTTACTATTTTCAAATAGATTTCAACCAAATTGTCAGAAATTGTTAGAGTCATCAAATAGTTTTGTCTGAATACAGTTTGAAATCTTTTTGATTTCAAACTGTATTCAGACAAAACTATTTGATCTTTTTGCTCCCAAAAAAGAAACTACTTATGCCATAATGTAATCACAAGATAGCTACCTCCCTTGCAAGTCATGGCTAAGATAGACATCATTTTCAAAAAAAAAAAAATAAATAAATATGAAACACTCACCAGAAGAAAGCAGAAGGACGAAAAAGCTAAAACATTGAATACAACAATGAAGATGAAGACAATAGTTCAAATATTTTAAGTGATAAAAATTATCACACTTCATCTCACCAATTTAGACAAATTTTTGTAAATGCAAATTTATGTTTACATTTTTATCTGGACTGTTCATCCTAAGTGAACAATCTATGGGTGAATACTGCTAGTTAAGTTTCTTAAGAAATCTAACAAACTTATAGCCTAGAGTGAAATTACAAATACATACTAAAAAGAACAACTGCAATATATACAAGGCCAAATTGCAATTGCAATTAGAGTGAAATACAATAAAAGGAAAAGCACCTCAAGAGCAAAACTAATAGCTGCCAGCCAAAAAAAGAATTTGGAAGTGGAAAGAACATTTCAAAAATCTGCTTGGAAAACATAAATTCATGGATAAACCTACAAAAAAAAAAAACAGATGGTTTTCCCAAGGAAACTGTTACTGCTATAATGATGCTTTACAAAAAGCACAAAAGCAATGATTTGTTCACCCAACCATGACACTGATTTTCACATTGTCACTGGAGTCTTGCAAGAAAATACATTAGCACCACATCTGTTTATAATCTGTCAAGATGAAGTACTACAATTCTCAATAGATCCAATAAAAGAAAATAGTTTCACATTAAAAAGATAGAAAGCAGACGATATCCAGCAGAAACTATGAGATGCAGACTACACAGATGATCTAGCTCTTCTTGCAAATACACCTGCCAAAACTAAATCCTCACAGTACAGATTGGAGCAAGCAGAAACATAAGCTTCTACATGAATGTAAATAAAACAGAGTTCATCAGCTTTAAACAAGATGGAGCCATCTCAACTTTGAAGGCCTAGCCCTTGAAATTAAAGACCTTGACAGCAATATCTCATCTACTGAAAGCGGCATCAACATAGGTAAGGCATAGACTGCTACTGACAACCTGTCAATAGCAGTCTATGCCTCAATCATATGGAAATCTTATCAAATGAAATGGGATTTCTTTCAAACTGTGACCCCATTAGTACTACTATACTGGACACAAACAAAACACAGATAAAAAAGGTAAATGGGAGCTACACAAGAATGCTAAATGCTGTTTTAAACAAATCCTGGAAGCAGCACTCCACAAAAAAGCATGACCACTTAGCTCCCCTCTCAAATCATCTAAGCAAAACAAACAAGACATGCTTGACACTGCTGATGAACTAAGAACAAACTCGTAAGCAATACAATAATATGGACTCCTACACAAAGACACACTAGTGTTGGCCAACCAGCAAAGACTTACATATATCAGTTCTTCATGGATACAGCATACAGTCTAAAGGACTTGCCAAGAGTGATAAACAATAAGCACAAATTGCAAGTGTGAGTCAAGAGACTGTGCAATCAGCACAACTTGATGACAACAACAACTGTTGGTATAATTAATGGTTAATATTAATTCTTTATCAAAATTACACACATATATTATATACATAAGTTATTGATACATATAAATTTATACAGACAAATGCTAAGAGACATATGCAATAAGGAGATAGCAATAAATGGAGAGGAAAAGAAAAATTTCATTGGAATCGGAAAAGCCCTTTCATCCGATATTTGTCAAGTGAGCCTATCAGAAGTTGTTTAAAACAATGTAAACAGATTCATTGATTAAAAGGCAGAAGATGAAAACGGTAGCAAGAACAAGGGAGAAGAAAAGAAAAAAGAAATTAATTAAAACCACCTCTAGTCAAGCAACAATTATCTCTTATTAAATTTAAAGAGTGCTTTGGATTTTGCTTGCACAGAGTTGGCCAATAAAATAGGATGTAAAGAGCCTCTAGGACGATTAAATGTTGTTTTGCCCTAGCTCTATGCAAAGACACCAAAGCACTCATCATTATAATTACCTGCACAACTGTTTATAGCATTCAAATGCTCGCAGATGGCAGAATCAAGCAATTTTGAATGTCCAGATGTTCTGCGGTAACAGATGTCTCTGGGGACATGCTGTTTAACCCTAACCTCAAGGCATTGGGAGGTGTACCCTATATATGTAACATTACAGCAATATTGAAATTTATAAATTAAATGACTTAGCTGAAAGATCGAGAGCACATCCTTATGAGTAGAGCAAAATGCAGCTTGAGTTGTAAAAATGGTTCAAACCACTGTCACCTTATAATATCGTGTAACAGAGTAAGAAACCTTATCAGTAATTAGATGACTAGGAGACCCAATCCAAGGAAGTCTAACAGGACATTTAGGAGAGCCAAATGGCACAATGTTATTCCTAAACTTATCAACAGTTTTGTTCATAGTGACAACAATAATTTCCCAAGAATAAATTTTTGATCTGATCAAATTCAGTTTTTATCCTGTTATCTAAACAAATCATAAGAGCCCTAAATGTAAGACATTTGATCAGGTTAACCTTCCTATACTTAGGAGCAAACACATCTCAAATCAAATACAAGCCAGTGAATGTACGCTTTCTATATATACCGGTTACGAAAGCAAAGAAACATCATTCAACCAATACATCCAAGAATGGTAATTGATTATCCTTCTCTTCATCCATAGTAAAGGTTAGAGAAGGATGTAAATCATTCAACTGCTGGAAGAAGGACAAAGCTTCATTACGTGAACTCAAACAGGCGAAAGTATCATTCATGTAATGTAAATAAATATGGAAAACCTGTCAAAGAGTAGTTTTTCATAGAACCCAACAAAAATATTTCCAAGAATATGGAGAACCCATCGAAATTCCATCTACTTGACAGTACATGGTGTCATTAAAACTAAAGGAAACTGACTTGGTAGCCAATTCCACAAAAACACATTCAGGAAAAGAAGGGACAGATATTAATGGACTTCAATATAGAAAGTTCACACAAATAGAAATTACTTCATCAAAAGGAACATTAGTGAACAGTGAAGTGATATCAAAGGACGCCATGAATTGAGAGTCAACACAAGGAAGGAGTTGACAGATCATGGAAGAAAAAATAAATAAATCATCCACACAAAATCCTGAATAAAATGTTAAAACAGGATTGAGTACTTGAATTAACCATTTCGCCAATGAATGTTGAATGGAATGACAAATGGACAAAATTGGTCACATTCTAGGTCTCTGCAAACCTATTGGACAAATTAACTCATAGACTTCTCTAGAGATAAATTTTTTCTTGAACAATTCAAGAAACCATTTCTGTAACTTAATTTCTAACTTATGGGTGTCATCAAAACATAAATCACCAATTTTTAGAAGTTTAGTAGCATCATCCAAAATAGTGGCCATTTTGGTTATATAATCAGTACGATTTAAGATCACAACACTAGCACCTTTATTGAGTCTAGTGATTAGAATATCAGAATTCCATTTTAAGCACTTAGCAACTTCAAAATGATTCTTCTGCCATAAGAATCCATTAGAATTGGCCGTGGTATTAATAAGTCCATTAGCTAGGTCAGCTAAGAGAGTCTTCAAATAAGACAAATTTTGCTGTGACACTGGAGAGTAATTAAGTAATTGAGAAAATAATAACTCACACTCAGAAAAGATCATAACTGAATCAATGTTACAAGAAGAGATGGAGGACACGAAAACTCAATCCTGTTGACAAAACCAATTTTTTACAGTCTGACAAATTATAAGTAGAGAAAATAAATATATATTTGTCGGATGTTAACATCATCATCATGTCGCGCTATAAGCTATCCCTGACCCTCTCACACAACCCTTCACTATCGTCCATCACTTCTGGCAGGTCCTCAAGGTCACATCCCGTATCGGCACAGAGCTGTTGTATGTAGGTTCTAGCAAGTCATCCTGCTTTTGCTCGTCCATGTGAAGGAGTCCACAGGAGTACATCACTTATGAGTTCGTCCCTACTTCTCCAGCTTTGTCCCGCATATCTGACTGGTCTAACTTAAGTAGTTTTCGTGATGGGTGGTAAGGGGCCGTATAACTGCTGCTTTGTGTGGTGCTCCCTCCAGGACTTGTTTGATTATTGCTCGCAGCATTCTTGTGTAGTTGCCGTCAAGCTTTTTCTCTGTACGTTTAGTTAGCATTCATGTAGTGCGTCCATACAGTAGTATCGACACGACCGCTGCTTGGAAAAAACTATATTTCATTTTATCAGTCAGGTCTGACTTCCATATGACCGATAGCCAATCAATAGCTGTCCATGCCTTCGCTAGTCACATGCTGATGTCTGTCTTGGTTGATTGAGACACTGCTTCCTAGGTAGATGAGCTTGTCTATTAGTTTCAGAGACCTACTGTTTAGTGTGGAGATGTTGCCCCTTTGATTAAAGTACATATGTTCCATTTTGTGTGCATCGACATGGAGGCCTATGCCTGAAGGTGCACATTCCAGACGATGTAACAGGGTTTCAGCTTGGGCAGGTGTATTTGCCAGAAGTGCTATGTCATCAGTGTAGTCCGTGTCCATAACTGTTTGTATGGGGTACCTTCTGCTTCTTTCCTTTGTTAGCTTGAAATAGATTTCTTTCATTCTATCAATAGATGTTCTAAGCACGCATGTCTAGACAAATGATAAAGAGGTATGGGGCTAATGTGTCTCCTTGCAGCACACCTGCTACAATATTGAAGTAGTCTGTGTCTCAATCCAGGGAGAAGACTTTTACTTTCATGTTTCTATATAGCATCATTATGGCTGCAACGGTTTCTTTGGGTAGGCGAGTAGTATTTGCTCTGTGTACAGGGTCAAAGGATAGCTTATTATAGAAGGCAATGAGGTCAGTTTCTTCACTAATATTAGTAGGGCTGTAGCAAGAGATGATTGTTATGCTGGGTTGCCATTAAAAGTAGCTAACATCATTCTAGGTTGAATTTTCTCAATACTATTTAGTGATTTTAGGGCTTGTGGTCCTATAAGTATACCTACACCTCTTATCGTGGCATTGACAGAGTTTTTCCATGCAGATGCAGGGGCTAGCGTCCATCCATTGCTAGTATCATGGTATTTGATATCCTCGCAATGAGTGTACTGTGTTCTTGTATGCATATTAAGTCTGTTATGATCTATCGTCAATGCAGTCAGCTCCAGAAGTCGTCCTATTCTATTTAAGCTTCTAAGGTTGAATGTTGCTATTTGCATTGTGTGTTTGCATTTCAGTAAATTTTGTTTTAGTCTGAGCTCTGTAGCTGATTTTTCGGACACTGAAGCCAGGGCTTAAACCTAAGCAGGATCTGCCCCTTTTTTACCCGCGCAAAGAGCAATGCAGTTTGGACAGGTGGTTTGAGTGTGGGTCATGGTAATCTTTTGATGGCTGTTTTTATTCTCATCTATAGAAGCCACCCTTATAGATGAGCAGCAGTAGTTTCCCCAATTGAACTATTTGATTCTGTTGAACCATAGGCTTCATACGCCCAGGACCGGATTAAGCATTGCGTTGAACCATCAGAGGGTTTATCCGCTTGTCTTTACGTCTACCATCCAGCTTCCCATGGCTTTCATAAAAAAATAAATTTTTTTTTTTACCCTTTCCTCCTTTTCCCCCTCTTTCATACCCGCAGTTGTCAAGAGCGGGCGTAAAAGGCAACAGGAAACTGATTCTTGTATTAATTCAAGAGAGGACACTGTTGTTAGTTTCAGGGCGTATTGAGTCGAGCGCTTTCTCCTTCTCTCTCGCATTCTCCATCGTTCTCCTTCCTTCCGTCTTTCTCTCTCTCCTTCCGGTTCTCGCCTTACTTCCTTCCTTCTTTGAGATGTAACACGTTCGTCGGGCAAATGCACTCAGAACAAATCCGACCCGTTCAGCCATTACTGTGCGTATTTGTATGTTCGTGAGATCTTGTAAGAATTTGCATACGTGCAAATTACCTCTCGCTGGTTCAAGATCTCCCCTCGTCAAATATGCTTGAGGTAGCCATATCGGTTTCCGCTCTACAAGCCTCTTTTTCCGCTCTACAAGCCACAAAGAGGCAGTCTTTTTCGTCTTTTGTGCAGACACTTTTGTACATCTTAAAGGAAAAGGGAAAAAGATTTTTGTTTCAGATTCTTCATTCATCGGACCATCTATTACCACGTCGGCTTCTCCCGGCTGGACTGAATTCCTGACCTATAAGTTAAGTTTCTTTTTCTCATTTTTTTTTCTTCATTTCTTTCCCCTTTTTTTCACATCACTTTTTTCTTCCACCCACCCCATTATTTATGGCCGGCCGGTCAGACGGCTCGGCCATAAAGGCCCTATTTCCCCCTAGTAAGGGTGACCCCCCCCACATCTTCAAAAAAGAAGACAAAATCACCCTCCGCAAAAAATGTCCCTCCCCCTGACGAAAGTATTTCTTCAAAATCTCCCCCCAAAAATACCACTCCACCTGAACAAAATAGAAATACACCCTCCCCTCACAAAAATGCCCCTCCTCCTGACCAAAATAATCTAAACAGTTCCCCTTTGAAAAATGTCTCATCCCCCTCAAACAAAGACCAAGAAAAAGAAGGTAATGAAAATATTTGGAAAGCCCCACCGAAAATCCAGGTCGACATCGTGGACTTACTCCAGAGGGCAAAGGCCATATCCAGCCAAGTGCAGGAGCATGGCCTTATGTTCATTTTGGAGGAAGTAAGACTTGACCAAAAGAAAAGAACGGTGTCTGTCTTTGTCGTGGACAAACAGTCAAGAAAGATTGTTAAGCCCGTCAAAGACATGGTATTACGTCAGTTATCCAGCCTGGGCGTAAAGGTGCAAGCTATAATAGCTGGCACCTCTTACGCTTTCTGGGATATACTGCTACCAACTGAAGAAGAAGCCGTTGCCCTAACCCGCAAAACGCTGGAAAACAAAGAGTATTTCTTCCGAAAAGAATACATGTGGCGACGGCGGACCACAGTCTCAGTATATGAGGTCCCTAGCTTCCTCAGAGACGCAAATTTAGCCGCATTTATGCTAAATTTTGGTGACATCGTCTCGGCAACTAATGATGGAATGTGTGGGGAATGGAGGTTCGACATAATGTTGGATGCAAAGACCTTCTACTCCGTTCCCAACTGGTTGGATGTGGAAGGGCGCAGGCTTCCGGTGATCATCTCCGGATGTAAACCTGCCTGCTGGCACTGCGGCGAGATTGGTCACCTCTCCGCAGTTTGCCCGGGGAAGAAGGCCCCGAAAAAGCCCAACCAGAATCCTGGCACCCTCCCACCTGTTGTAAACAAACAACGAAAAGGAGGCTCCCGTAGTCTCGCCCACATCAGCGAGTAAAAAAAAAAACCCACTCCCTCTACGTCATCTCCAGTTAGTTCCGAAAAGGCGGGGCCGAGTGGCTGACTGTGGGAAAAGGTGGGAGGAAAATCCAACCTGCGGATCCTCACTCCCGAAAGTCGTCCCAGGTGGGTACCAACAGTTCCCCCACCTCCAAAAACAGATCATATGCACAGCTCACAAAATCCACCAGCCCACTCCTCCCAAGGTCAGGTCATTCAGTCCAGGCCGGGAGAAGTTTGAACAGCTCATTGAGTTCAAAAAGCGGCTGGACCTACAGAGGAAATCAACCCCCCAACCAGGACCCTCTCGATCCACCCCTTCATCACCCAAGCACAATCAGACTGCCATCCACACCTCCACCAAAGTTCATGCCTCTCCCAAACCTGACATCACTGAAACCTCATCAAAAGAAGGGACCCCCGCCTCCACTGCCGTTGGAAGCACCACCCATCAGACATTCACCGCCACCAGCAGCAGCAGCAGCAGCAAAAACTTCACCCTCTTCATCTCCAAAGAAACGGCAGCGGAGCTCCTCCATTGATAGTTCAGGGGATGAGGTCCCAAAACATCAAAAGAAAGAAAAAAAAGAAAAAAACCGCCATCACTCTGGTCATAAGATTTGCCGGGTGGATGAGGGGGTCCTGGATCGGCATCACAAGGTCCAGCCGCAACTCATCAAAGACTTGAGGGTCCTCCACAATTTTAAGGAGGTAAACGGTAAAAATGTGGAGGACCCTCTAAACTTTTCGCAAGCTTGGATCACCTCAATCATATGTAAGGGCCAGGGGTCCGAGGGAGTGATTAAAATGTTGGCTGAAGCCAATGAGGCCCTCAGCCCTATATCATTCATCAGAGACGATCATCAATCATGTAAAGGGCTCATTGGGAGGGTCCCTGTTGAGTTACACCCCTCCCTTTATAGGGCTGTAAAATTAACTTTCCCGCGAGACATCGAGGGTCTCGCTCATGACGGAGCCATCACTAGTGAGATGGCCACAGGATCCATGAGCCAGACCGTCGGTGTCTTGACCCCAGCCATGTTTAGTTTGGGCACTCAACCCCAGTAAATGTTCATGATGGATTTAAGGTTGGCTCGTCTAAATGTCTGAGGTCGGGTTCTAGAAGATCCCATTAATTTTTATACCTCCAGCATCGCGGCATTGATATATGTTGTTTGCAGGAGACTCGCTTTGACTCCAACTTCCATGAAGATATTCTGTCAAAGGACTATTTGTCTTTCTCAGCATATTTTGATGCTCATTCCAGAGGTGTCACCTGGCTGATAAGTAGACACCTTGGATGCCAGATATTTTTGTGAGTTTGTTCAGCGACTTGATCTCGTTGACAAATTTCAAATAGCTTGGACTTGTACCGGTAGGGGCGCCTCGGCCCAGCTTTATAGTTATTTGGACCGAGTGTTAGTTAAGCGAGTCGACTTAGACTATTTAGGTGGTCTAAGTTTCAATCCCTACAAAGATTCCGACCACAAATTTTTATGTGTGTCGATTAGGTTAGATAAGGCTAGATATAGGATGTCTGGTTACTGGAAGTTCAACTCTTCCCTTTTGGCTGAGGCTGACTTCTGGAACCAGCTAGAACTAATGATAAAGTGGGAACTGACGGGGGCTATTATGGGAAATAGGTGGTGGGCTAACCTTAAGGATAGCATTAGATCCTTTGCTGCCGACTATGGTAGGATACCGGAGCAAAGATCGATTAAGGATAAGCTAGATAGGGCGGTTTTGGTGAGAGAAAGTGGGCAAGTTAACGTAGCTACGGCCGAGCTGGCCTCCTTGCAAATTAAGGAGTACCAAGCTCTGGTAGTTAGGGCTAGGTTAAAGAGAATGTCCTGCGAGGCGACGAATATGGCCCAGGAATTACGGGCTGAGGAACTCAGGCATGCGACAGATCGGCATATCGCCAGTGTCACATCGCCGGATGGGCAACGTCGAACTACAAACGAAGCCATCTGTAGGGAGTTCCAGCAGTATTTCTTGAAACTTTTCACCAGGGAGCCTGGAATGAGCTCAGCTCAGTTCGACACCTATCTTGCCGACTTCCCTCACCTTTCGGCGACTGAAGCAGCTGGGTGTGAGGGGCGCATAAAGGAGGAAGAGATTCAGGAAGCACTGAAGTCGGTGGGGCTGGAGAAGTCTCCCAGAATTGATGGACTGCCCTACGAAGTGTACTTGAGGCTGTCGCACATGTTTGTCCCCTTACTGGCAACCACCTATGACAACTGGATGAGGCAGGGTACCATACCCAGACGCTTCACCAGGGGTATAGTGAAGTTGCTTCGTAAGAACAAACATGGTGGGGATGGGATTAGTAACTTTCGCCCTTTAACGATGTTAAACACCGACTTAAAAATTTTGGCGAAGATCCGGGCAAAACGTTTGCAGACTGTCCTGCCTAGTCTGATTTGCCCCAAACAGACCTGTGCTGTGAAAGGTAGGACTATCCAGGACAGTCTTCATCTGGTCCGCACGATCGTAGAAAAAGTAGACGGAAATGCCGCGCTGATCAATTTAGATCAGTCCAAGGCCTTTGATAGGGTTGACCATGCTTTTCTGGAGGCTGTCTTGTCTGCAGCCGGCTTCGGGGTGGATTTTCACACCTGGATACGTCTCCTTTATGTGTCCCCCGGAGTCGTGGTGGAGGTGAATGGGGTAAGGTCGGAGCCTTTTACTCTGACTCAATCGATTCGTCAAGGTTGCCCGTTATCGCTTATGTTGTATATACTTGCGTTAGAGCCTTTTCTGCGCAAGCTAAAGGCGAACCCGGCCCTACACGGCCTCACGTTACCTGGTGCCAGTGAGGTAGCCAGGTACACTGCATACGCTGACGATGTCAGCGTGCTTGTAACAAGCAGTGCCGAGGTGGAGGAAGTGAGCAAAGAAATCGGAAGGTACGAAGCTGTGACAGGGGCCAAGATTAACCACAAAAAGTCTGTCGGCTTGCAGTTGGGCTCGTGGAAAGGCTGTGCTCTTCCCGGCCCCTTCATTTGGAAAGACGGCCCATGCAAGATACTCGGCGTCTGGTTTGGGCCTGATCTTCAATTGGAGAAAAATTGGTCGGAAGTATTGGAAAAGGCCGTAGCTGCAACGGAGTTGTGGCTACGAAGACGGCTCTCCCTGAAGGGATGGGCTGAGGTGTGCTGTTCGCACATCTACTCCCTTGTCGTCTACCGACTTTCAGTGCTTCCGATCCCGCCCACCATCCTATTCAAGCTGGAAAGGATTCTCTTCCAGTTTATCTGGGCTAAGAGATTTCCTTTGGTGCGACGGGAGATCTGTTACCTTCACCCTTCCGAAGGCGGTCTAGGTGTGCCGAACGTCGAGGCACGGCGCCATACTTTGCGCCTTACTTTCCTGGACCGGATGTGTTCATGAGATACGGCGGCAGGAAGCGTCTGGAAAGAAGATGCTAAACAATCTTTCCCGTCGCTAAGAAGTGTGCATTTGCCCAGATGCGAGTGCCCCTTCTATCGCGAGTGCCGGCATGCTTTGAAAGTTCTCTCTCGGCTGCAGACAGGTCTCTCTGACAGCCGGCAGTTGTCGAGTAGGGTATTATATCGTTGTTTAGTGAGGGGGGCCGCTAGCGATGGTCTGATTGGCAAGCTCGTGTGACGGAGGCGGAGGGTCACTTGCTGAGGCCTTGGGCCCCCAGGATGAGGTGTCTCAATAACGACAAGGTAAGTTAGATTTTAGGCCATTTTGATTTAGTTTGTTCCCTTTTCGGTTAACTTAGCTAGAGTATGCGAGGTCATTGGGCCCCCACTTTTTCTTTTTGTCCCCTTCTTTTGTTTTACTCTCCCTTCCCTTCCCCTCTGTTAGATAACAGGAATTGGAGTTCTCCAGGAGTGCTTATGTTATTCTATTCATTTATTGTTTACTTATATTATTTACCATTTATTTATCTATTTATTTATCCTCCTTCGGCACTATTTTCGATTGGTTAACTCCTTTTTCTGCCATATTTTAGTATGTGGGGGGGACCCCTTACTAACCATCATAATGTATATATATTTTGTTCATCTTTCGTTTTTAGGGGATTTGTTTATATATATGTATATAGTTTTCTTTGAACTTTTAAACTGTTCCCCTCCCCCTCACACTGTAAATATGGGATTAAGTTTAGAACTCCATGGAGCACTAGTGTTGTTTTGGTGAATGTAGTTTGATAGTGATATGTTTAATTGAGGTATTTTGGTGCTATCATTTTGGAGATATGTATTGGTCAGTGAATGAGTCTAGTTAAGTTAGAGATTAGGATAGTGTAGACCAGCCCTCCCCCTCCATTGTTTAGGCCTTGTGCCAAATTTGTATTTTTAATGCAATAAATCATTCCGCTCTACAAGCCAAACACGTTCGTGCGCGCTTCAAATGCCCAGGTACGTTACCTTCACACCCGCTTTAGTCAATATTAAGTTTTAACTAAGTTAAAGTCTACAATTACTTTCTTTTTAAATTTCAAAGTCCTTATTTATGGTTCTTTGTATCCTTATAGGCATTCTATTTTATGCTAACTTAGGTTTTCAGTTTCTGATAAAGTGTTAGAATTTTAAGCACAGATAGCATACAGCAGTGATTTTACAAATAAAAAATAAAATCATTCATGCATTTTTAAATAACAATGTAGTAAAGACAATAAATTACAAACCATTTTTTAAAACTCTGCTCGTCTTGGAGTGGATTTGCTAGTATCTTCAAAAGTATGGTTAACACCTTCTCTATCCTCCAAGATTCTGAACTTACCCACCCCCATACCAAGTAGTAGCCCTACCAAACTATCTAAATCCATAAAATGACAAGACGGTAGATGACAAAGCAAGCTATGAAAGAATTCCCATGTGCCCACTGGAAGCCAAGAGTCAAAAGCTGGTCAGTATAATATTGTCTTTAAATCTTCTTCCATTTAAAATGCATGAAGAATTTTTACAAAAATTGTATGTTCTTTTGTAAAATGACGAATGCACACTGTGTTTTAGATGTAAAGGCAATTTTACTGTAAATCCAAATTTATATTTGAACTTGTTCAAAGAAAGCAACGCAATTAGAACCTAAACAAACATAAAATATATAGCCTATACATTAATAAATTAAAATATAAAGAAAAAAAAAACTTCGAAATGGACTTTAACTAAGTTAAAACTTGATAAAAAAATTTTTTTTTTAAAATTTAAAAAATCAGACCCCTGCTCTAAACGCCTTTAACCTTTTCCTTTCCCCCTCCCCCCCCCAAAAAAAACAGAATCCATGGGACACAGCATAGTGGACGTAAAGGCAAGAGGATAAACCCTCAACACAATGCTTAACATGACCCTGGGCATATGAACCCTATGGTTATCTGGACAGGATCAATTAGTTAGGAACTACTGCTACTCATCTATAAGGGTGGCTTCTATAGAAGAAAATAAAAAAACAAAACTACCACTGAAAGATAACCATGACCCACATTTAAACCACATTGCTCTTTGCGCGGGTAAAAAAAAGTCCTGCTGGGGTTGCAGCACAGCCGCAGTGTTCGAAAAATCAGCTACAGAGCTCAAACAACAAAAATTACTAAAATGCAAACACGGCACATTTAACGTTAGAACCTGAAATAGAATAGGACAACTACCAGAGCTTACTACATCTGCCACTGAACATAAAATAGACATAATATGCATTCAAGAACACAGATACACACATAGCGAGGATATTAAATATCACAATACCGGCAATGGATGGATGCTAGCCACTGCATCAGCATGGAAAATCTCTGTCAATGCCACGATAGGAGGAGTAGGCATGCTTATAGGACCACAAGCCCTAAAAACACTAAATGGTACAGAGAAAATACACCCAAGAATGATGAGAGCTACTTTTAATGGCAACCCCAGGGCATCAATCATTTCCTGCTACAACCCAACCAATATTAGTGAAGAAACTGAACTCATCGCCTTCTACGATGAGCTATCCTCTCTTATGCGTAGCATCCCGAAACACAACGTTCTCATCATTGGCGGAGACATGAATGCCCAAATCAGGAAAAATGGAAACCACAAATACAGCCTACACAACTCGTCAAACAGAAATGGACAACATCTAACAGACTTCACGATAGAAAGTAGATTAACATGCCTAAATACAAACTTTCAAAAAAGGGAGGGGAAATTATGGACCTACACATACGCAAACAATACTAAAGCACAGATAGACTAGAAATGGAAAAATAGCGCAGTGAATTGCGAGGCTTACTCCTCTTTCGTGGATGTGTCCTTTGATCACCAAATTGTCACAGCAAAAATATGACTGAGCCTACAAAAGAACGCCACCCGAACAATGAACACCATACCAAATGACTGGGCCCTTCTTAATAACAAGTATATTAGAGATAAATATGTAATAGCATTGAGAAACAAATTCGATGCACAATAGAAGACAGAAACATGTACGCCGAATGACGAATATGAGTATTTCGTCAACACCCACTGAGAAGCAGCAGTGAAATACATACCATCAAAACATAGAACTAAATCTAGAGTCCCATGGGAGACATTAGCAGTTAGAGAAAAACGTGCAGATGTGAAAACAGCCTCCAAATTCAATAGGAAGAACCCAACTAACACAAATGCCCTGAAACTACAGGGTGGGACAATAAAATTGTCACCCTAAAGAAAACAACACTACAACTTTATTCTAAAACTTTTATTGAAAAAAATCAATTCAGGTAACTTGATTATGTAGTAGAGCTGACATCAATTCAATGTAGCCGCCTTCATACGGATCCCGAACTGGGAGCATGCCTTTTTCACAAGCGCCGGCAGGAGCTCGGCAAATACTCAGCGGATGGCAGCAATCAGGCTGGCTTTAGTGTTGTGGGAGGTCATGTTGGTGATGTTCTCGACGTATGACCAAACGAAGTAGTCCAGCGGGTTCAGGTCGGGAGAGGAGGGGGACCAGTGAGAGAAGGGTACAAAGTCGTAGCACTCCTTCTGAAGCCAAGCCTGGGTCTCTTTGGACTTGTGGGCTGGCGACGAATCCTGCTGCCACACCCAGGGTCTGCCACCGGCCACTGGCCACCTGATTGCACCAGGGGATCACCACACTTTACAGCACATCCACATACACTTTGGGGTTGACTTTCAAGTTGACTTTGAAGATGCGAGGTGGCATGATGAGGCTCTCACTTGAAACTACACCAAAGACCATAACCATAGCCGGAAACTTTGTTTTCATCACCCTGGGCACGTCCCTGTTATTCGTGGTAATCCAGATTTGCATTTTGAGAGTGCTGGCAATGGTCCTGTTGTCATAACTTGGATCAGTAGAGATCATGAGTTGTACGGCAGCGCATCTCTGATCTCGCTCATTGAACATTGTGTCACTTTCTGACATTATAGAAGGCTCCTATTGCTCTTGGGATTTGTACACAACTGGCCAACTAGTAGATGGAATGTAACAAAAAAAGAAAACCGGTTTTCATTAAACGGAAATGGAATCATGTTGTTTTTTCTAGGGTGACAATTTTATTGTTCCACCCTGTAAAAAAGGCACAAAATGAATTAGCAAGCATATACCTAAAAGAACAGACAGAATACATACAAAATCAAATAGATAAGATTAAAAACTTGGTGGAAGATAGGCAATCTAGGATAGCATGGCAAATGATAAACAAAGTGAGCAGAAGGAAGAGCACTGCCTAAGCTAAACTGAAAGCTACAAACCAACAAGAACGAATAAAACTGTGGAAACAACATTTTGAGAATCTACTAGGAAACCCACCAAAAGTTACACATGAACCAATCACGAGAATTATTAGTAAGCAATTAGACATCAAACTGGGACTGTTTACACCAGAAGAACTCGACTCAATACTTAGAAAAATTAAAGATAGAAAAGCTGCAGGGCTTGATGAAATTCCCCCAGAAGTATGAAAGACCAGACAATTCAACGACATACTGCTCCGACACTGTAATGCAGTCTATAATCAAAATCCAATAGATGGATGAAGGGAAGCATCCTCCCTTTCCCTAAGAAAGGCAACCTCGGATTAGTCAAGAGCTACTTATATCCATAGCAGCCAAAATAAACAATGTCCTATGATGCAACCGTATAGATCCCAAGATTGACAACATTCTTAGGAAGAACTAAAATGGCTTCCAGAGAAATAGATCCATGACCTCACAAATATTGACTATCCGTAGAATCCTTGAAGGCGTACAAGCAAAAAAACCTACAGGCTACAATATTATTTGTCGACTTTACCAAGGCCTTTGATTCCATTCACAGAGGGAAGATGGAGCAAATTCTACTCACATACAGTCTACCAAAAGAAACCGTTGCAGCCATAATGATTCTCTACAGAAACACCAAAGTGAAAGTGCGTTTCCCAGATGGACACACAGACTATTTTGACATGTTGGCTGGGTTACGGCAAGGAGACACCCTGGCCCCATACCCCTTTATCATCTGTCTAGACTACGTGCTTAGAACATTGACTGATAAAATCAAAGAAAACAGTTTCAAGCTGACAAAGAAAAGCAGCAGAAGGTACCCCGCAAAATCAATTACCGATGCCGACTACGCTGATGACATAGCGATTCTGGCAAATGCACCCACCCAAGCCGAAACCCTACTACATAGTCTGGAACGAGCTGCCACAGGCATTGGCCTGCATGTCAATGAACACAAAACGGAATATATGTGCTATAATCAAACAGGAGACATTTCCACACAAAACGGAAGCTCTCTGAAACTGGTAGACAAGTTCACCTACCAAGGAAGCAGTGTCTTATCAACCGAGACAGACATCAACATGCAACTACCAAAGGCATGGACAGCTATCAATAGGCTATCAGTCATATGGAAGTCAGACCTGACCGATAAAATGAAACGCAGTTTCTTCCAAGCAGCAATTGTGTCGAGACTGCTATATGGATGCACTACATGGACGTTAACTAAACAGATGAAGAAAAAGCTTGACAGCAACTATACAAGGATGCTGTGAGCAATATTGAACAGGTCCTGGAGGCAACACCCCACAAAGCAGCAGCTATACAGCCACCTACCACCCATCATGAAATCTATCCAAATTAGACGAATCAGACATGCAGGACACTGCTGGAGAAGTAGGGACGAGCTCATAAGTGATGTTCTCCTATGGACCCCCTTCACATGGCCAAGCGAAAGCAGGGCGACCAGCTCAAACCTACATACAGCAGTTATGTGAGGATACGGGGTGTAGCCCTGAGGACCTGCCGGAAGTGATGAACAATAGGGAGAGGTGGCAAGAAAGGGTCAGGGATATCCGTGCCAAAGGCACAACATGATGATGACTGCTTGCGGAGGAGAGGTCATTTACTTGTTTGTTCCCCCCTCCCTTTTTTTTCTTCTTTTTCTCTAAGTATTTCATCATTACCTCGGAATTCCAAATATTTTATTCTATCTCTTTACTCTGACTTGGGTTTTCATCTAACAAAGTCCAATAGTATTAGCCTCTCTTGGCTAGGTTCAAATGCAACTTGGGATTACAGTAAATGTCAGCATTTAAAGCACAGATTGTATACAGCAGTGATTTTACAAATAAAAATAAAATCATTCACGCATTTTTAAATGACAACGTAGTAAAGACAAATTACTAATTTACTCTTAATGAGGAAGTCTAAGAACCTCTTGTTTTTATCAAGAGTCCTATTCTTAGTGTTATTGCCAGTATTGGATAAATATTTGGAGAAACAAAATATATCAAAGAAGCTAAGAGATATCCAAGCTTTCTTCCAAAATATATATATTTTGGAAGAAAGCTTGGATATCTCTTAGCTTCTTTGATATATTTGAATTAGGAGTAACAGTTTTTTGGAGTTTTTTTTATAAGATTGTATAAACATTGAATAAATGAAAAATAATAATAGATATAATATCCCCACTGTTAAAAAAAATGTATTTCCTGATTAAAAAATATGAAAAAAATATTAAAAGATTATTTCAATTATTTTAATTAAAAAATGAAAACAAGAAATTTTTTCAAATCCCATTCTCGACAGAAGCAATATGAAAACACCCAAATAAAAACCTTCTTTTGTCTACATCTGATGATGGTTTCACAACCAGAAATAAATTTATAGTGACACCAAGGAAGTGATTTATTTTTTTTTTTTTTTATTTTTTTATATAAAAAGATTTTTTAGCACTGTATGTTGGATACTCCTATCCCTTGGATTTCCTCCTCGGATTATATATGATCCACACACACACAATATGAAGAAAGAATTAATCAAAATGAGCAACTTACTATCAATAAAATCGTCAATGGTAGACATGCTCACTAAATCTCCACAATTATCTGATCCCACTTCAAAAACAGAAGCCTCTGAAATAAACTCCAATACTTTTTCAATGTATGGATAAGGGTTACAGATGTACTGTGTGAAAACAGTGGACACAAACTTAAGCAGCTCTTCATTTCGTCCTCGGCTGTCTTCCTGGACAAATTTGATCAACCAATCCATCCACAAATGAAGCTCCATTTCTCCAGAATGGAACAGACCTGAATGGTACAGAAGCTGCAAAAAAATAATTTGAAATATCATGATACAATCTATTACCATAAGACATATTTCAAAGCTATGTTGAAGATATACCCAGTTAATTTGTAGCAACTTACAAGATCTGCTTCGAAAATAATGAAACTGACTTTTTTTTTTTTCATGCTGTAACCTTGACTGAAAAATCAATGTTGACTGAACACAAGAGAAAATATCCAGTTCACATTGGCCAATCAAAATTCACATTCAGCCGAGTAATCTTGAAGTATCACAAATTTGGTTAAGTGGAACACAAGAATATAGAGCAGTTCTTGACTACGACACCACAGCTGCTTTATCCTCTTGATAGGAAATAGCCTCAAGGACTCCAGTTCACTAAAATCCAAACTATATTCCATGGTCACCATTCAGAAACTGCTGAAATCATTCAACAGATTGTGATGAACCAATTGAAGGCTATATCAATTGAAAACTCCCATCACTGTTTCCCGGATTGGAAACCACATCTTTGTTAAAATGTGGCTTTCCAAGGGAACTATATAGAAGGAGATGAAGTTGATTTGTATTTAAGTTGATAAGATATATATTTTTTAAACAATCACAATCTAGACAAATCTTGTGAATGTAACTGTTATAAAACTTTGATCATTCAAAAACATATTTTACAAATTTTCCACTATGTAAAACAATGAGATTGTTTATACATCAAATGCTGAAATATCAGTTCACCAAATTTCACTTAGATAAGATCTTTTGTTATATATGAATTAAAACAAAATCAAGAGAAAACCCAAAAATTAAAGAAATTGGGAAAAAAATTTGTGAACAAGTGCCAGCTTACTACTAATACAACATGTCTTATAAAAAGGCATGAAACAGTCATTTTGCTCACTCTTGAGCAAAATGCAAACACTCATATGTATTCAAGGTTTTAAAATTCTTATTTCTCACTCATATTCTATCTCTTTTCATACAATGAATAAACTTGTTAAAAACTTAGCCAATTCAATAAACTATTGCAGTAACTTGTGATGTAATGATTATTGTCATTGGTAATGGAGCAAGCAGCCAGAGTTCTAATCCTGGACAACACTGTTTGCATTTCCCACAGTGCTAATATCCTTAGGAAAGGTATGAATCCAACTGATCTCACCTCCAACAATAAATAAATAGCAAAACAAACTAGGCAACTAGTTTAGAAGGAAAATTGAATTTGAACTAGTTGTACCCAGCTTAAAAATTGACCTTGTGTTGTATCGGCACTTAGTAGAGGGCCTTGATAAATACAAATATATCAGAAAATTATTCTTACTAAATCTTTTATAACGAGTATCTGCTAATACTGAGTTACTACTACTAAGCTCTTCTATCCCTGGATGTACATATTTAGGCTGGCTGATATTTAACATCATATCAGCTCTTGTAGCTTATACAATGTCGAATTCTGATTCTATATAATTTACAAGAGAATAATTTATAGGTTATTTTATTTTTAAACAAATTGCATGAGCTCATTTGTTTGCTCACAAAGGGTTTCACTAATAATTCTATTTAATATTAATCATTTCTTTTCACATACTTAAATGGTTTCAAGTATTCCTAGATGATTTATAACTTGCAGATAACTGTATGGTTTCAAATTAATAATAATCCTTAGTAAATGACTGAACAGATCTATTTGACCCATTTGGCAGAAGTGCATGCATTTGGTTTTATTATTAAGGATTTTGAAACCATTTTCCATGGTCCAGATTGATATCTTGTTTAGACATTGCTGAATTTTTCTTTCTATGGTAGCCATATTTTTGGAGCTTTAACAGATGAGGAAGTAGTTAACATTGATTTCAGATGGTTATAATATCAATTATAATTATCACAGATAGGATGCTACTCAGAAGTACATGTCTTTCTTGTGATTTGGGATTGGAGAATGTATTATTTATTTGTGTTTGGAAAGTACAGTTTTCTAGGAAGTGTTTTATGAAGATGGGGAATCTGCCTTATAGACCAAGATCTTTGAGTATGCCATATGGCCATGATGCGTCATAGGCTTTTTCAAAGTCAAAAAAGATTGCAACCAGATGTTCCTTTTTAATGAATGCTTTTCTGATTAGGGTTTCTATACAGTGTACTTGGTCTATAGTACTTCTTTTGGCTCTGAAGCTAGTTCGTAAGTTTGAGAGGAAATGGTTTTATTCTAGAAGCCATGTTCGTCTTAGATTTATCACCCTTTCAAGAGTTTTACAAAAACAGCTGGTTAAAGCTTTAGGTCATAACTAGTTGGGTTTTTTGGTTTTTTAAGGATAGGGATGGTTGTGGCTTGCTTCCATAAGGTAGGGATTGTTGTCAAGAGCGGACGTAAAGGACAACGTGAAATTGATTTTTGGAGTTCCTTTCGCAAACTCCCGTCTCTTCAATGTACACCTCACAATTCTGTGTGTCGGTAGGCTGCGATGGATTTCACAAGTCAGTTTCAGGGCGTATTGAATCGAGCGTTCTCTCCCTCTTTCTCCTTCGCTGTTCCTTCTCTCTAGCTCTTTCTCCTTCCTTCCGTCTTTCTCTCCGGTTCTCACCTTCCTTCCTTCCTTCAGTTGTAACAAGTTCATCAGGCAACGCACTCAGAACAAATCGTTGTTACACCGTTACCATGTGTATTTTATGTTCGTGAGATCTCGCAAGAATTTGCATACATGCAAATTAACTCTCGCTGGTTCGAGATCTCCCATCATCAAATACGCTCGAGGCAGCCATGTCGGTTTCGCTTTTCCCCTCTACAAGCCAGACACATTTGTGTGTGCTTCGAATGCCCAGGTACGTTGCGTCCATTACCGTCACACTCCTCCCTGATTTGGGAATCACACAACGTACAGCACAGAGCAGGTCTCTTTAGTCTGCTACTTCATCTGAGCGGAACACTCTTGGTAACGTCTTCGTCCTCGGACGTGTCTCCAGGCCCATGTTGACCATGGTCGCTGTGGTTGCTTTCAGATACTGCGGGATCGTGGCGTTATCCGTGAGTAGCTCAACAGGCGCCCCCTCTCACAAAATATGGTCTCCAACTGCTGAACAATGCTGGCAGCATCTTAGTATGATAATGGCCTCCAAATAGCAAACCGACTGGGACTGTAGTCGATTAAGGTTAGGTAATGACGACCTCCAAGGTGAGTCATGTCCATTCCAACCCTCCTCCAGTTCTCGCATACATCCAGTCTGCCTGCCTTCCAACTCACCGGGGCAGGATCTATGGACTGACACTCTTCGCATTCTCTAACTACCTCCCGAACAGCTGCCTTAAAGACCTCAGTTTCACGAAGTAGAGTGTTTGCTTTACGCCAGGGTGCCCACAAGATCGGTGAATGGTCCGAATGCGAACGGGATCCAGCTTGCCATTAGATGCGGCGCTTACTGGCTCAATGGATTCCGCTTCTTTCCAAAGTGCATCCAGCCATCGCTGGGGCACTCTAGTGAGTGGATCAGATCGGTTCACCTGGAATTTAACGAGTGCCACATCAATTGTCAGTCTATACTCCGCCGCTAATTCTTGGAGCGTACTCAGTTGCCGTCTTATTAACATCTCCGATGCCGCCTTAGTCTGCACCCTTGCTTTCCCAGACAGGGTGTCAGAAATCCACCGGTGCACGCAGGCCGAGTCTGTCCGCAGGTGAATCACACTCGCCTTCCAGTGCAGCGCCCCTCAACACTGCGTCAAGCTCTGCTAAGTCGATGTGCTTATCTGCGTGCACCGGTCATAGCCAACTTGCGTTTTCAATGAAGGCTCCATCATATTCAATAGCCACCCCGGTGGCTAAGGAGCTGGCATCCACCCACACAGTGACTTCCTGACCATTCACACACCAGTCACCACGTGCTGGATCAGTTTGTGACGATCTCATCACAATTTCGTCAAGCATCTGACGCAACATGGGGTCTTGTGTTTCGTCGTCCCATTCGTTTGTCACAGCGTTAGCTCTCCGTTTCACAAACGCAGCTGCAACACAGAGCCAGCCACACACTGGAAAATGCCCGGTCAGCCGCCCACACACAGAAAAGATGGCACGACACGCAAGTACGTTGGAAACCTTCGGACGCTCGCCGTCGCGTCCTATCTAAGCTTGCCGCGCCCCTCCCAGACGTATACGCCCAACACTCGAGCGCCACTACTTAGTTGTTCCGGATTCTTACAAGTCAGCCCAAACCGTTCAAGGTGCATCTTCACTTCGGCTGCCGAACACACACTTTCATTAACGAACATGTCATCGACATATGAAGAAGTAGCGCGACTGACGGTTTTATCTTGCCCGATCACAGCTTTTACAATGGACCACATAATCTGTGGAGCTACATTAAGCCCGAACCGCAAGCGGGTGAGGCAGTACCTCTGCCCTTTAATTTTCACCGTTTGGAACGGCCACAGCGACTTGTCAACATGGATCTGCAGATATGCCCAGCGCAAGTCCACTATGGCGGCTTTTGGCCCCTGCTGTCGCCATTCCCACATGGTTTGAGCACACACGTCCGCATTTGCCGTATAAGCATTCATGTGCTCATTCAACTCGCAATAGTCCATAACTGGCCAGACCTTCTGCTTACTTTCCTGTAATATAGCTATTAATGGTATCAGGCCTTTAGGAGGGCCAAGTTCGCTCTCCGGGTACGGAATCAGCCAACCGTTCTGAATCCAAGCCTACAACTCCCGCTCATATTCACCTTGGAGTCGCTTAGGGGCAGGGTATTCTGAAAGCCTGTTTTTCAAAGACACAGGTAGCTGGTCACCAGACCATTTCCAAGATGCGGTCCATACGCGCTTGGCCTCGTCATATTCAGTGTGAAAGTCAGGCCCGTTGAGGGTGATGGCAGCACACATCAGTCTTTCATGCTGAGGAAATGTCAGATATAGTCATTCCACCAAGTTGTCTGATCGCATTCAACCTGAGTAGCAGATCATGTCCAAACAGATGCTCATCTACAACCAGAGCTCGTACGGCGACTGAAGGTACATTGCCGATGCCAATTTGGACCACGCTCTCTCCACAACACCTTGATGAGTTCCCTCCTACAACCAGCAAGGGGACTTGCTTTTTCTTTCACATCCGACAGCATGCTTTGCAAACTAGGGTTTGCGTACAGCCTGTATTCACCAGGGCAGTACGTCTTACTCTGTCAATCTGCACACTGACTGCAGGCAGAGCGCCATTCAGATGAGGTCTGGGGGAGAGACTGGCGCTGAAGACTCATCCCCTCGCTCATTTCCAGGACAATTTCGTGCAACGTGGCCCTGTCGTTTGCACCGATAACAAATGAGAGTCTTTGGGGACCTGGGACTTCCGCGCCGCCTAGGACAATCTCGAGCCATGTGGTTAGGTTCTTGACACATAGCATCTCCTTAGAGCTGTGGTCCCCTTCACCAGACATCCCAGTAGTTGAGCTGGTGTGGCTGCTGATTCTGTGCCTGTGAGACTGTCCTTCAATATTGCTCGGGCATGGGCCAATATTTCAGATATCGGCAAGTCGTCTACTCGGGTAGTGGCCTGAAGAAGATTCTCCGCATGCTCCGGCAACCCAATCAATAAATGCGCAGACCAGACCTCGCTCCGTCATACCTCCAAACTGAGTCGCAAGCTTGCGTAGCTCTGCCAAGATGTCCACCGTTTCTCCTGGACGCAAACGGCGCATTTTTTTAAGACTTTGGTGGCGCAAATCCGCCAACATTACGTCCGCTCGACTGGCCCCCTCAAGAAAGTGCCAGAGCTCTTTGGTTCGGTTGCCAGCCAAACGGACGAATGTGGTCACCATTGCGGCACTCTTGAACAAATATGGGTCTGTTATGTCCTTGCTGTCTATTGTTTTCAGTGATGATAGGGGTTTTAAAGTTTGTTTTAATATATGATCCATGTTTTGGGGCTCTAGTATGTCTTGACAGTAATGAAACGCAGTGAAGGCACATCGGACTTCGTTTGAAGTCGACCGTGACCTTTGCTTTGGTTCTGTTGATGATGATGATGCTGATGCTGCTGTTGGTGACTCTCTGGTCTCTGAATGTGCCCGTGTAAGTAGCTTAGGGGTTGTGATGGGTGAGAGTAAAGGTGATTTGGGGGAAAGTGGGAAGTCAGAGAGGTGTGCTGGGGTATTTTGTGGTTTTTGTGGGGGGGGGAATGACTTGAGCTGGTCGTTCTATTTTTTTCTCCCCCTTATGTTGAGGCAGGGAGGGCGTTTGGGACTGTGTTTCTGTTTCTTGGTGTGGTCCCTTTATATGTTTCTTCTCCCCCTCCCCAGCTACTGAGTCCCCACTATCCCTTCGTCGCTTTAGATTTATGGAGCAATCCATGGCTTCATTTTCTTTTTCATTATTTTTTTCTTTATTTTTCTTTTTTGTAGATGACAACGATGATGATTTGGCTGTGGTAGTAGTAGTAGTAGCAATAGTGTCAATGTTAGCAGTTGTGGTAGTTGTTGGCTTTGTGATGATTGAAGCTATTGTTGTTGCTGATTTTTTGATGGGAGTCTTATTCTTTTTTCCTCCTCTTACTACCTGGGTCCAGCCCTCTTCTTTGTCGGGGTTTTCCACAGTTTCAGTGGTTTCATTTGTTGCAGCTATGGTTTTTGTAGTCGCTGCTGCTGCTGCTGCTATAGTCGTCGTTGTTGTTGTGTTTGCTGTCGTTGTGGCCGGGGTTGTTGATTTGGTGGTCTTTTGAGGGCAGGATTTTGAAAGGAGCCCCAGCTGTTTATAATCCCAGCACTGGGGCTTCCGGCCCTCAACGACCACCGTCATAACCTGGTTTTCATACTCAATTATGTGGGGTACGGCCGTAAACCCCCCTCTGTCCAGGCACATGGTGAAGATATAATCACCGTGCGCTGTCCCGTTAATTGATTTGGCTTTTGTTATTTCTTCAATTTCTCCATATTTCACAAGGTAGGCAGCCAGGACCTCCTCATTCAACTGTATAGGGACATTGTACACGGTGATTCTAATTTTACGTCTTCCCATGTACTCTGGCTGTAGCCCGAAGTATTTTGAGGTGACATTTTCACCGGCCAGCTTCACTGCTAGGTCTTCTGATGGTAGCAGAACATCCCAGGTCGCAAAGCTGCGTCTGCAGTAGTACTTTGCTGGGATGTCTTTAGCAAGCCTTCAAATGTATCTTTTTTGATACCTGCCAACCTCTGTTTTCAAATCTATTACTACGAATGAGATGATCTTCAGCTGCACTTCATGAATAAGTTCGGGAATAGGAAGAATCCTATTCCCTTGGAAGTATTTCTCATATCTTTCCCTAATTTTGGTATAGTCTTTAGGGCTTTGTTTTTGTGTTATTTTTGTCGTCCAAGAGGCTGGCATTGAAGGTACTTTCTGCGCCAGTTGGATTGAGCTGGCCGACGAAGATGGCTGTGAGAGTGCAGGCCATCTGTCTTCCGGCTTTGAGGGGGAACTTAGGCCGTCGAAAATGTCGGACAGTGATTGAGGTGGTGATGACGACTCTGCCATAGTTGCTTATTAGGCAACTAGGCGAGAAAAAAACGAATGTTCTTGTCGGTGGTGAAGTGCGTGTAAAATGTAGAAATCGTTCAAAAAACAGAATTCTTTGCAAATAAAATTTTTTTTTTTTAACAAATATTGTGTTGACCCCCTCAACAAACAAAATAACAATTGTTTGGGGAGAGGGGCACTCAACAATATCAAGTCCAACAGTAACAATGCGTGTCCAAAATTTCAACAAATAAATAACAATATTTTCAAACAAGAACAATTTTAACAATATCAAAAACTTACTGGTCCGTAGAGTTAAGTAACAGCACAAGACTGCACTCAGAACAAATTGTTGTTATGCCGTTACCGTGCATATTTTATGTTCGTGAGATCTCGCAAGAATTTGCATACGTGCAAATTAGCTCTCGCTGGTTCGAGATCTCCCATCATCAAATATGCTCTAGGTAGCCATATCGGTTTCGCTTTTCCGCTCTACAAGCCAGACACATTCGTGCGCACTTCGAATGCCCAGGTACATTGCATCCATTACCTTCACAGGGATCTTGCCAAAGATCCAGATATTGTTGTATATATATAAAAGGTATTTCAAGGATATTGTTGGGAATTATTTGAGGAGAATGTAGTGGATTTCATCTAGACTCATGGCCAAGTTATTGAATTTGGATATTGAGTTTTGGTTGGTTAGTTGTTTCGGTTTTATGGCATATCAACCTTTGTAGGTCATTCAATGCGAAATTCGGTCTATATGTATATACATTAAACCAAAGATTTCTAAACGAATACTTAGTAGGTAAAATCTTTTATAAGCAGGATTTCATTTGTTTGCACATGATTAACCAGTTTTAATTCATCATATTTTTTTGGTACAAACCTGTCTCTCTCAAGAAGGACAGAACGTCATCTACTTTGATGATCTCAAACAGAATGAAAAATCGCTTTCAGATGACAGCGAAAGCTCTGCATTCTATAAGGATGTGTTTAACCATGCAAGTTGTCTGACAGATCAAACACTGTGGTTGTGGTTCCTGTTTCAGTATGAAAGAGTGAGTAAGCCTAGTATGACCAATGCACAATCCGAATATATATAACTTGTTCTCTTCTTGATGTTCTCAAAGCTGGTATCCATTCTCCCAAGATGGGCTGAATTTTGAAGAGTTTATTGTGGATGTTATTGTTCCATCGTTGCTGGCTATTTTGTGTGAAGGAATTTATTAATTGTTGGTTTAAGATCAGTATATGGAAACCTGAATTTGTCGGGGGTCAGATCTAAGGCCGATTTTGCTGCCAAGTCCGCCTTTTTATTTCCTCTCACTCCAATGTGGCTTGGGATCTAGCATATAATTATTTCTTTATTATTGGACAGTCTAATCTACTCAACAGTTTAATGATAAGAGGGTTCTCAAATTTTTTTATTTCCTAATGATAGTAAGACAGAGAGCGAGTCTGAGAATATGATAAATTTCTTATGTTTACTCTTCAAGATGATGTTAAGAGCTAGGTCTATTGCACGGGCTTCTGCTGTGAAGATGAAGCTTTCCATTAGAAGAGCTTTCTTAAAAATTGTTTTGTTTAAAACAGCTGCACACGCTGTTTTCTTGTTGTCCTTGGATCCATCCGTAAAGACATAGAGGAGGTCAGGATGGTTTTGGAGAATATTGTGAAATTTCTCTTGATAAGTGCTGGGGTGGGTTTTAGTTTTGGAAAGTTCATTCAGTTCGAGAATCACTTTGGGATTTTTAATGATCCAGGGTGGTGTTTGTGGTAAAGTGCTTTCATGTATATCATTTATTGATATTTTTGATTCTTGTAGGGTCAACTTCATCCAAAAGTTTTTGTTTTTTTCTTTTCTTTCAAAATGTTGCTTGTATTTCGGGTTGAAGGTGCAGTCATAAGCTGGGTTAAATGGGCAAAATTTTAGCTTTGTGGAATATTGGAGAGCCAGTTTTTCATGTCTTAGTGTAAGAGGCGGTTCATCTGTTTTTGTGTATAGGCTTTAAACAGGGGAAGTGCTATATGCTCCAAGGGCTAGTTAAAGTTCTTGGTGGTGTATGGTATATAGTTCTTTCAAGTAAGTTTTCCTGGTTGCCCCATGTATAAAGCAGCCATAATTGAGTTGTGATCTGATTAATCAGCGATATAATCTTAATAATGTTTCTTTGCTTCCTCCCCAGTTCATCATCATCATCTTGTCGTGCTACCAGCACGAATATCCTTGACCCTCTTTCGCTACTCCACCCTATCGTTCATCACTTCTGGCAGGCGCTCAGGGCTACACCTCGTATCAGCACAGAGCAGCTGTATGTAGGTTTGAGCTGGTCACCCTGCATTTGCTCGGCCATGTGAGGGGGGTCCATAGGAGAACATCACTTATGAGCTCGTCCCTACTTCTCCAGCAGTATCCTGCATGTCTGGTTCGTCTAACTTTGATAATTTTTGTGATAGGTGGTAGGTGGCTGTATAGCTGCTGCTTTGTGGAGTATGGCCTCTAGGACTTGTTTAATATTGCTCGCAGCATTCTTATGTAGTTGCCATCAAGCTTTTTCTCCATCAGTTTAGTTAATGTCCATGTAGTGCATCCATATAGCAGTATCGACACATTTGCTGCTTGGAAGAAACTACATTTCATTTTATCGGTCAGGTCTGACTTCCATATGATCAATAGCCTATCAATAGCTGTCCATGCCTTTGTCGATGTCTTTTTCGGTTGATGAGACACTGCTTCCTAGGTAGGTGAACTTGACAACTAGTTTCAGAGAGCTACCGTTTAGTGTGGAAATGTTGCCTGTTTGATTAAAGCACATGTATTCTGTTTTGTGTGCATTGACATGGGGGCCAATGCCTGCAGCGGCTCGTTCCAGACGATGTAGTAGGGTTTCGGCTTGGGTGGATGCATTTGCCAGAATCGCTATGTCATCAGCATAATCGGCATTGGTAATTGTTTTTGCGGGGTACCTTCTGCTGCTTTTCTTTGTCAGCTCAAAGCCGTTTTCTTTGATTTTATCAATTGATGTTCTAAGCACGTGGTCTAGACAGATGATAAAGAGGTATTGGGCTAGTGTGTCTCCTTGCAGTACCCCAGCTACAATGTTGAAATAGTCTGTGTGTCCATCCAGGGAACGCACTTTCACTTTGGTGTTTCTATAGAGAATCATTATGGCTGCGACAGTTTCTTTTGGTAGACTGTATGCGAGTAGAATTTGCTCCATCTTCCCTCTGTGAATGGAATCAAAGGCCTTGGTAAAGTCAACAAATAGTATTGTCACCTGTAAGTTTTTTGCCCATACGCCTTCAAGGATTCTATGGATAGTCAATATTTGTGAGGTCGTGGATCTATTTCTCCGGAAGCTATTTTGGTTCTTCCTAAGAATGTTGTCAATCTTGGGTTCTATTCGGTTGCATATTAGGGCATTGTATATTTTGGCTGCTGTGGATGTAAGGGTTATACCTCAGTAGCTCTTGGCTAATCCGAGGTCACCCTTCCTAGGGAAAGGGAAGATGCATCTCTGTCCATCTGTATATTGGATTTTGATTATAGACAGCATTACAGTGTCAGAGCAGTATGTCATCAAATTCCCTGGTCTTTCATACTTCTGGAGTTATTACATCAATCCCTGCGGCTTTTCTATTTTTAATTTTTCTAAGTACTGAGTCGAGTTCTTCTAGTGTAGATGGTCCTAGTTTGATGTCTAATGGCTAATAATTCTCGTGATTGGTTTATGTGTAACCTACAGTGGGTTTCCTAGTAGATTCTCAAAATGCTGTTTCCACAGTTTTATTCGTTCTTGTTGGTTTGTTGCTTTCAGTTTAGCTTTGGCTGTGCTCTTCCTTCTGCTCACTTTGTTTATCGTTTGCCTTTCTTCCAATGAGTCTCTAATCTTATCTATCTGGTTTTGTATGTATTCTGTCTGTTCTTTTAGGTATATGCCTGCTAATTCATTTTGTGCCTTTTTTTAGTTTCAGGGCATTTATGTTAGTTGGGTTCTTCCTATTGCATTTGGAGGCAGTTTTCACGTCTGCACGTTTTTCTCTAACTGCTAATGTCTCCCATGGGACTCTAGGTTTAGTTCTATGTTTTGATGGTATGTATTTCACTGCTGTTTCTCTGTGGGTATTGACGAAATTCTCATATTCGTCATTCGGGGTATGTGTTTTTGTCTTCTCCTGTAGTGCATTGAATTTGTTTCTTAATGTTATCATATATTTATCTCTAATATCCTTGTTATTAAGAAGGGCCCAGTCATAGTGTATGGTGGTTGTTGTTCAGATGGTCTTCTTCTGTAGGCTCAATCATATTTTTGCCGTGACAATTCGGTGATCGGAGGACACACCCTCTAATGAGGAATATGCCTTGCAATTCACTGCACTATTTCTCCATTTCTTGTTTATGAAGACATAGACTATTTGTGCTTTAGTATTGTTTGCATATGAGTAGGTCTATAATTTCCCCTCCCTTTTTTGAAAGTTTGTATTTAGGCATGTTAATCTACTTTCTATCGTGAAGTCTGTTAGATGTTGTCCGTTCCTGTTTGACGAGTTGTGTAGGCTGTATTTGTGGTTTCCGTTTTTCCCGATTTGGGCATTCATGTCTCCGCCAATGATGAGAACATTGTGTTTCAGGATGCTACGCACTAGACAGGATAGCTCATCGTAGAAGGCGATGAGTTCAGTTTCTTCATTAACATTGGTAGGGCTGTAGCAGGAGATTATTGTTGCTCTTGGGTTGCTATTAAAAGTAGCTACCATCATCCTAGGTTGTATTCTCTCTATGCTATTAAGTGATTTTAAGGCTCTTGGTCATATAAGTATACCTACACCTCCTACCGTGGCATTGACAGAATTTTTCCATGCTGATACAGTGGTTAGCGTGCATCCATTGCCAGTATCGTGATATCTAATATCCTCGCTATGTGTGTATCCATGTTCTTGAATGCATATTATGTCTATTTTATGTTCTATGGCCGATGCAGTCAGCTCCCGTAGTTGTCCTATTCTATTTAGGGTACTAACGTTGAATGTCGCAATTTGTATTGTTTGCTTGCATTTTAGTAATTTTTGTTGTTTGAGCTCTGTAGCTGATTTTTCAAACACTGAGGCCAGGGCTCCAACCTCAGCAGGACGTGCCCCTTTTTTACCCGCACGAAGAGCAATGCGGTTTATACATGTTGTTTGAGTGTGGGTCATGGTTATCTTTCAATGGCTGTTTTTATTCTCATCCATAGAAGCCACCCTTATAGATGAGTAGCAGTAGTTCCTTGATCGAACTGACGATCCTGGCTGTTGAACCGACCAGGACCAGGTTCGGCATAGCGTTAGGCCGCCAGAAGGTTTATCTGCTTGCCTTTACGTCCATCATGCTGCTTCCCATGGCATTCATAAAAAAAAAAAAAAAAAGACAAACACTTTTGTTTCTCCTTTTTCCGTTAAGTTTTAACTTAGTTAAAGTCCAAGACTAAGAAAAAAAAAAAAAGTTTTTTTTTACTTTATGTTCGATTTTTACGTTTACTTTTTTGTGGGGAGGCCTAAATAAACCCAATGGCGTTAGATTCTTTGACTAGTTCTAAGTAATTGTATTGTTACATTTTGTTCTCAAATATTCAATATGTGGAATGAAGGAGAGTTTGCAGTCAAAAATGATTTCTAGGTATTTGTAGTGTTCAACAATTGGTATTTTGGGGTGGTCAATTTTCAGTCCTGGATCTAGGTGAAGATTACATTGGTTGCAGAAGTGGACACATTTCGTTTTTGCTTTTGAAAATTTTAGTCCATTCTCTGTGGTCCATTTGTGGAGCTTATCAAAGCATATTTGTAGTTGCCTTTCTATGTGGTTCATGTTTCTTGCTCTGTAGCAGATCAGGAAGTCATCCAACATACAAAGCACAGTTTGTTCCACTCGTAATGTTTTTCACAATATTAATTTTTATATTGAACTGCGTGACAGACAATACACTGCTTTGAGGTACACCCATTTCCTGTTGTTTTTCTTCAGAGAAAACCTCTCCCATTCTTACTCTAAATCATCTATCTTGAAGGAAGTTTTGGATAAATATTGGCATTCTGCCTTCTAATCCGAGGTTTTTGAGATCTTTTACAATGCCGTACTTCCAGGTTGTGTCGTATGCATTTTTGAGAACAAAAAAAACTGCCTCTAGATGTTCTTTTTTAATAGAGGCCTTTCTGATGAGTGTTTCTAATTGAATCAGGTAATCTACAGAGCTTCTTTGGCTTCTAAAACCAGATTGATATTCTGTTATTAATTTATTGGTTTCAAAATACCAGATCAATCTGGCATTTACCATTCTTATTAGTGTTTTGAAGACACAACTGCTAAGAGTAATGGGTCTGTAATTTTTTGCGTTTGTATTGGCTTTGAAAGGTTTGGGTATCAGTATAACTGTAGTTTCTTTCCATATTTTAGGCATGTCAACATAATTTCTCTATGTATTTCTTTTAGAGTCTTTGATGATTTTTCAGGCTTTGGCTCTGCTGTTTTTATAAGTGTTTAAATTTTCTCGTGTTGGGTTTACTTAAAAAAATTTTAAAGTTACTCTGCATAATCTGACAGCTTTTTTACATTCTTCCTTGAACCATGATCTATTGTATTTTGTAGAGGTAGAGCTTTTAGGTATATGTTCTTCAGCTATGTTTAACAGTATGTTCGTAAAAGATGTTTTCCTCATTGTTCTTATTGGCTTCTGGGGTTAGTTGGGCAAGGCATGAAGTTTTAAATCCATCCCAATTAGCCTTTCCCAGATTCCAGCTTGGAGTTCTTTTACCGAATTCATTAGTGCAGATTTCTAATAGAATCAGAAAATGGTCACTTCCACAGGTGTTGTCATGTACTTTCCAGTTGTAATTGAGAAACAGGTAAGGGTCACATATTGTTAGATCTATTGCAGAATATGTACCTGTTGCTGGGTGCAGATATGTGTTGAATTTATTATTGTACATGCACAACAGATGTTGATTTAATAAAGATTCCATTACTTTGTCATTTTTGTCGGTTTTCTTACTTCCCCAGATCTCATAAAGGCTATTGAAGTCTCCCATTATAATGAAGGATCTTGGTAGTTGTTCTATTAAATTGTTTAGTCCCAATTCCTTTGGTTCTTAATTTGAGGGAATATATACTGAACACAGTTATTGTTTTGTGGAGGGTTGCTGAGATAGCGGCTGCTTGCATGTTTGTATTTAGTGTAATTTTGCTGTGAGGGATGTTGTTGTTAATGATTATAGATAATCTGCCACAAGGTCTATCAGTATACTGTTTAACATAGTTGTACAAATAATAGTTTTTAATGTTGATGGTGATGTTGTTTTTCAGGTGAGTTTCTTGAAGGCATAGGATTGCTGGGCAGTGTTTTGTATTAAGTAGTAACAATTCAGAGTAGTTGAGCCTTGCTCCTGTGATGTTCCATTGGATTATTTTATTCATTTAGTTTAGATTTTGGGGACTTTTTTGGTTGAGATTTGTTGGTTGGAGGTTTATTTTCAATCTCTATTTCTTCGAGCTCATCAAATTTGTTTGATGTAATTATTGGAGTAGGCTGTGTAATTCTTTTAATTGGGTTTTGTTTTTTAATGGTAATATCTTTCGTTTTATTTTCATTTATATCTTTGTTAATAATCCGATGACCTTTGTCACTTTTCTTTAGTTTGTTCAATCATTTTAGGGTTTTCTTATATGTTGGTATTAGTATTTACTTTAGTTTTTATACAAGGCTCACTTTGTTTTGTTTCAGTTGAATGCATTCTTTTAAGGTTTTCTTGGAATGTTAACCATTCGTTTGCTTTTAAATTTATTAATTTTTCTATTAGTTTTCGGTATTTACAGATTGAAGTGCTATCCTGGGGTGGTTGATTTACTTTTTGTGCTACATTAGCATATGTTTTGGTTCCTACATAGCTTTCAAAAATTTTCCTTGCTTCAGTGAAAGGTATATTTTTTGTGTGCTTGATAAACATTATCTCTTTTTCTTTCTTATAAATGCCACAGATTCTTGAAAAGGCAGAGTGTTCCTCATGGCATTTTGCGCATTTTATGTTCTTGCATTCATTTTCCATATGATCTGGGTCACATTCACGACATTTGCCACATACTTGGCATCCTCTGAATATCTCTTTGACATTTGAAGCATCACAGGGGAGATGATATATACTGTTCTATTCTTTCTATTGTGTAGTCAATTCTGATTTATTTTGGTATTGATGATTTCTCAAAAGTCAGAATGTATGTATGGGTCTGTATGATTTCATCATTTCGGCAAATAGTGACTCTTTTGTATTCTTTTATTCCTTGTTTTTGAAAGCCATTTCAATCTCTTCCAGTGTTGCTAGTGACAGTTCTTTACTTCTCACAACACCTTTGGAGGTATTTAATTTTGTGTGTGGATAGGCATGGCATTTAAGGTTATGAAATTTCTCCATTTTTAGCAGGTTTTCAGCATGTTTTGCTTTCCACTTCCACAAGCAGGTTTCCAGTTCGGAATTTCTTTACCGTTTTCGGGTTGGATCTAATGGATATTATTTTTTCGATCAGAAAAGGTGACAGTTGATCTAATTTTATATCTTGTAATGATTCAATAATGATAAACCTGGGAAAGTCACTGTTTCTGAGTCGGAGTCAGATAAATATCTTTTGGATTTTTTGAAGGAAGAAGCCATGATTGGTGTGTATTTTTCATTGATCCTATGCTCCACCACAGAATCCAACTTGTGTTGGTAATAAACCAGGGGGGAAAACATTCACCCTGGCTGAGATGGGGATACATTACCAGAATACTCCTACCAAGAGCGAAATTCTGAGCCTCAGCCAATTTCTGGTTTTAGTGCCGTACAATTTAACTGTGGTCAAAACTCTGCTCTCAAAACAATTGACCTCCACTTTCTAGCACCTATAAGATAAAAGGGTTGGGAATTGTTCTGCAAATGCAGATTGAATAGAACATTCAGGAGAAAATAAACATACAGGTGCGAGGGCATGATGAGACCAGCCGATTGATCGGATTAGGCCTATCCGACCACCTTTCAGACCAAGTAAAAGCTAAAGTAGGATGTTGCAAGCCATTGACCATTCTGTCGCCTAATCAACAACCAGGATTTTATCCTAGCGCCTTACAAGTCGCTGCCCATGGCCAAGAGGGGGCTCCATTGGGGGGGGGATCTTACCGCTCTGCAGAAGTGCAGTCGGTATATTCTACAGCACCAGCCGACAGGGTGAAAGGTTGATAATAGCTCTCAGTATTGTCAGAGGTGAATTTTATTTTGTTCTTTTCTTTTTTGATTCTAATAGAGTTGAATTGATTGGACTGGGTTTTTTTTTTGGATAATGCTTGTGCAAAATTTTCTGTAATATGTTTTTCACTTGTAGCATTTGTGTTTCCTTGAGAAAGATGATTTATCAGTGTTGACGTCTTTGATTTTTTTTATAAATTTCCAAATTATTTTTGGATTGGTATTGGAGTTTATTTTTGAGGTGAAGGTTCTCCAAGAGGATCTTTTGGCTTCTTTGATGGTATATTGAGTTTTGGCTCTTTGCTGTTAGTATTTGTTGAGCCGAAAACAATCAATACTAACACCTACATACTTACTTACTTACTTTCAACAACCTAAAACCTCCGTATTAGTATCAATTATTTAGTTTAATTATCTGATAGTTATTCTTTTGACGTCTATTACATTTTGTTTTCTTTAGTTTGTTTGTTTTTGAGCAGAGGGATAAATCTTATTCTGTACCACATCTCTAGGGGATAAGTATTTATGCTTATGTTATGGAACTTTTTCAGTTTTAGAAATAAATCAGATTGTTTTTTCGTTGCCACTTCTATGAGGATGGTTTCATTTTTAAGGTTTTTAACTGATTTAGAGGTAATTATATATAACAAATGGTGATAATTTTGTTAGTGGAAATTCTATCAATTCCAGTACAAATAATTTGGGGTATGGTTCTTCTTGGTCTGAATCAGATTCATAATCAGATTTTTTTGTTTAGCTTTTTTTTCAGAAGCCATAAAAATAAGTCTCTAGTTTCATTGACTATACTCCCAACTTGCCACGGAGCCCCAATTGAGGATATACCTTGAGGGAAACCCATTTGCGTTGGGATATCAAGGCTACATAATCAGCTGATGATAGTTACATCGCGTTCCTGTGTTTTCCTTCCTATTAATTCAAAAGATTAAAAAAATAGCAATTCATTCTTGCTTTCTTTTCTTTCCTTTGTGGAGCTAACCTGTGACAATATTGGTCTGTGGCGTGGTACATCAAGGGTTAAACAAAAAGTTGATTGGTTTCTTTGTTTAATGGCATATCAACTCTTTTTAGGTTATTTAATGCCAAAGCCATCCTCCTAGAAAACAGTAGTGGTACTATTTAACCCATAGCTGGGAGAATAAGGGGGTTCATACCTTTCCCAAGGGTATTTGCCCGAAAGTGAACGTAATAGCGCGACTGGAGTACGAACTCGCGTACTACGATTCCACAGTCCATCGGTTTACCCATTACACCACGAGGACACCCCCACAAAAAGTTGAGCAGCCAAATATAATTGCCGAGAGGTGCAAAATTGAAGTTCTGGGAAAAGAACTTTTGACAATGGCCAGAAATGAGATTTGGAAGATGTTGACAGGTAATGAGGGTGATTAAGTTGGTTACAAGTACAATCGGAAATAGAGGAAGAAAAAGATGTTGTTTTAAGAAATGAGTGATATCATGAAACAATTCCCAAGCCTGAAAAAAAAAAATGAAAATTAGAAATTTGACAATCAGGGAAGATAACCCGTGACCTGTGACTCGCACCTGATCGCAGTGACATGGAGATACCCCAGTTAAAGGATATACCTCAGAGGCGAATAAGTACAAACGGAAATTGAGGAAGAAAAGGGGGTGGAGAGGCGAACAAGGGAATCTTTGTTGATAGTAGGAAGGCTATCTGGCATTTGATGAAAACACTGCAACTAATGAGGTGAGGTAATTTTCCGGAATTACTTATCGGTGCTGAAAAAGGAATTATCAATTAGTCTGGGATGAAGACCAGCCCTTCCTCCCACGCAGGTTGAAACCAGTTCCATCAAAAAGGTGACAGGTGAGCATATTTGGGCATAAGGGGAGGAATCTCCAGCTTGACGTCATAAGCAGTAAAATGAGAGAAACTGTGCTGGTAGGTGGAAAGTTATCCTCCTGTATTCCTCACCACGAGTGCAGTGAGAGGAGCGACTTAATGGAAGAAGTGGAAAAGGGGTTGGACCCTTTCTGATGATGAGAATTGAAACAAAGACATAACGGATGTCTGATGAGTTAAAAATGACGTTATGGAGATCACCCCTGCCTCAGTCAGAAGCTACCCCAGAATATTAGCAATTATCATATAAACAAGCTGATTTTTGAACTCAGCAGTTGGTGGCAATAAGAGAAGCAGTTGGGACCAGACAAAGCAGACGAAGACCAGGCAGGGACCAACAGATTGGAATTGTGCTTCATGCTGCCAGCTCATATCACCAGTCCGAATTATTGTTTAGAAGGATGAATTATTGTTTAGAAGACTTAACCCTCGCCAGACCAACGCCTTAGACCATTATAAGTCACACCCACAGATTTTGTTACCATCTGTAAACTTGAAGACTATAAAACCTTTTTAGCTTCAACTACTGCAGGAATCGGAGTTGTATTCTTTTTGTTCTACAATATATAACCTTCAGTTTTCAGTCTTCGGCTGCCAGCAACCCCTCTCTTCTTTTCAGACGTGATTGTCGCCTTTCCATTTAAAGAATCACAGTGTGGGGCAGGGTGGTGTATGGTCACTTTCCTGGAGGGAACTTTCAATCTGTTTTTTCCCGCATTGTAGCAGAGAGATTGGAGGGAGGTGGACGAGATTGAGGCGAGGGTGTCATATTTGGTGCCGTGACCAGGATTCGACCCTGAAGGGTGTCATAAACCTATAGTTTGTGCAGTTTCAGCCAGTGCTCAGTGGTAGAGAGATCTTTTGAAAATAATCACAAGTTGGGGTAGGGACATTGCCTAGTTCTCAAAACTGGACAGATCACAAAATATTGCAATACGAGTAACTTGATCACTATTTGTAGTTTTTTTTTCAATGTGTATATTGTAAAATTTGATACATATTTTCTTTCAACATACTATATCTGCTGTTCACATGTTCCCTATGATAAGACACAAAGTCAAAAGTAACAGGCAAAATGCATTTTCTCAAAGAAAACAAAGATACAATAATCAATAGCAGTAGATGAATATATAAAATAATTCTTTTAGAAATATTTAATTTATAATGTGGACTGGCATCATTCCTTAATGCATATGTGCTCTTTAACCTTCATTAGCAGTCAAAAAAATTGTTTTATTCAAAAAGTATAACTAAAGATGAAAGAAAAAAGAAAGAAAAAGTTAATACAACCGGAAATATGGTTAAAACTTTCTGAGCCAATCAAATGCAGTAAAGCGTGAATGAAGATTCTTGTTTTACCTGGCAGATGAGTTGTTTAATAATTGACAGCAATTGATGATCATTGCTAATGATAAATAACATGTCCAGCAAAAAATAAAGTAACGGTTGGCCATCTGCATTCTGCATAGAAAAAATTTTTAAATGATAAAAATCAGTTTGCATGTTTTAATGTTTCTATTAAATCAAGACAAAAAATAAGATTCAGAGCAAATGACAAAACAGGGTTCATATATCTCAGAGTTTATATAAGTTTACATCATACATTTAATATTTCAAATGTCTTCTAAATTCATTTTGTATTTTATTGATTAATTGATTTATTTTAATACTATCACGGACTTATAAAGTCAACAGAAAAATATATTTACATCAACTAACAACTCTATATGCTGTCTCATGATCCAACACTTTTACTAAACTGTCCTGTTGGCTGGGGCAGTAGAATATTCTGACTGCACCTCTGCATAATGTTTGGTTTGGTTTCTTTAATTAATGTCATATCAATCATTTTTTTTTAATTTTCAGAAGAACAGCAATGATGCCATTTAACCTATAGCTGGGGAGATATGGAGGCTCATACCTTTCCTAAGGGTATTAGTCCAACAGTGAATGTAACAGCGCAACTGGAGTTTGCACTTGCTTACTTTGAGGCCACAGTCCAGCACTTTAGCCATTACGCCAGAGGGAACCAAACCACCCGGCCAGCTTTGCAGAAGACTAAACCTCTTTCTAATGAAGCAACCTGATGGTCATGGGTGGTAACTTGTAATGCCTGGGGACAAGATCCTAGAGGCAAAGCAGTTCACAACCCAGGTAATAAGTGGCCAAATGAATTGCAATACTCCACTTCAGTTCTTACTTGGGATAGATAAGCAGTCAAGGAGACCCAACCCAATCAATCGGCTGGACATGTCAAGCCTTAACACCTAATTAATTAAGTCCAAAATTGCAATTTACAATTTACCCTTATAGCAAACAAACATCCAATCCTTTTAATCATATCAGTACTAGGAGGCAGTGGCTGAGGGTCAACTGTGTTGAAAAGAAACAGTTAATGAAAATTATTTCTAATAGTTTATTAATACACAAGATAAATGAAAATTATTTCTCTTAATATATTAATACACATGAAATCTTATATTTAAAACAAAATAATTTGGCCTTAAATAGACAACAAGGGTTGATATACCATTAGACAAAATAACTAACTAACTAACCAACCCTGACAAAATGTGGTTACTACCATACCATAATGGTTGATAGGGAAAGCACTCACCAAATACTAAAAAGTAATAGTTACACCCAGCCAATTTGAACTGAGTCTTATATGATAATATACACACGCACTTTTCCATGTATGAAGTTATTAATTTACAAGGATGACATTTAGAATTTCAGCTTACCTTCTTGTTCCAGGGGATTTTCCGTGCATCAGTACCAGCAAACAGCTTAAGCAGATAAAGTCTGACTCTTGTTTGTTGATAGAATTCTTTCTTGACCAATTCCTCAGATTCAACTGCAGCACCAGATGGCTGTTTTTTCCAAGTTTGGCAGAGTTTCTGTACTTGATCAAAGACTTCTTCAATAACTGGCAAATCAGAAAAAGCTTCAGGCCAAAGAGTTTGGTACAGGCACAAAGTTTGTTCAATCAGAATAACATGATCAGCTGAATTAACTTCTGGTAGACCTATACAAAAGACAAAAATAAAATTTTCATGATACACTGACAGCTATATATTGGTCATGACAAGTTGACAAAATCTTTTATGGATTCTTATACTATTCAAAATGTGATTTTAAATTGTTCTATTTCCTTCTAAAGGTTTAAGGAAAAGTAGAATACCTTGTCTAAAGCAGGACAAATATGAGTCATATCTGTTACATTACAGTATTCATCAGTCTAATGAAAATATGAATCTATGCCTTGATTGAAACACAGGCCTGGACAAGGCTAAATGAAAAACTAGTTGCTGGGCTTCCATTATCTTGACATCAATGTTGTCCAAGAGAATGGCAAGGTGCTATACAACTTAGAATTAGTGTCAGCATTCAAGTTGCCAAATTTATGTTGAATACAATTTTAAATTGCTTTAGAGCAACCTTACTAAACCAGATATAATGCCTTAAAAAGACCATAAGCACCTTGAAAATATTCAAAATTACTCACAAATACAACTATCACTAAAACTTACAGAACACTAAAAACACATTTTAGTCATATTTTTTAAAGAATAACAAACACAAAAAAATTGGTATTTACCCTAAAATGACATAGGTTTGCTTACATATATTTTATTGCACTAATGTTTTTAATGTACTTTAAATTCCATTTTAGCTTCTTTTATCTTTCACTGTTAATTTTAATATCTTTATTTAAAATGTATTTTAAGGAAAAAAATTTTTTATTTTCACATTTCTAAAATAAAATAAATGAATATTTTAACATACTTAGGTGATAAATCCTGCCAATAATACCAATTTGTAAAGAAATAAAACACATACCTTCCACTTTTTCTGAAACTGCTGATTGTTTATCAGATATTTCTTTGTTCATTTCCTGCCAACTGTTAAAAATAGTTTTCACTGATGGGAGTTGCTAGAAGAAACAAAACATATTCATATCAGTGAGAATTTATTAATATACACTTCTGTCATAGAAGTTACTTTAAGTATATAAATAATATATACAAATGTAATCACCATTATGGGATATGGATTAATGAACATTAATCTTTATCTAAATATAATTAATCTGTACCAATAAGAGGTTTGTAAGTTTGTATCATTGACTCGAATTGGGAAAGAAAACAGACTTTAAAAAAAAGTAAAAAACAATTCAATTTGCTTAAGTCAAACAACCATGTAGTAATAATACCTTGAAATGTACCCGATTAAAATAACATTACTGATATATTTCAATCTTTGACAGAAAAAAGAGGGGCAGTAAAAATAGTTATAATCAATGTCAATTTTGACAGGGGACAATTCATTAGAGGCCTGTTATACAGTTGTTGGTTTGGTTTATTTCTTTAATAATATATCAACTCTTTATAGGTTATTTAAAGCTGAAATTTGAATTGATTGTGAATGTTTAATTGTAATCATAACTATAATTTTAATGTTCTATTGCACTTTTTTTTGTTTGTCTATAATCATTCGTTTGCACACAGTTATATATCAAATAATCCTATCTAATACAAATAATTTGCACACATTTACATGGTTTCAAGTAATTCTATCAAATACTTATAATTTACACACAATTATATAGTTTCAAGTGACTATTCCTTTCTAATAATAATTTGTTAGCACATAGATAGGAAGACTTGAAACAATTTGCAAGTAATTACATCATTTCAAGTAACTAAAAATAATAATCCTTAGTAAACAATTATAGTTTCAAGTGACAGTGGTAACATTCAGTGTGCACATGCTATCCAAATTACGTGATTTTAACAGTATGTCAACATGTCTGGGGTGATTTTATCCCTGGAAGTTAAAGAATCCCATTTATATTTACATTTTTGTGTAATTGTTTAAGAGTTGTAGCAGAAAGAATTTCAAATCATTATTTCGTGTGGGAATTGTTTTGGCTATTGGAGTTTTGAATTTACATATTTCATCCAATAGAGAATGACTGATGCCATTCAGCCAAGGTCACCTCCCCAGGCAACATAAAAGGCTGCACTAACCATTCTCACCCTCTCTTCACTTCCTCCCTTGCTAGCAACAGGAAGGACCATCTTTTTCCTCTCTCACCACAGAGCAGTCCACTAAGCATTATGAAGAAAGCACATCCAATTTATGGACCATTGGTGTCTGGGAAATCATTCTTTCATCATTCATCTTTCCTTCTAACCCAACGGATCCTCAGAGAAACAAAATGGATATTTTCAACTCCTGCTTTGACTTCATCATTTTAATTCCTGTCCTGACAACAGCATCGCAACTCCTGCTCTGACTTCAGCGTCTTTATTCCTTCTCAACTCTACAGTTGTTTTTCTTCTTCCTGCGACTTACAGCACAAGGGTTCCTTTTGTCTCAAGCTGTTAATAAAACTTCCAAATTGAAAACTATCAATACCTTCATTGACTCATTTGTTCTTCCTTTTAATATAAAAAGAGGCAACAGAACTCTACAACCACAACTGCCATTTTTGTATAAATGGTAACATTATATGCCCTCCTCTTATAGAGCACTTTGCACACAATATCAAGAATTCCTATTCAAAACAAATAATTTGCACATAAATGTATGGTTTCAAATAAGTGTTTCTATTTAATAATAATCATTTGTTTGCATACAGTTATATAATTAGTTGTATATTATTAGTTAGTTGAAACTAATAATAATCATTAGTGAACAAATATAACTTCGATGTACATTTTTTTTTTCAATTCACAAAATATAACTTCAAATAACTATTCTTAATACAATTAATTTACACACGGTTATTAGATATCAAGTATTCCTATCTAATACAAGTAATTTTCAAATAGATCTATTTGACCCATAGATGGGACCATAAAAGGTACTAGGTAAAAGTAGACTTGAGATAAATGGCAATGAAGGGATGCTCTACACTCCCCATAGTTCTAGAACTATTAAATCAAATTAATTTTATACCTGTACAATTTTTTTGGCAAATTTTTACCCTTTAACCTTCCGGATTTTAGTGAAAACTAAAAATCAGATTCTCCTTTTTTTTGGGGCGAATACATGTAAACAGCCTGAAAAAATATCCGGTAAGAAGAAATTTTTGGGAAAAAAAAAAAAAACAATATTTTAGAATTTCGTGGGTGGGGTCAACTTTTTTTTACATAATTTTAACATAAAATGATCACCCACTTCCAGACCAGAGAATTTTTTTTTTCAATTTTTGTAGGAAAATCAGATGGAGAGGGTGGAGGTGGTAACTAAGCTTATTTGGGGTGGGGATTTTTTTTTTGCAGTAAAATAAAAGATAATGTGTTAAAGAAAAAAATTGGGGGGGAATTTTTTTTTTTAGTTATGAAAACTTAAAATAAAAAAGTGCCCATGTTTCAGCAGGAGAAAAAAAAGAAAACTTTGGCCAATTTTTTTTTTTTTAACTTTGTACTTACTTTTCTTACGAGCACAGCTTCAGAGGATTTTTTTTTTTAAATGAAATAATCCTTTGTATCCAATTATTTTTTTTCTTTTTCTGCTTTTGGTCATATTTTCTTTTGGTGGGGGTGATATATAATCCTTTTATTTATCCAAATTCTTTTTCTGCTTTACACGTGCATTTATTAGAGTTTTTTGGCACCATTCTTGATTCATTTTTTCCAGATGTTTCTCTGACGAAATTGCATCATTTCCTATAGGGTCAGTATTTGGATTTAAGTGAACAAAGATGTCTTGACAATCGTGTTCCTTCAATTATTACAGTTGTAGTGTCCAATTTTTTGAAAACTATGAGAAAATTATAGAATTTCTACGTTCTCATGGCATCTTACCCACAACTGTCATCTGTCCCAATCGTAAATCCTAATGCACTTATAGAAAAGGCCAGAAAACATGGCATTGTGGAAAAAAGATTAGTCCAAGAAAACTACTTGCAGTTTAAACCATTTCAGACTTTAAAGGCTCTTTTTGTTTGCATAATACCAATATTAACCTCAGAAAATTGTGTTGTTAACCACTAACTCAGCCATATCTGGGACCACAGGGTTATATTGGAATGCTAAAACATTTCTTCAAAAACATCGGCAGACTTGTGGTCATTTTGCTCAGAAGTAACGGATTCATGGTTTAATAACCCGGACTCTGTTGGTGGTGAAGGAATTGAAGTGGAAATCGATGAAACACTAATTGTAAATCATAAGTTCAATAGGGGTTGGGAACTAAAACAATTGTGGTTATCTGGTGGAATTGAGAAGTTAGGCAAACGAAGGTTTGTTGTCACTTTAAGCGGTCCCACTGGTGATAAAAGAAACAGCGCGACACCTCTTCCTAAGATAGAAAAGTACATTAAACCATGTTCACTAATATACAGTGATGCTTGGTCAACGTACAAAAGTATCGGTTTGTTAAGTTTCTGCTACAAATATTTTGTCATCATACACACAGACAATAAGGAGATTTTCTCACGATCTCAAAGAATGGATTAAGCAACCAGGTAGGAAGTCCAAATATATGCACCAGTACCAGGCAAAATGACGAAGAAGAACCCCAGAAAAAGAAAAAACAACATAATAGGATAAAAAGGATTATATCATTTTTTTTTTAAATCCTCTGAAGCTGTGCCTTAAGAAAAGTAAGTACAAATTAGAAAAAAAAAATGGCCTAAGTAAGTGCTCCCACAGAGTTTTTTTTTTTTTCTTTTTTTCTGATGAAACATGGGCGTTTTTTTTTATTTTAAGTCTTTTCATCATTTACAAAAAACAAAAACAAAAAAAAAATCCCCCCCTCCCAATTTTTTTTATTTACCACACTATCTTTTCTTTTATTGTAAAAAAATAAAAAAATAAAATAAAAAATAATGGCCAAATATTGTTTCCACCCCTTTTTTCTTTAGCGAAAAAAATTCCCACCCCAAAAAGCTTCGTTAACACCTCCACCCTCTCCATCTGTTTCCCAACAAAAAAAAACGAAAAAAAAAAATTTGGTTACACATCTCTTTGCCGCTATCTCTGGTCGTCAGTGATGCTTGTTGGTCTGGAAGTGGGGGTTCAAAATTCAAAATTTCTTTGTGGATATTTTTTCAGGCTGTTTACATGTATTTGCCATTTTTTATATGGTGACATAAAAATAAATTCAAAATAAGAATAAATATCAATTTTACATTTCAGCCCTGACAAACAAAAATACATAATAGTTATATTACCTACTCTTTTATATATAAGGATCAATTTATGATTATTTATTATAATGTAATATATTTGGGCTAAAAATTATACATAACTTTTTACAATATTATGAGGTTTTATAAAAAATCCTTTTTTAATTGATTTAAAATAATGTCACCATTAGCAAATTAAATAGCATTGATATAGAATTTAAATAAAAATCAAATTAAAATTAGTTACAGGGGAATTAACTCTTAATGATTCATGTTTTATATATATATATATATATATATATAACTCACTAAACTGCTACATATAATCATCCAAAATTTCTATTATACTATCAGGCTAAATAGTGGGATATTAAATCAATTAAATCAGATTAAATCAATGGATATGAATTTCCATAACATCTGATTGGTTGGTTGGGTTTTATGCCATATCAACCTTTGTAGGTTATTTAATGCCAAATCCATTTTTATACAAATCATCAGTTCTATTTCAAACAATTCAGTTTACTATGAGTACACAGTTAAATTGTCAAAAACATTTCTATTTCAAACTATTCAGTTTATTTAAACAGTTCTAATTCAACCAATTCAGTTTAGTATAAGAATAGATTTTATTTACACAGTTAAATGTCAAAACAGTTCTATATTAAACGATTCAGTTTAGTGTAAGTACAGTTTCAATGTCAAAAACAGTTCCATTTCTGACAATTCAGTTTGGCCTAAGTACACAGTTTAATTGTCAAAAACATTTCTATTTCAAGCTATTCAGTTTAGTCAAACAGTTCTAATACAAACAATGCAGTTTAGTTCTATTTAACCCATAGATAGGGCCCTATCAGGTGCAACCATTCTGGGCTAGAGTGGACCTGGGAGCAATGGCAATGAAAGGGTGCTCCACATTACCCAAAGCCCCAGCATCACTGGAACCTCACCATCAGATTGTTTAGTGTCATATATCAGGACACTCATTGGGAAAGTCTTGCCCCTCTGCAGAAATACAATCAGTGTATTCTACAGCCCCGGCCAACTGGGCAACATAACATTTGATAATTTTTAGAATTTAAAAGGTAACTATTAAATTACATAATTATCATAAACATGTTAAGATTTTTTTCTATAAACAATTAAATAACTGATTAGATTTAAATTAGAAAAAAACTAGAATTAGGATAATACAATTAAGTTCTTGGAACTGAGTTTTTTATAAAAATATTGAAAATTATAGAAATTAACAAAGTTTTTTTAAAAAGTGAAATTTCTTTATAAATAAAATGTTTGGTACAACACCGGACATTAATGAGTCAGTGTCTAATTCATAATCTATTGGATTAATGTATATTATAATTACCTGAATATCTAACTTAATGTAAAATGCATTCCCGGGGTAGCGGTGATAACTCCATTAAACCTTGTATTCCATCAGAAGAAGCAAACCTGTTAAGTTATACCTGATATTATTGATATATTTGCCCTGCATGTGAGTTATTTTCATATATATATTCTTATATAATAATAGCTGTGCATTGAGCACTATTTGAATATATTAATACTATATATCCTCCATGGATTGTTTCTTTTAAGCCTATTCACAGATAATATATATTATACTGTATATATGTAAATATTCACATACTGTGTATGTGTGTAATATATAAGTAAAAGTAAAGTTGGTAAAGTTAGTCGAGGGTGACCCAATGACTCCCTTTTCAATAGCTACAACACCAAGGTGTAAGGGAGGGAGTTACTCTATTCCCAAGATTGCTCCACTTTACCCTTACCTTATAATCCTGAGTGTTAAGCAAGACGGCATCAAGTAACATTTTTTGAGTTTTTGGTATGATTCGACCTGGGATAGAACCCAGGTCTCCTGGACCATTGGCAAACACTACTCATTAGGCCAATGGCCCAGTCTCTCTCTCTCTCTCTATATATATATATATATACACATACACATATATATACATACATAATATGTAAATACCCAACTCCTCTACAACCAGAGAGATGTGACACAAAGTCAGTTTTCTTCTAGACTGGTTCTCTTACTCAGGCTAAAAAACCTAGTCTAGTCTACCCTACTATTTACTCATAGCTGAAAGGAAAACGGATTACATTTCCTATAATGATAATAGTTATACAATATATTTAGTAAATAGATGAAAATAAACAATTGTTTAAAATGTGTTTGATAAATTAAAAAGTGCTTAAATACTAGCATGCAGAATAGTATAAAACTAAAACAAATTAAGATCTCACCTTGCTACAATTAGTTCTATATGTTTTCTATAGAAGATACAATTGTGAAATGCAACTAATATGAAATATAAAGGCCACACACACATTTCCCCCAAATAAGTTTCATCTGATGATTGTCTTCTAATATTCTATACTATAGAAGAATGTGAGATCTTAATTCCTTTTAGTTTATATACAAGGTGCCTTCAATAAGTTTCCAGACTTATTTTGTACAGGCATTTAAAATTGTTGTAGACTCTTGAAAATGCAGTATGTTGTTGCAAAACATCTTGAGATGACTGACCAATTTTTATGATTTCAGGTTCAAATGAACAGCTACAGCAGTAATTGGAATACACCCTACTAAAGCCTGATTGTCACAGCTGGTGAATGTCAAAAATGCAATCTGGACGTGAGGACACTTCAGAAGAACAATATGCAATAAAATTCTGTTTTAAACTTGGAAAAAATGCCACAAAAACAAATGGAATGATTCAGACAGCTTTTGGACCATCTTGCATGAATCAAGCATCAGTTTTTGAGTGGCATAAGAGATTCAAGAAAGGCAAGGAGTCTGTGAGGGATGATGAGAGGTGTGGAAGGAGTAAGGAGGTCAGAACACCAGAGTTGATTGGCCAAATAAAGAATTTTATGGATAAGGACCGTCGTGTATCTATAGAGACAATAAGTGATGTCAGTGTGGGAACTGTATACACGATTATTCGTGAGGAACTGAAGATGCGGAAGATTTGTGCAAAGTTTGTCCCAAAGGTGCTTAGAGAAGTTCAGAAAGAAAGACATCATGACAGCTGGGAGATGGTCGAGCTGATCAATTCAGATCCCACAGCTCTTGATGCTCTGGTGACCTGCAATGAAAGCTGGATCTATTGCTATGACCCAGAGACCAAGAGATAGAGTTCCCAGTGGAAGCATGCTGGCTCTCCCAGACCCAAGAAGGCCAGACAGAGCAAATCCACCCACAAACTTTTGATAATCCCTTTTTTTGACAGCACTGGCATGTTCTATATGCACTGGGTTCCCACTGGACAGACAGTCAACAAGGAATACTATGTTGAGGTTTTAAGGGAGTTCAGGAAGAGATTCGGTCGGAAGAGACCAGCACTCTTCAAATCAGGTCAGTGGCATTTCCAGCAGGACAATGGACCAGTCCACAACTCCATCCTTGTCACAGACTATTTGAGCAAGATGGGCATCAAGACAGTTCCCCAGCCTCCCTATAGTCCGGACTGTGACTTTTGGTTATTCCCTAAGCTCAAGGAAAACCTTAGAAGCTGTCGTTATGAGACAATTGAGGAGATGAAAGAGGCTGTAACAAAGGTCATTGACATGCTCACACAAGAGGACTTCCATGGAGCCTTCCAGAAGTTGTTGGAACGGTACAAGTGCATTGTAGCCAGAGGAGATTACTTTGAAGGGGACTAGAGTTTCATGAGTGTACTATCAATAAAAGTGTCTATACAAAAAAAGTCTGGAAACTTTTTGAACAACCCTCATATATCTATCAATCCTAGGGGTTAAGCAGTCCATGACCCACTTTTTAAAGAATTCTACTTACCCTTATTACATGATCCATAATCAAGCCACTGAAAATGTCTATATCAGCTTTTGTGAAGATCTTGCTTTCAGCCAAGAAGGATCCATTTCTGCAGTATTGGATGATCACTCTAAATTTCTTCATCAGTCTTAACATATACTGCAGACACCTATGTCTTATCAGCAGCTCTTTATACTGAAAGGAAATAGAATTAAAAAGTAACATTTGCTGTATTATTTCACAAAAACAATTTCTAAAAGAGATTTAAGCCATGCTAATTTTAGCAACAATCAGGTTGTTGAATAATAAATTATATATTTCCAGATATTTTCTTTTTAGTTTCGAACAAAAAAAAAAAAAAAGAAGAAAAAATCTCTGAAAACAGAAAATGGGGGTGCCCAAGGATATTGAAGGAGGTTTCTCATGGTTAAAGGGTGTTTTAAAAAAATAATGGTCTAATAGATTCATAGAGCTCAAATTATATTTTCAGTTTCCTTATATCATCAATTACAAAGTCTTCAGAGTTCACACATCTAAGCAGCGAAACTAGATTTAACCCTTATCCTACTAATTCCAACATTTGAATAATGCAATGTTTTGATTCCAAGTTGATTGGTAAACTTTGGATATCTTTGTCAGGGAATCACCTATTTTACCATATGTTACATAACAACCATCTGCCACCTTGTAATAGCACGATAATCACTTACTCTTTTAGATAGAGCTATTTTGGATAAAAAAGAGTCATTTGTCTTTTTGCATCCATAAATGCAGCTGAATATGCCCACAACTTGAAATGTTACAGCCGTTTGACTGCATATTTATTTGAAAGAAAATGCTACAGTGACATGAATCAGTACAGCAAGTTCAGATATTTTTTGACATTCCTCAGTGACTGACACATGAACATTTTCAAAGTGATACAGTCAAGTGATAATTTTCTTTTGGAAAACCGTTTGGGATCCATTTGAAATTACTCAGTGATGCATAATATGATATAACTAAAAACATCAAGAGGTCATATAATTGTCGAAAATCAAAAATTTCTAGCATAGGATAAGGGTTAAATGATTCTTTAAAGAAAAAATAAAACATGAAAAAAAGACAGTATTAGAATGGGCCAACTTACACCAATAGATATAATTAGAGGCTGCAAAATTTCTTGAGGTGGCATAACCACACTTTGGACCAATTCCAACAGCTTTTCCACAGGGATCTTTCTAGAAGTTTTCAGAGGAAGAGGAATATCAGGTAGGGTTTCTAAAATCTACAACGAACAAAAAGTGAAAACAATAAAACAATGTGATGTCTTATTTCAAAATATATACAGCTCAATATGAGAGTATATAAATCCATAAAATGACGAAAAAATGTTAAAGTAATTGTCAAATTTATTTTGTACTTGTTGGGTTACAAGACAAATTTGACAATGACAATCTTAAGTAAATGTGATCTGAGGTGGCTGAAATTATTCTTTGGAAGCACATATCTCCGAGCAAAAATTATAGTATCCTTCATGTATGGATTGATGCATACAATCTAGTCTTAAGCATTCTGCTTAAGACTAGGTTGTAGTATCTGTGTTTTCTGCCAAGGAGCAAAGTGTCAACCCAACACCTCCTCCAACAGTGAAGGATACTTGTAGAAAGATATCACTGCACCCTGAATTTTCAAATATCAGTTTGGTAGTAAGAGTCGGTGCAAATGACAATGTGAAATTGATCCTTGTATTCACTTTCAAAGCGGCTTCTGTTAGTTCAGCGAAACTCCTTTCTGTTCTCCGTACATCACACTAGCAGAAGCAACAACAACTGACTCCAACAATCCTCGTAACAACACAAGACATATCCTCAAAGCAATCCGCTTTTATCAAGTCGGAGACCACCATCTGAGCAGTGATAATTTGCGCGACTTTACGAGATCAGATGGTTATAAAAAGTCATGGGCGCCATCTTGAATTTCTTTGTTTCCCAGCCTGTTTGAACAATGCACACGCGAGGTCGCTTAAAAGGCAAGCCCCCCACTCCATTTTTACGATTTCCGCCACAATACTCAATATTAATAAAACTCCCTTGAGTCTGTTAGACTAGTTTGGTACTCATTAATTTGTTTTGGTTGATTCAGTTATTTAAAGTCAGTCTTTATTCAAGTAATTATATGGTTTCAAATAACTAATAATAAAAATTTCTTAGTAAACAATAACTTCTAATTATTTGTATTAAGGAAATACAAATAATTTATACAGTTTCATTTAACTATTCCTATTTGATAATCATTTGTTTATGGTTTCAAATATTCCTAATACTAATAATTTTCAAACAGATCAAACAATAGATGGGACCCTAACAAGGCAATGAGTATGAATAACTAGTAAAACTAACTTGCAAAACATTACTCCATAGCAAGACTTTCTGACTGGCACAAGTAAAAAGTGCTCAGTGAAAACTGAACTGAATACAGTAGTATTTACCCAGCCCCATCACTACAAACAGGGTAAGACAAGGTTAATTTTTAGCAGAGTTAAGCTGGTTTGAATTCAGTTTTCCTTCTCTTAGACTGGTTGCCTAAGCAAGAGTAAAGAGTCAGTCTGCCCTACTATTTATCCATAGCTGAGGTGAGGACAGATGGAAACCTGCCTTTTCCAAAGACACGTGAAATGAAATGCAAACAGCCTAGTCCAGGATTTTAATTCAAATCACCAATTCCATATCCTATTAGGGTAAATGTACCTCTTACTAAATACAGTAGTAATGGTCTGCTAAACTATTTTGCTCAACTATACCCTATAACAATTTGCCCAATATTTACTCAGCTTAGTAAGACAAAATACAGCAAATGAAGTAATAAATTGTCTATTTTTTGCACTACAGCAAGATATGATGTATTATATCTGTATGATAAATTTATTGAGAACAAGATGTGTAATTGTGTAGTATAAATAACTGAAAGCCATAAGCTATTTTGTCAGTTTTCAAAATGTGGAAATTTGAATACTATGAGTGTAAATAAGAATTAAAATATATGTATTTACTCATCTCCACTACCAGGATAGGAAGCAACAAAAGGCCAATTTTTAAACAGAGTTCAGATGATTTGAATGGAGGATTTATCTTTTTTCTGGTTGCTATACCAAGGCTATAGAGCCAAGTCTACCCTATTATTTACCCACAGCAGGAGGAAGTAGAAATAAATATATGCCTTTCCCAAGAGCATTAAAATTGAAATGCAAACAACTTTCTAAAAAATTAAAATCTGGCTTTCAGAATCCACTTCCAATGACAATAACCAGTATGTGAGGAATCAAAATGTATGATTTCCAAGCTTTTTGCTACATTTCAAAAAATGGTTAATAAAATTACATGAGCTTTCTACAAATTATTAATTTCTGATTTTGAATTTAGATTTGTGTAAAAGAACAAATAAAAACCAATAATGCCAAGCAGGCACCATCATAAAATCCAAAATATCCATGTCACAGAAACTTACACTCTCCAAAAAATCCATGCATTGTAGCCATCTCAAAGAAGCCCGGGGTGCTGTGGCATTTTGCACCTGCAACAAAAAGGGCTGCATTTGTTCTGGACAAACCTGGAATATCTTCACAATTAGATGTTTCAAATAAGAATCCTCAAAAAATGGCATCACATGAACATCTTGCAGGAACAGACGTATAGTATGGTTTTGGTCACTGGAGAGGAAAAAAAAAGAAGTCCATTAATATCTATTTCATGAGAGAATGATACAGTAATTGAATGACCAATACAATCATACATTCAAATCCAGTTTGCTCATTAGCATTGCTTTTATCACAAGGTTTTCACAAAGTCAACATCTAGGTGTCTGCAGCATTTAGAAACCTTCAAAGTATTTGGAAAGGGACCATTTTTATGAGGTCAACAAAAGTATGTTATTTACCAAGAACTTTTGAGTACTAACTTCTATGCAGTTGTAGCAAAAAGTGAAAACAGCCATTCCTAAAATAAAACTTACAGAACATTAGAAATTAGTTGCTTTCATCAAGTTGCACTGACAGCATCTGTCCCTATCATTCATTGTTCCTGAGAGGTCACCTCCAAACTAGATCCAGTATCTACACAGAGCTGATGTAAGTTCTTGCTGGTCAGCCAACACTAGCACATCAATGCCAAGAGGCCTACCCAGGTAGATCTTTAATCAAAGGGAAAATGTATATATATTGTACATATAACATATATATATCTTTTGATTATTTCTATTTTAATAAATAGAAATAATTAAAATAAATTTTTGGAAGGAAAATTTGTACATTATGAAAGGATATATATATATATATATATATATATATATATATATATATACACATACACACACACTTTTTTTATCAGTTTAATTGCAATGCCGTAATCTGAATGCCAAGAATTTAACTGAATGTTAAATCATAGATGAGGCTTCCAAGTTACATTACTAATTATCCACCAGGTAAGATTGATGAATATGATTTCAGAAACTATATCCTGATAAAAATTCATTGTTTTTGTTACAAATCTATATCTTGTTCTTTGTTGCTATCAATTTTTTTTCCTCAATTATGCAGTTTCATCCGTCAACTGTCAGACTGGAGACTTCATTAGTGACCAATCTGCCATTCTGATCAATAAAACACATGGGAGGATAAGCAGATCAGCTGTGTATTCTAGTGACACATCCAGCCAAGTGAAATTGTCAGGGATAGAAAGAGAGAGCTGGGATCAGCACACACAAAAGAAGAGGCTTATGAGTTACTTGGATGTTTTTTTTTAATGGACAATAAGTAGCTGTACAGCTGCTGTTTTGTGGCATATTGCATCCAAGAATTCTTCAAAACAGCATGTTACGTTCTTATGTAGTTCCCATTTAATTTTTTTTCCATGCAGTTTGCTTGTGTCTATGTGGTGCATTCATATAGTAGTATTGCCACAGCCACAGCTTGGCAGAAATCCCATTTCTATATGATCAGCAGTCTACACCTTTGCTAGGCCTACGATAATATTGCTTTCAGAAAATAAAATATTGCAGTCAAGGTATACTAATTTTAGAGGCCTGCCACTTAAAGAGGAGATGGCTCCTTTTCATATAGAATATATGCACTCTGTTTTATTCATGTTTATGTAGAGGCCAATGACTCCTTAGGCTGCTTGTTCTAGGCTATACAGCAGAGATTCAGCTTGGGCAGGTGTATTTGTGAGAAGTGGTAAATCATTTGCATCGTCTGCATCTGTTACAGTTTCTGCAGGAAATCATCTGCTTTTTTTTTTTAGTGTAAAACCATTTTCTTTTATTAGATCTATAGACATTCAAAGTTAAGGCAGATTATAAACATATATTGTACTGGCTAATTGCCCTAGTGGGTAGAATGTTCACCAATGGTCCGGGAGACCTGGGTTCAATCTCAGGTCCCATCATTCCAAAGTCTTTAAAAATGGTACTTGATACCTCCTTGCTTAAGATTCAACAATATAAGGTACGTATCAAGGGTAAAGTGGAACAATCCAAGGAAAGAAGTAGCGTCCTCCCCTATACCTTGGTGTAGTAGCTATTGAAAAGGGAGCCTTCTGGTCACCCTCGACTACGGTCACCAACTTTACTTTTTTTTTTACTTATAAACATATATGGCACTAATGTATCTCCTTGCAAAACTACAGTGACTATGTCACAGAGGTCAGTGTCACAATTAGGCTTTTGTGATTTTGTAGAGCATCATTACAGCTGTAATAGTTTCTTTGGAGAGACCATATGTTAATAGTATTTGTTCCATCTTTCCTCTGTATATAGAAACAAATGCTCGTTTCTCATTTTACACGCCAGATATATTCATGCACACTTTGAGCTGCCACGTGCGCGATTTCTCTCGCCACACTCCCCACTGATCTCAAGATCACAAAGATGGCAGTCTGGCGATGGGTGCTTTCATCTGGTACTTCTTCGTAAAGGCAGGAAGGAATGTTCTGCTTCTGCTTCTTCAGTGGGTGCACTGTCTGGCTCAAAACCTTCTCAGTCATCCAGCAGCAGACTCTCTGCCTTCCTCTCAGAGGATGTCAGTCTTCCTCTGGTGTGATGACACAGTGGTAAGGGCGCAGATCTTTTACGTGGCAGGGTATCCGTCCACCAAAATCGACTGTGGGCTAATTATTTTGGTTACCTCACCCCTGCTGAACTTCATGGTATATCAACTCTGTGGCACTTTGACCCACATGAGTTCCTCGAATTGGTAAGAATTGTGCTTAGGACCAGGGGACACTGTCACATGATTAGCCCACTTAACCCCAAATTTGTATCGATAAATCCTGTTGGCAGGCGCAGTGGAAGGTGATACATCATCTCTGGGTGTTATGTTATACCAGTAGACAGCTTCCTGTATGGGACAGCACATCCTGCCTGCAATTCATTTCACCGTGCAATGACATCGCTCCGCTATGCCATTCCAAGCTGGAGCGTATGCGCAACAGAATCGTAAGTGAATTCCCCATACATGTGCAAAAGCTTGGAACTCTTTACTGCAGAAGGCTGTGTCGTCATCCGTAGGGATTTCGTACAGTGGGCTACGCTCGAAGAACACCGCCTTCAAGCTGACAAATCCCGCTTGCCGAGTCTTGCCTCACCAATTGCTTCCAAATGGAGAAACAGTCCATGAGCGTTAGGAAATGGCAAATACTGTAATGTGTGATGTCCATTCCTAGCCTCTGCCAGTTCCTGTTCACTTCCAGCTTTCACTTTTCCCCTGGATCAGTGTTGGGTCTATGGACTGGCATTCCTCACACATCTGCTTAACAGCTGCTTTTGCTGGGCAATTTCTCCTGACAAAACAGGTAGAGCATTGCACTCCTAGGTGTCCACTACCTCTGTGGACAGCCAATTATTTGACTCGCATCTAGCTAGTCTACGTGGACTGCGCCAATCAGCAGTTCGAGCCCGTTTTCCTTCTTTATCACCTCAAACCACAGCTGCAGTACTCATGTCAGTTGGTCGGTGGTTTTGGTGGTGTCATTGGTATTGGTGGAAATGGCTGCACATTTAGTAGTTCTCCCGTCTTCAAGCTGTACTGATCCTGTTGGCCCAGCAACGATACCTCCCAATGCTTTTAGCGCATTGATTCCCAACAGCAGATCAAACCCCAGTGGTTTGCCACACACCATTAGCACATTGATCTTGGCAGAATCGCCTTCATTTGTAGATATGGAGACTACTCCAACACCGCAACGCACACAGTATGTTCCTCCAATTGTCTCAACATCCACACCTGCTTTTCTTCAAGATTGGCACCAATCTGCATCTACAATTGTCCACAAGCAACCTGTATCAATCAGCGATGATCACCACTTCCCATCAACATAGATGCCTGCCACCGGGAGCGCCACGTTAACATCTTGATGGGGGAGAAAGCTGGCGCTTATGCATTCTCCCCTTGCTTTTACCAAGCAGTTCCAGGCCTAGTGTTTACGTTCACCACATCGGTAGCACCGCGTTTCGAGCTTTCAGCAGTCCTTTGCAAGGTGACCTTTAATGTTACACCTATAACAGGTCACATTGGTGCTAGGACTGCTCCTGGCACTACCGTGGGGTGAGTGCGTGACTGCAACTATATCCTGGTTTTGTTCCTCCGTCGTCGTCAGCTCTTTCGCTCTTGATATCAGATCCATCATGGTCAGGGCTTCGATGTTTGGCGCCTGTTGAAGTCCGAATGAGACGGTGTCAGGAAAGCCCCTGATAAAAGTCAATTACGTGAGCCTCTCCAGCCCATCTCCCGTGAACCCAACCAATCCAACCAACTGCCTGATTTTGTTGGCATAGATGTCCACATGTTCGCTGGCTCACCTGATCATGGTCACTTTTCTGTACGCTGCGAACGCATCGTTGGTGAACACCTCTTTCAACCAAGCCTCGATCTGGTCTATCTGCTTTTGGTCGTCGTCCTCCATTTCCATGTAGAGGACCAGTGCATCACCCTCCAAATGCAATAGTAGCAGACTCGCCACATTATCCACCTGCTGAAGTTTCACCACAAGTCTCACTTTCTTTAGCCACACTACCATGTCACACTCGCCAGAAAAATGGCTTTATGATATCGCTGCTTACGCGTACCTTCACCATGGTGATATCACCCAAATAGCTTGAAAGAAGAGGGGATAGATAATATGCCTCCTCAGCATCAGAAAGAAAAGAGTCTCTCGTAACTGAACACACGGAATCAATTTCAAGTGCTGTTGCTGTGTCGTCTTCTTAAAAGAAGGTGGACAGCCAAATTTCTATGCTGAAAATATTCCTTTTTGCCTGCAACAATTTTCTCTAGCAGTCCTACACCCAAGCTCATCTCTTGTCATGCATCGCCAAAACTCTAAACGCCTCTCTCACCCAGTGCATTCAGGCAGGACTTAGATAATCATATCAAAATGCCACATCCGGTACAATCGCATAATGTGGTAATTTACATGCGTGCCAGTGTGTAGGTAGTCCTGACATCAAACACGATTCACAATCAGGAGGATGTGAGTTCAATCTCCCCAATCACCACATAATCAAAAAAGGCTCGATGATAAAAAAAAATTGTGATATGATCTTGGGTAAAAAAACATCCGATATAATAGTGGAGAGGAGTATCTCATGGGTTAATGGAGAATAAGGTTTGTGAATCCCAAAAATTCACTCTGAATTGTCTGGGAAGGACACATGGCATAGTGGATAAGGAATTTGGTTGGAAAGTGTTCTGAATGAAATCACCTGGAGGTTGCAGGTTCAGTCCCAACTAAAAGGTAAGAATAACAAAAAATACTTATTATAACTCAACACTTGGACCCGGTCATGGTTAATAGAATTGGAAGTCTACCCCTGTGAATCAAATAAAGGGTTCAGTTCAAGATTTTGTGTAGGCTCTCAAGCTCTATATGAAAGACCTGAAGAAGGCTAAAGGACATATCAGCCAAAACATCGTTAGTATCACAATAAAGATGAATAGTCCGAATATTCTAAGAAATAACAATTGAACTGTGAATCATCCTCTTTTTGAAGGAGTATTTTACAATCATGTATATGACTTGTGCAGGAATTGCCATTACATGAAGCACACATCATTCTCAGTTGGATTGTTATTTCGTGATTTTAAGGCATGAAAACTGAGAAACATTCCTACACCTACTATGGCAGCATTGATGGAGTTTTTCAATGCAAATGCTGAGAAAATGTTTATTCATTACAGGCATCATGGTATTTTATTCCTAGTTCATTATGGTGGTATCTACATTCTTGTACAGATAAGATGTCTATAAAATATGCTCACAGCTGCAGTCAGCTCAGGTTACTGGTTTACTCTATTTATTTTTATCTAAATCTATAACAAACAGAATGCAGACTGTAGCAAGCATTCCCTGGCTATTAAAAATTTATGTGGTACCAAAAAGTAGTAGCTTTGGCTTTCATATCAGAAACCAGTTCTTTATTCCAACTTCATACTACTTTAATGATCAGAAGTTATTCAACCTAAAACATTGAAGTTTTTAACTGCTCGCCACTGGTCCTGTTTCTCTATCTCACTACACCCCAACTCATGATTACACAGATGACAAACTGGGGTGGGTCTCTTGCATCTAGCGCTCCTCCGTGGTAACGGCACTTCCTTCTCAGATGATTCATCCGCAGAAGTGTCATCCATTGCTTATGCAGTGTTTACTTCTAAGGGATCACCACGTACTTCATTGATGGTGATCATCCTTGCACTTTGGGTCGAGAGTTCACTATCACTCCCACTCTCTGAGGTATCCAAGCCTATGACGGGACGCAGGTCCCTTACATGATGGGGCATCCCATTGACAAGGATGTTCTGTGGGCTGAGCACATCTGTAATACGTACATGTGTATAAGGGGACATACAACATCCATTTGGGGTCTTCATCCAGACACAATCGCCTATGTCTTATCTTATCTGCTGCTGTTTGAGCTTATCTGGAGGGAGTGCATCATTACCTTTCAGTCAGACACAGTAGCAATGAATCAGGTTGGCAGGGGCAGTCAGCAGCGACACATTATTCTTAGGGGTGACATTATACCAATAGACTGCTTCCATTATAGGGCACTGTTTCCTTGCTGCGATCCGTTTTATATTCCAATGACATCGTTTCACAATGCCATTACCTGAGGGGACATGCACACAATAGAAATGCAATTGGACTCCCCATTCACTTAGAAAGTCCCTGAAGACCTAGCTGTGAAATGCTGTGTCATTGTCAACAAGCATTTCAGCCGGCGCCCCGCGTTCACATAACAGACTCTCCAGATGAGGCCAAATTGAAAACCGTTTGGGCCCACAGTCAATGAATAACAGATAGTGTCTGCCTTGGTAGTGGGTTACATCCATTCCCACTCGAGACCAAGTGTCACAAATGTCCAGCTTTCCCCTTAGCCAACACGTGGATGGTGGGTCAATCAACTGGCACTTCTTACAGTTCCTTACCACAGTTCTTACCGATGCTTTAGAGACCTTGAGATCGACCTGCCTGATAAAGTACAATGTTCGCCTTACGCTAGGGTGGATGCTTCAGTGATGGATGGACCTTATCCAGTCTAAGTGATGCTTGCTTGGTGACACAGCACTTGCACAGTACGAAGGGTCAACTGCCTTCTTGCCAAGATCAAACCATCGCTTTGGCACTCTTATCAGACTCTCTGCTCGGTTATGTTCTGACTTCACCAGGACTGCATCCACAGACAGTCTGTACTCCTTGACTCAGCTGGCGAGTGCATCAAGCCGACCCCGGATTAGCATCTCACTTGCTGCACTGGTGTTTATGCCTTTTAGCACAGCATCAAGCTCCGCCAAGTTTATGTGTTGTGTGTCCCTCTCCTTTAATGAATGCTGCAGACACCCTGAGCCATTTAACCACTGGGAAGTGCTCGACAAGCTTTCCACAAAATGAGAACACGCTGTGTCGAGTAAGGACCTGTGGCACACTTGGGACCTCATTCCCTCATTCCCATATTAGCATTTTGCCCTCTTCCCTAACTGTTAAGCCAAACACTTGTGCACCATTCTGCAGTCACTCTGGTTCCTTGCTCGCCTGACCAAAGTTAGCCGAATGTTGCCTCAGCCCGGTTGCAGAAACTATATCTTCGTCAATGTATGCCGAAGTTGCCTGCCAAACTGCATCATCTTTTGAGAATGTAGCCTCAAAAATAGCCCGCATTCTACATTGAGTCCAAAACCCATGCGCGAAAGGCAGTACCTCTTTCCTTCAAGGAAAACTGTCTGGTACAGCCACAAGGATTTGTGCACAAGCACTTGCAAATACGCCCTTTGGAGGTTGAGCACTGACACGTTGGAGCCCTTCTTTCTCCACTCTCTTAACTTTTGTGCACAGACGTCGGCATGCGCTGTGTAGGCGTCAACATATCCATTCAATTAAACTTATTTTGTTGAAAGACGGTCATTAATGGAATCAGACCCATTGGGGAACTGAGTTCCTCCTCAGGATAGGGAAGCAGCCATCCATTGTTCAGCCATGTTTCCAGCTCATGACAGTACTCTTGTCAAATTTGAGTGGACATAGGATACTTGGGTACCTTGTTCATAAGTCTATTGGGTGGCTGATTAACTAACCATTTCCATGATGCTGTCCAAGCCCTGGTCTGCTCATTGAACTTGGCACTGAAGTTCCGTTACTCTATTCTGATCACGGCGCAGGCTTGCAGCTCTGTCATAGAGAAGATAGCATCACCAGACGGGTCTATGTAGACTCCACCCAACATTTTAATAACATCCATGCCAATTAGCATGTCGAAGCCCAACAGTGAATTGTTCACAACCAGCATATCAGCTTTCACGGGGCTTACGTTATCTACTGCCAGTGTGATAGTCCCAATGCTGTTACCGTGGAGAGGCTTGCCGTCAACTGTCAGAACGTCTGATGCCTGCTGACTCCAGAGGTTGCACACCGATTCAGTCACAAGGGACCAAGAAACATCCAGATGCCATACGCTTCTTGTCATTACCCACAGTTTCAATCACAGGGAACACCTCTTAATTTGAATAGGGAGAGAGTGGCGCTAACATCTCACCCGTTTCCATTTCCCAGACAGTTGTTCATAAAGGTGCCCAGTTTTGTTGCAGAGATGACAGCTGATCTCTCGCTCCGGTTTCCAATACTGCTGCACTGCATACAATCTCTGGCTAGATGGTTCGGGCCCTCACATCTGAAACAGGTGCTATCACTCTGACCAGTTTTGTGAATGTTCAGGGTATGCAAGGTCTGCTCAGGTTACACGGCAGCGGCCAGATGCTCGTCTCTGGTGTCCACTAATACGGCGTGAGCCCTTTCAAGTACCTGTCTTAAACTTAGGATTTCTAACCTGATTGACAATTGGTGTCCCCTGACATGACTCGGCAGCCCATTGACGAAGGCGCTCTTTATCCAACATTCTGGTGGCATTTCCCCAACTAGTCGTGCCATTCATTGCAAGTCCGTTAGGAACTCATCTGTAGTCTCTTTTGAACAGTCTCCCAACCATTCCATTATTGGTGTATCTGTTGCTGCGCTGCTAAACTTAGGAATAAGCCGAATGTCAAATTGCCTGGATGCCATGGTTAATAAAATGCCGAAATAGCTTGAAGTTTTTAACTGCTTGCCACCGGTCCTGTTTCACTCTCTTTCTCTCACACTTACTTGCCGACTGGTCACCAGTCCTGTTTCTCTGTCTCTTTCTCTCACTCTTGCTACGTCAATAGACTGGTTTGCATGATTCTGCAGCGAAGTAACCAAAATGCCCCACCCCACAATGCTTCTTTTATACCGGTTCTTGGCTGACCGAAATTTGCATATGTTGCAAACCCCGTCCCACAAGAGACGAGATGCGTGGCTTACAAACTGCATTCCCAGCAACACTCACACTTCTGTTTTTCTGTACTTCCAGTACTCTACAAGCAGGATACCTTCACCCAATTTTCGAATTTCAAGGTAGGCCATTTTGCTCGTCACTTCTTTCTTTCTTTCTTTCGGTGTTGCTATGCAAAGAATTCAATTCACACAGCTTCGTTGTCACATTTCATCTCTCATTCACTCGGTTCACCACCTGTTTTATTTTATCCAATCATTTACAGTTGCAAAATTCATGTAAACGACAGTACGCCACTCGTGGTCTCTTTGAACGATGAATCCCGGTTGGCTCATTGGAGACAGCAGTCTGCAGGTTCTGCCTTTCAATTTCACAACAAACATTGTGATAAAAACAACAAGATTAAGAATACTAGTTAAAAAAAAAAAAAAAAAGGTAACTAACGTGAGTCAAGACTATCACAATTAACCTATAATGATCCTTCTTGCACTTCGAGATATATTTTTATCTTATTTTTAGTATAAGGAATTATCAGGTATTGACCAAAAAAGAAAGAAAAAAATAAAATAAATAAAGGAAAAAGTTACCGTCCTGACATGCCAAATGTCTTATCAAAAAAGATAATTCCATTTTTAGGTGATGTGCAAAGTTCCAAAAGCAACTGGTGTACAATTTTACGCACTCTTTCGAGGGCAGGACTTTCTTCAATCACTTGAAACTAGTGAAGGTAAAAAACAATTTTAAAAGTAAGTGGGGAAAAAAAACAAAACAAAAAAAACATTACAATAAAAATTTAAAAAATACAAACCAAAATGAGTATTTATAATGATATACACAAAATGTCAGTATTAAGACAAAGTTTATAGCACAGATTCTATTATGCATCTACATCATACTGAGTAAATATGTTAAAACATCCTTTATAAAATAATAATCATAACCTCTGTCTCATTCTATTTGCATATACTAAATATATCAACTATTATGAGAGATAGTAATATTAATGAGACTATATTACAGAATGTCACTCATGTACAAAGCAAAATATGCTAAAGGGTTACCTCAAGAATTTTTTTATGAGCTTTTTTCCATTCTTTTGGTCCAAGCCAGTTGTAAACTCTGGCCAGATGAGACAAAACTTCAGATGAAAATACTTTTACTTTCTCACTTTTTGTTATCAAATCATTGATGACAACCTAAAAACAAAATAAAATAAAAAAAAGGAAAATATTAATTCAACATGCATCTGAAAAATTTAAAAAAAGGTTCTAATGTAATGAATGAGATGAGAAGGTGGCCAGGAGCAATGTCTCCACAAAACACTTCCAGCTTCAGTCTGAATACAGGGGTACCAGGCAAATCAAAGTGACTATGTGTAGTGTCCTGGTGCAACTGAATCCTCGCTATTTACACGAGTGCTTGTGGCAGCGTCAAAGAGGTGACGACGGTGAGCTCAGCAGACAGGACACCACATCTGCCTTAATAGGGAGGGCTTCCAGGCCATCCCATACATACTGACCTATTAGGGACCAGCAGATGATGGTGATCGTGGAAGGCAGGAGGCCACTTTGCTGGTCCAGCAACAGTTTGGTCACTTATCTAAAACCTGCCCACTGAAGTCAAACATCAACAACAGCAACCCTGAAAAAAACCATCTGCTCAACCACCAATCCTGCCCTAAAACCTGGGGACCACCCAAACAAATCAGAATAATGGACACAGGTGACCATAAAGAGGAAAAAAACCTGATTGGTAAAATAACAGAATCAGCAATAGCAAAAGCAACAACAACAGAAAGAACTAAAAAAGCAGCAGCAACAACACCAGAACCAACTGAACCGGCAACACAACATCCATCACCTGGTCAAAAAATCCGGTAAAAAAGCCAAAAAGAACACTGAGAGAACAATCTGAGGAAATGGAGATCTCTACAAATCTTAAGAGGTGGAGAGACAGTGGGGAAACCAAAGTAGAAAAAAACTCTGCATCCAGCCTAACACCCCTACAGAAAAGGAAACTGAGTAGGTATCACCAAAAGCCACAGCAGCCCCAAGCACAATCTCCACAAAAACAACCAGGACCTCAACTAACTCCATCTGAAAAATCCCCACGAAAACACCCGCAACAAATCCCTCTTCAAACCCCTTAACAGTCCCCTCAGCATGAAATCCCTTTCTCCCCAACTCTCCCTTCTCTCTCACCTCCCAGGCTGTTCTCCAGGTCCAGGTCTTTAAATAGACTCCCCACTGACAACCCAGAACATTCACAAGAACATTCATATTCCCAGCCCTTCAAACTCCAACAAAGGGCAATATCAGCGACTGCTGAAGACAACCAAGAATTTTTAGAGGTGGCTTTGTGTTCAGCCAAAATTGAGGACTTTCCAGCGGACTTTCAACTCCGCAGAGCGCTCAATCCACTTTTTGATTTAAAAAACTAGAATAAAAGCATTTCTAATCCGTTTTTGTTCAGGAGTGCACCCATGGTGACCATCTTTGTTTGTTTGGCTGGGACCCACACAAAGGTTGTGTGGTGACTCCTGGATAAGGCCAGTCAAGCAGACATAAGGCGGACGGAGTGGGAGCACCCCTCTCTCTGTAAAATGATGTCACACTGTTCAGGGAGGGTCCCAATTAATGTTCACCCTTGTTTTTATAGGTCACTAAAGTTGAGGTACCCTCTAGATGTAGGTGGTGTGTCCAGAGAATGCCAAGTAACTACTGAACTTGGCACCGGCTCCCTAACACATGCTATCGGCATCTTCACCCCTAAAGATTTCTGTGCTGTAGTCAACAGTGAGTAAGGTAAGTGGGTTTGATGACTCTAAACCTTGCCACTTTGAATGAGAGGGGACTGAAAGATCGAAGTAAGTGTACACACTTACTTGGTGAACTCTTGAACCTCAGTATTGATGTTGCTGCAGTGCAAGAGACTCACTTAACTTACACTGCAGACTCTTCTGCAGCTGTAGCAGTGTTGGGTTCTCTTTGCTAATTGGACACAGCCTTAATGCTGATTTAAATCAACTAGTTGTGGACAATGTTGCCATTAAAAGTTTTGAGTTCCGAGAGGCCAAAGTATATGCATCCAATATCCTTGCAGAGAGGGTTTCCTTTTTACAATGGTTAGCACTGTTCCTCAATGACCCAAAAAGGATAGTTTTAGTAGGTGATTGGAATACAATCGTTGACCCCAAGATAGACAGGGTCAGGAGGGGAGCTAGAGGGTTGGGAGGTGTGAAAGCAGTCTTATAGATTTGATGGTCCGTCACAATTTGGTCGACAGGTTTCATCTGGATCACCCAGAGAGGGAGATGTGGATGTGGCTAGATAATTCACCCTCAGTTCATACTACATCTTATCTGGACAGAAGAGTTAGAAGAGCTGACACTGATTTTGTTACATGTCCCCTGTTCAACTATGGAGCATGGCTTGTTAAGTTCAGTCTGCAGTTAGCAAATAGGCCTAGTCTAGTTGACTACTGGAAGTTCAATACCTCCTTACTGGAGATACAGGACTTCCGAGACTGGCTAGTTCAGTGCATTAGTGGGGGCAGTTACTGGGAATAAGTGGTGGGAATCTTAAACATAGGATTAGAGATTTCACCATCAAATATAGTTGCCAGTTCAACTAAGATAGGAACAAGGTGGTAAAATCTTAAGAAGATAAGCTTTCCCAGGTGGAGGAGGGGGGGATTCCCTAGGTGTAGATTTAGCTAGCGGGACCTTAAGAATGAGGTTAGCAAGCACTACAAGGGACATGTAGTAAGATCTAGGTTAAAAAGAGTTCCTAACTCGGTCAAGTCTCCAGACGGGCACGTGCTCCAGTCAAATTGTGAGATGCGCGAGACCTTTCAGATGCACTTCCATAATCGCTTTGCTCACTGTCTTGACCTCCCGGTTCAGGAGTTTTGTAGCTATTAGCTGGCTTTCAAACTTTCAAGAGGCTGAAGCAGCTAGCTGCAAGGGTGTGGTTACTGAATGCAAAGTCCGTGATGCAGTGAAGGAGCTTGGCTTCAACAAATCGCCAGGACTAGATGGTTTACCCTACGAAGTCTACTTGAGGCTGCTGCACATATTGGTACCTATTCTGATGGATATGATCAACCACCGGTTTGCCCAGGTAGCATTACCAAGGGTGTGATCACATTGTGGAAGAAAGATGACAAGTATGTTTGGGAGGACTTAGATGACAATAGGCCCATAACTCTGCTTAACACAGAGTTAAAGATTTTGGCCTGGGTCTTAGTGAACAGGTTGCAGCTTGTCATTAGCGATTTGATCAGACCTGAGCAGAATTACGCAGTGAAGGGAAGATCAATTCAAGACAAATTGCACTTGGTGCGCAAGGTCCTTGAGGGGTTAAAAGACGGCACTAAAGCCATGCTAATCAGTTTGGATCAGTCCAAGGCCATCGATAGGGTTGACCATCAATTCTTGGCAACTGTTTTGAAAATCACCGGATTCAAACCGGAGTTCTGCAAATGGATTAGAATGATGTACTACAACCCAAAGACAGTGGTGCAGGTGAATGGGAAGCACTCGCAGGCTTTCACAATCAAGCGATAAGTCCAGCAGGATTGCTCCATCTCCTCTTCTTCATGTCCTCACTTTGGAGCCCCAGCTCCATAGGCTTAGGGATGAGAGGGCAAGTCCAGCCCTGCGCTGTATTCTTTTTGCTGGCCCTCTTTCAGCAAAGGTATCCATGTACGCTGATATCATTGTCTTTATGACTCGCCATTTGAACATAAAGGCTGTGAAGAAGGCGGTTGAGGTATGAGCAGATAGCAGGGGCCAAGATCAACTTTAATAAGAGCAAAGGTTTCCAGCAAGGTGCCTGGAGAGGTGGTGTTTCCCGGCCAAGGCCTTTCCACAGGAGCAACGAACCTATCCACATCATTGGGGTGAGGTTCAAGCCCAGCCTCCAACTGGAGAGAAATTGGTTGGAATTACAGGCCAAAGTGGGCACCTGGCTTCCTTTACCATTTGTCTGCTTCCTCTGCCAAAGAATCATTGGTTGATGCTTTAACGATCCCTCTCCAAATTACTTTAGGAAGGCTGAAGGTTGATGGTTCATAGACAGGCCTGTTGTCAACATCTGCACAATAGGGGTCTAGGTATGCCTGATCTGGAGAATCACTGGTTCGCTGAAAGACTGGCTCACTTGGGCTGATCCTTATCAAAGGACACAGTGTGGAGGCGAAAAGCAAGCGATACTTTTCCTCACCTTAAGTTAAACCCCAAAGCGAAGGGGCAAAGCACTACTTGACCATGAATACTGTGAGGCCCTTCTCTAGCAAGAGAAAACACGTACACGGCAGCTCAAAGCATGCATGAACATGTCTGGCATGTAAAATGAGATCAGGGAGAGAGAAACAGGCGATTGGGGAGATCAAACTCGCATGCTTCCTATCGTGAATTGTGTTTGACGTCAGGACTACCTACAAGCTGGCGCACATGTAAATTACCACATTGTGCAATTGACCTGGATGTGGCATTTTGGTATGATCATTTAAGTCCTGCCTGAATGCACCAGGCAGAGAGAGAGGCGTTTTGAGTCTTGGCGGCCCACGACAAGAGACAAGCTTGGGTTTAGGACTGCTAGAGAAGACTGTTGCAGGCAAAAAAGAATTCATAGGAAGAAGCTATGAGAACTGTCATTTTCAGTGTGGCTTACACAGAATGAGTTGCCCCTTTTCTGCTTGAACTACAAAGCAGTCCAGGCAGACATGCCTAATTGTCCTCACTGCTGGTTTTAATACCATACAATTTAACAGTTATCAAAACTCTGCTCTCAACACAATTGACCCTAAGCCCCCGCCCTTCTAGCACTCATAAGATAAAAGGGTTGGGAATTGTTCTGCAAATGCAGATTGAATAGTACATTCAGGAGAAAAGAAACATAGAAGTGCTAGGGCATGACGAGATGAGACCAGATGATTGATCGGATCAGGCCTATCTGACTGCCCATCAAACAAAGTAAGGGCCAAAGTGGTGTGTTGCAAGCCATTGCCAGATCAATGACTGCTCAACCACCAGGATCCCATCCTCACACCTTACGGATCACTGCCCACAGACAACAGGTGGCCTCATTGGAGGAGGGGGTCTTACTCCTCTACAGAGGTGCAGTCAGTGTGTTCTACAGTTCTCGCCGACTGGGTGGATTCTCCATACTTAGAAAACATAAAAGAATACCACAAAATATATTTAGTACACAACACACTATCAACCATGAGAAATAAGGAACTTATATAATTACCCTCCTATAAGAGTAAAGAATTCTGCATCATCTTCTAGAATACTTATAACCAATATTTATCTTAAAGATAAAATTCATTCAGAAGTTACAGGCATTCAGTCAACCCAATTAGAAAACCTAATCAATAATCCATGGATGTGGACATGAAAGTGAGACTAACAGCAGCTCTCAAAAAAGAGGGTCCATTTGTGTCTGGCGTGCAGGGCAGTAATCTGATCCGAAGGAAGAAACACCGCCATTACGGTGTGAAAGAAAAGAAAAATACTCACCACTGTTTCAATAATCCACCTTCGCCCATTCTAAAGGAAAAAAGAGAGGGGGCCCCAAGTGGAATTTTTATAGGCTAAGGAAATGGATTATGAGTAGAGTGGCGTGGATAAAAACTAACTCGTTTTTTGTTTTTTTGGGGGGTTGTCAGTTTCTCGGCGAGAAGCAGAGGCAGAAGCAGGAAAAAAGGTGGAAGAGGAACGAAAGGAGAAGCACACAGAGAGAGAGAAAAGGAGAGTGAGGAAGAGAAGGAGGAAAGTGGAGGAGGAACGCAAAGAGGGAAGTGGTGTAGCAAGAAACCTGCAAGCAGTTTAGACTGAAATCTAAAGGTCCCTGGTTCAATCCCGGGTTCAACACTCAGACAGATCATCCACCCCAAAACTACAAGCTATTTTGGCATAATGGGGGACAGGTTCGACCTGAAATTAATTCCAGAATTCGATGGCTCGACCCCAGTACTTGACTGAGTGGAAAAAGTGGAACTGCATTGTCTCTTGTCTGGCGTAGAGAGCATTGAACATGTGATTCCTCTGTGTCTGTCTGGCGGGGCTTTTGCTGTGTATCAATAGCTCAGTGCTAAGGAAAAACAGAATTACAAGAGGATCAAGGTAGCACTATACAAAGCATTTGCTATCAACCCCGCCACTGCCTTGGAGCAATTTGAGGCAAGAACATTACATCCAGGCGAAACTGTGGACGTGAATTTAGCCAAGCTAATGAAGTTGACAGTGTTGTTCGGTGGGCTGCCCGAGCGGGCTTTGGCATACAAATTTCTGGCGGGGCTCCCCACTGGAGCAAAGCAGCTCCTGCAAACGAGCTCAAGCAGAGCCTTGTTGTCCCTTAATGACCTGGTAGCCTGGGCCAGGATCGTGATGAAGGATAATTCCGAGCTGAGAGATCCGGTAATCTCTGCTGCACAATCCACACCGAGTGATAATAGACCGTCCCAGGGGCCTAGCCCGCGTGATCGGGTCGTGTGTTATAGGTGCGATGGCCAGGGCCACATTGCGAGGAACTGCAGGCGGCAACTGACAGCTGTTTGCTGCTACCGGTGTAATGAGACCGGACATATGGCCCAGGATTGTGCGAGAAACGGGGCCAGGGACAAGGTGCCGGCGTCGACCTTTCCCCAAAAGCCAAAATTAGATGAGGCGCTTCCGATCATTCAGGTCTATGTCAATGAGACGTTGTGCTCAGCGCTCCTCGATTCCGGTTGCTCCCGCACCATAGTGTTCGCAGGCCTCTGCCGCACTTTGAAGGAGAAGGGTGTCAGGGTGACCACCATCAGTGGAGAAACACGGACATGTTGCGGGGTGGGCGCGGTAAACATCCGCATAAGAACTGGAAACTTGGCCAACGTCGAGGCGCTAGTAGCGCTCGAAAAACCACTGAGCTTTGACCTGCTTCTAGGCTATGATGCCATCAGAGCCCTAGGTGGTGTTCACATAACGCAGATGGGGGCAGTACAGTTTCAAGAGAAGACCCCGGTGTGCGCATTGCTGAGGATCAACCAGCCAGACTTTAGTGTCGAATTTGACCAGCACCAAAAGGCTTGGACCGCCTCATGGAGGTGGTCGGGAAATCAGGAACCAGCCAAACTGTGGAACGGAGTAGCCGAGTACCACGTGCCCGACCAAATAAGGCCTGCATACGAAGAGGAGCTCCGCGAATGGATCAAGGATGGCTGGTTAATTCCTTACCCCTATGAGAAACTTGAACCTCCCAAAGGTTTGATCCCGCTGATGGCGGTTGCTCAGCACAACAAAGCAAAAGTGAGGCCAGTGATGGACTACCGCGAACTAAACGTGCATGTTGATGCATTCACGGCAGATGCTGACGTTTGTGCCAGCAAGCTACGAGAATGGCGCCAATGTGTCCCCGCTGGATCTAAGAAAAGCGTACCAGCAGGTCCAGGTCAGCAAGACGATGTGGCCTTTTCAGGTGGTGGTGTTTACCGGCAGAAGGTACTGCCTTACCAGACTCGGCTTCGGGCTGAATGTGGCACCCCAAATAATGAAGACCATCATCAACGCTGTGTTGTCACAGCAAGAAACAATAAAAGAGGGGACATTGGCGTACCTTGATGACATATACGTGAACGAAGACGTTGTGTCGTTATCACGCATAAGGTCCAAACTGGCCGAGTTTGGTCTGATCTGCAAGGACCCAGAACGTTTGGAGGATGGCACCTGTGTCTTGGGCCTGAACGTTCGACAGGAGCGGGGGACCTTGAAGTGGGGGCGCGGAACTGCAGTTCCTGAAGTACCCGATGTCTTCACGAGACGAGCTGTCTTCTCCCTGTGTGGAAAACTTGTGGGGCACCTACCAGTGTGTGGATGGACTCGTGCCGCAACAGGCACCATAAAAAGGAGGGCAAGCGCAGTCACCAAAGGCTGGGACGATGAAACAACGGATGATCTGTTGGTTCGCATGGTGAAGGAGACCATCGCAAGGGTAAAGCAGGATGACCCTGCAAAAGGAGACTGGTGCGTGCAGGGAGACAAACTGAACGTGTGGGTGGATGCGAGCTCTCTGGCAATTGGTGTGCTGTTGGAGAAGAATGGAGCTGTGATTGAGGACGCCTGCTGGTTGTGACTGACGAATGACGCTGCTCACATCAACCTGGCAGAGCTCGATGCGGTGATGAAAGGCATCAACCTGGCACTCCAGTGAAAAGTCAGGAAATTATGCATACACACTGATTCGCTATGTGTATACCACTGGATATCGGACACACTGACCAGGGTGCGCACCAAGGTGGCCAAGCGAGATGCTGATCAGACAGAGGTTGGAGACCATAAGAAAGCTGGTAACGGAGTACAATCTGTCTGTGGATGCAGTACTTGTCACCTCAAACTGCAACCTTGCTGATAGGCTCACTCGGGTGCCACAGAGATGGTATGACGCCATGAAGAAAGAAGCTGGGCCAGTACCGTTACTATGTGCTGCCTCTGTTGAGGCGGCAGACAAGATCAGGGAAATACACCAGACAGTGGGCACCCTGGAGCGAGACATATTATTTTGTGCAATTGACCAATCTGACAGTGTCAAAAAGTGCAGTGAGAGCGGTGGTCAAGGAATGCCAAACATGCCAGTCAATCGACCCCGCCCCAGCTAGATGGCGGAAGGGTCGGCTGAGAACAGACACAACTTGAAGCCGACTGGGTATGGACATAACCCATTATGGCAGCCAGCACTTCCTTACACTAATAGATTGCAGACCAACAAGGTTCGCGATCTGGCGCACATTAGTAAGACAGGACTCCTCCAGTGTCATCCATGAACTGGAGTCCATATTTTACGAAAGGGGACCACCTGAAGAGATCCTCACGGACAACAACACAGCCTTCTGCAGCATGGAGTTTAGGCATTTCGTAGACAAGTGGGGGATCAGCCTCAAACACCGATGTGCGTATGTGCCGAGTGGCAACGGCATTGCAGAGTAGTGCCACCGAAGCGTGAAGAGGATCGCGGCTAGGAAGGCATGCACGATCACGGAAGCAGTCTATAGATATAATACAACACCAAAGGATGCTGTGACTGCTGCGAGCACACCCACCAATGCAATCCATTGCTATCGAGTGCGCATCGAGGGCATTGACGCGCATCTGCCTGATCAGCGGGGAACAAGAGGGCCGTATGAGTTAGGGGACACCGTCTGGGTGAAGCCTCCCAATAGCCAGTGCACCACCAGTTTTCGAAGGGGATGAATCACCGGCATCATCAGTGAGCAGGGCCGTGCTGGTCGATGGTACTCCACACCATGTGAGGGACGTCCGGCCCACCCTAAACACGAATCCGTTGGCGAGTAGCGGCAGTGGTGAATCATCCAATGATGAACTGTGGATCCGACCTATGCCCCGCGAGCCTGATGGTCCGACTGCAAACCCCGACGCTGATGCTGATAGTTCCGATGCCACTTCTGAGAGCTCAGATGAAGAAGTCCAGACAATCCCCCGTCGTAGGAGTGCTCAAAACAAACAACCACGTCAGCCATGCCACATGTGTGATCTTGAGACCAGGGGGGAGTGTGGATATGAAAGTGAGACTAACGGCAGCTCTCGACAAAAGAGGGTTCATTTGTGTCTGGCATGCAGGGCAGTAATCTGATCCGAAGGAAGAAACACTACCATTCATGTGTGAAGCAAAAGAAAAATACTCACTGCTGTTTCAATAATCCACCTTCGCTCATTCTAAAGGAAAAAAGAGAGGGGGCCCCCCGAGTGGAATTTTTATAGGCTAAGGAAATGGATTATGGGTAGAGTGGCGTGGATAAAAACCGACTCGTTTTTTTTGGGGGGGTGTCAGTTTCTTGGCGAGAGGCAGAAGCAGGAAAAAAGGTGGAAGAGGAACGAAAGGAGAAGCACACAGAGAGAGAGAAAAGGAGAGTGAGGCAGATCATCCATCCCAAAACTACAATGGACGAACATCTGTAAACAGAGGAATATACTAAATAAATACAGGAATAACTTTATCACTCGAAACAACAAACTATCCATTTTCTACCACCTCATCAAAACACACAAAACTGACAACACTCCAGATCAGATCTATCATTTCCAGCTTAGAAGGACCTCATTACAAAATATCATGGCTTCTCACACAAATATTAAAACTTTTACTTCCCATTTTTTCAGGACATATTAAAAATTCTGATGAAGACATCTATAGACAAACACAACTAAATACAAAACAACTTACACAAAATAATTATGCATTAAGCTTGGATGTAATCTCACTCAACACCACAGTACCTGCACACCCAACAATCAATCTCATATAAGAACATAATCGCCAAGAACTTATAGTCGCAAACTGCAACAGACATACACCAACTATTATCCATTATAGTAGACAATAACTGCTTCACTTACCACGGAATTACCTACAAACAAATAACATGACTACACATGGGATCAAGTATATCAGGCATACTAGCCATTTCATATATGGACCAATTAGAACATTGAGCACAATCCATCTGCCCATTATGCATATTCTTCACAAGATATATAGATAATATATACTCATGTTGACATCATCCAGTGAAAAAGCTACCACGATATATGAGAAGTTTCAAAACATAGATGTATCCAGTTTAAGATAGAACATCCAGATAACACTGGGTCCCTATCACTCCAAGATTTTAGAATACAAATATCACCAACTGGTAAAATCTACCCTAGTTTCTATAGAAAACCCACCATTAAAGACCTCTTTGTGCATTTTAAATCAGCACTTCTGTTCAGTGTTAAACAAATTATATTAGAAATGAAATTAAACGAATTTACTATAGATGCAGCAGCAAAGAAAAAGACAAAATTACACACACCACACACTTTATAAACACCCTCAGAAACAATGATTATTTAACGTCAATCACACAACATTTAAGTAAGTCATGGAAACTACATACACCCTCTAACACTGTTTCCTGAAACTACCACATTTCAGTGAAATTATCACCAAAGAAATACATAGGGCTATTTACAAAGAAGAGCTAGATATACAACTGACCCACTCTGGACCCTCACTAAGCTAATACCTAACGAAGAAAAATAACAATACTGTCACAACATGCACTCAAGCCAACCGCCCAATAAGAGATTCAAATATATATATATCATTTAATTTGCTTAAAATGCCATAAATTTTATATTGGAAGTATGATCAGACCCCTCCACATCAGAATTAAAGAACACTTCAACACACATGTATCCTCATTCCATAAATATTTAATTAAATGCAAAAATAATAATTTTTCCATTGAAATAGAAGCAATAGTAATCTCAGAATAAGGGAGGCTTTATTGATAGCTAAGTTATGCACTCAGTTTAACAGTAGGTTAGAATTAAGTTCTGAATATATCATTAACATGCACATTCTTTAAATACATATTTAAATTTAAAAAAAAAAACAAAAAAAAACAAAAGGAGAAGAAAGGGGAAGAAGAAAAAAAATTCTTTGATTTTAACCAAATTCTTACTAAATTTAACAGCAGATTAGAATTTAACATTGAATGGATCATTAGTATAAAAAAATGAAATTGATTAGGACATTTGAAGTCATGCGTCTTCTGCATGGCATTTAAACACCTCACATGTCACCATGGTTATAAAATCCAACATAGTGTTCTAACACTCCACGTGACACCATATTGACAACATCCAAAATTTGAATATGTAACACTGAATTCATACGATATGGTAAAGTTTTCTACTTTGAAATTAATTAGACCCTGATTGCATTGTAATAGCTTTCAAAATAAATACATTGAAATAAAATAATTTATACAATGCTTCAAGCAAATTATAAAATACTTTTATTAAAAAAAATAAATAAAAAATAAATTTTTAAAAAAAAGAGAGACAATTTGATCAAATTCAAAATCTTTTCCAGCACCTGAAGTGTAACAAAATATTCTTGATCTAGCACTCCAGACTGAAAACAGCAGTTAACTAAGACTTGCCAAGATCAGCCATCTATCTTAGTGGGGAAGGGATTAAGTAATGAACAATGCAGCACACACAAGGCAGAAATATGAACCCTAATAAAAGATACTGGGTTTCTTGATTCTCTTTCTTTTTTGGTGGATGAGGGAACAAGCAGTAGCATAAACAGAGAGCAATTGAATCATTCCAAAATGAGAAGAGCTAGTTCATACTAAAATGAAGAAGCTACTTCATACATTATATCCTTTATCCATTTCTACATACATCCACAGCCTCAGAAACTGAACATAGGGAATCAAATCACAGAGGTCCTAACACATAAGGTAAGTTGTGTTTTTGTATTTCCCTTTTCCCATCAGATGATTAGCCATCACTAGTATAGCAGTCATCAGTGACTAGAATTTTCTTATCTTTTGACTTCTAAATCTGACTAAAAAGTTTTTCTTTCCGATAAACTAAGTATTTAAGAACCTGAAGTACTTAGTATCTAAATCAAAATATTTACCATTTATTAATGCAAGACATTCTACTGTAAAAAAGTTATTGATTACAATGGAATGGAATACTGTTGGGTTTTTTTCTAACTTAATCATACTTGATTTTAATGGCATGTCAACCCATCTAGTGTTATTTTATGCTGAGAGGTTAGAGAATCATATTCAGTGTACATTCATATTTTACATTTTTGAGTATGTTAACAGTTTTGTTTTTTTTTTGCACACAATCCTATCAAATACAAATAATTCTTAAACAGATCTATTTGACCCATATATAGGACCCTAACAGGTGTTACCACTCAGGGGCTGTAGAATACACCGACTACACCTCAGCAGAGGGGTAACCCCCCCCCCAAGAGAGTCCTGGGTATGATACTAAACAATCTGATGGTGAGGTTCCAGTAATGCTGAAGCTTTGGGGAATGCAAAGTACCCCTTCACTGCCATTGCTCCCAGGTCCGTGAAAATGAACTATTTGCAAAAAAATGGATTCAGTGTTGAATAACCTACAAAAGTTGATATGCCATAAAACCCAAACAACCAACCAACAAGAGTGGACATGGAAATAATGCCAATGAAGGGGTACCTCCACACTCACCAGAACTGGAGTTTTACCATTAAATGCAGTTTAGTGTCATACCCAAGACATCCCTTTTTGGTTGGGGTCTTTGCAGACAGGGTTAATTATTCATGTTTATAGCTAATAATTCCTTTTAAACCCACATCTAATGAACAGATTTCAAACCAACAAAACAAGTTTTGATTAAAAAAAGAATTTATGTCAGAAACCTAGTTTATAAACAAATATTTACAGTATTAATACAATTTTTATTACATTTTTTAACAAGCAATATATTCTTTTTAATTCATTACCTCAGCCATAAATTAAAAATACATTTTTAAAATTATTAAGGAGCCATCTTTATAATGATAATTTTTTTTAATTTCCAAGAATATATTTATCCAAGGAAAATATTTAAAAAAAAAAACAAAAAAAAAAAAAACAGTAATTTCCAGTTTGCTATTAGTTACTTTTACTTATCTACAGCATATTCAGTTGTTAGACAAATATTACATAATAAATCAGAAAAACAAATCATATAAGAAACAGAAATTTACCTTGTCTAAAATGAGTGGCAAAACTAATTCAATGACTGAAAACTTGTCAACACGCAATCCAACAAATATCTTAGATATCACATCTGGAGAAAAAAGAAAGCATAATCATTTGAATCATACTGCAAAAATGATATTAGGGTATTATATAAAACATGAAATGTGATCAACTAGCCAGTTTCATCACAGAGTAATAAGAAATTCCATTGTTATGGTAACACAAGGCATTCAATATCAATCAAAGAAAAAGAGACAAGCAGTTAAAATAGTAGTTTCTTTTAAAACAAATTAATCAACAAATTCCAAGATTTCTTAAATTTCTTAATTGTTATAATTTACTTTTAAATATTTTGGACTATTGTCCTCATCTTGGTTTTTATATTCGCTAGGTTTTGGCTGTTATAACCGCGAGCTTTCTTACTTATAAAAGCAAGAATATGAAGTGAAATGTCTTTTTTGTCATAGCTGGTAACTTTCAGAGGACACATCAGAACAAGAAGGGTCCTGTAAAAAAGAAAAAAAATTTTTTTCACAACTAATCTTTTTTGCTTAGTATTCAGAAGACTTTCTACTCATGCAATTTGTTAATTTTGTTTGTTTGGGTTTTATGGAATATTGTGATGTGGTATGCTATAGAGAGAGGGAAGAGGATGTCAATTTGCCCTACCCTTCTATGTTTGAATCAACAGGCACTAAGACTGACCATTAAAATGATATAATGAATGGAAGTCAGCTCTCTGCACTATGATCTGCAGTCTGTTGAACAAAGAAAGGAATCCAGGTCACTCGAGTATCGTGACTGGATGGATTAGTGGGAGAAGGAAAAAGTCAAATGATTGACCCATAGACCCTTAGATCCAAAATGCCATTTTTCCATCAGAGAAATTTGGAAAAGAATCTTCAGTTTGGGGACAGAAGTCGGCATAGAAAGACATGCTGATTTACAGCCAACTCTGGGGAAAGTCTCCCGTAAAAAGAGTCTTCAGTCTTTAGAAACAGAGAAACTGAAAGGATTCTGTTTCATCATTAGCAAATTATTGAATGAACTTTGTTACATGCTTCAGTCCAGCAACTTAGACATTTTCTCAAGTAAAAGAAAAAGAAAGAAAGAAAAAAAGAGAAAGAAGAAAAGGACAGTTGAGAGACATTTATGTTTGATACTTCCTGTTGGCTTAATATTGCTAGTATTTTAAAAAGAAAAGAGAAAAGAAAAAGGAACTGTTTCTTAAATCTTATAATTTGTTTGGTCGTCGCCCATTAAAATTTTGTTATATTTCAAATGCACCCTTGTGTTAAAATCTATTGGTTGTGTTGTTTCTTCTATCGAGTCGTCTTCTTTTGCACATATCTGTTTCAGCTTTGTATCGCTTTCATTAATTCTTGCTAAACGTCTTATTGCCACCCTAAAACATTACAAGAGAGTTTTGGAAGTTTGACTACACTTGATATGTTCTCACCTCGAAGTCCGTTTTTCCGATATCTGAGGGAGTAAGAAAACGAAGGACTTGGTGGGGTATGTGAAAGTGAACTGGATACCCCTTTACTAGCATCGGAGATCAATCTAGCCCCAAATTAACCCCCACATTATTTGCCAGTTTACCATATGCCCGAAATAAAAGTCTTGAATAGGACTTATTTTGCGGAGGGTCGAGTGCCAGATTGCCCTTGACATCACAGTTTTATTTCTAACAATTCAATATAACATAGGTCATTTGTTTAAAGATCAAACATTTCTATTTGATCCATAGATATCAGATGCTACTACTCTGGGTCAAAGTGGACCTGGGAACAATGGCAATGAAGGAGTATTATTCCCCAAAGCTCCAGGGCTGGAGCCTCACCATCAGATGGTTTAAAGTCATGTCCAGGTTACTCATTTGGTGGCAGGTTCTTACCCCTCTGCAGAGATGCAGCCCCAGCAAACTGGGCACAATTTGTCAGATTTGAAAAAAATATTGATTTTCTATGGTTTTAGATGAAGAGATCCTATTTACATGGTACAATGTCAAAACAATCTGACTTTCTGACAGGCATATATATAAGTTATCTTTCTCATGATTTTATTTTCAAATGTCAACTTTATTGTGAAATTTAGGTTTCAATAGATTTCTTTCACTTTTACTATAAGAGATTTTCCTCCTCCTCAATCATTTCTTAAAGAACACCAAAAATAAATTTGAAGGTCTTCTAAATACAAAGCAACAAAAATTTGTTAGAAAAAAATAAAAAATGTTTTTCCACAATTTTTTTTTTTTTTTAGACTGGGACCATTCAGACAAGGTCATTTTTAGACAGTGTTCATTGATTATTTGTTGGAGTGAGAAATTGAGATTTGCATTGGAGTTAATGATTAAAACTCAAAGGAGATAAAGTAAAAGAAAATATTTACCATGTTTGCAAATAAATTCCTGAATGATAATATCACTACCAGTCATCAAGAAAGACATCAAGAAATGGAGAAAACAAGTTCGAATGTCTTGTTCATCCTAAAAGGTAGGGAAATAAAGAAAATGATTAAAAAATAAAGAGATAACATTGATAAAGTCAGAATCAGTAGCAAACTTCTTAAAACATTTTCAATATCAAGACAGTGTGAAACAGAAATTTTAATTTAAAATTTTAATTTTAAAAACACATAAAATGTAAAAAGTAAATATAAAGGGTCTTACAGATAAATTGAGATGATTTTTTGAGATAATACAACATATTATATTTACTAAAGTAATGATAGTACATTGATATAATTTGAATCTGATATGTATGAGCACACAAACATTCATCGCTCAATATGGCTACCCTCTTTGGCAATTACTGCCTCCACACGAGAAAACTGTTTTGCAGCGGCCACAACCTCAGCTCTTTTGATTTTGTGTGTCACACGCACTATGTACATCTTCTTCAAACTCTTGACATTTGAGTGTGGTGAAGTATTAGTTCTTGCTTAAAGCATGCTCCACAAAAAGTAATTGAGAAGGTTGAGATCTAGGCTATTATTTGGCTATTATTTGGCCAGATGTCAGCTCTGACAAAAAAATGCTAACTTCACACCAAGAAGGCCTGTATTGCTTTTGAGGTATGACTTTGCTCTGAATCCCAGCTCAGCAACACATTGTCAAGCCCAATGTTCTGCTCCATCCATAGTAACTGAGAGGTCTTCAAGATGTCCATCTGAGAAGCTAAAACTGTCCACTAAGAAACTGGAAAAAATCATTATATATATATTTTTTTTTTCTCATCTAATCTGAGGAGGAAATCCAATGGGTAGGAGTATCCAAAATCTACCATTATACAATTTGACATAATAGATTTTTTCCCTTCCATACCTAAAGAATTATAATTACAAAGCATCAATTTAGCTAGGAATTATAAAGATATAACTAAGGAAGAATTGGATATTATATTAGCATGTAGGAAATCTGTACTAGTTTACAATAATACGACTTGGGAAAAGAAAACAACTGATAATTCTGACATTACAATGGGGTCATTTGATGCTGCCCAAATTGCAGACTTAGTGGGAATATACATTTTAGATACCCTAGGCAGGGTTTTGGATTTAAAGAATATCAGAATTTATAGAGATGATGGATTAATTTCTATCCCTAATAGCAATGGACCTTTAACATTGTAAAGGTAACATACCTGGGCATTCCAAGTGCACACGAACGTGTCTGGCTTGTAGAGCGGAAACCGATATGGCTGCCTCGAGCATATTTGACGAGGGGAGATCTCGAACCAGAGAGAGGTAATTTGCACGTATGCAAATTCTTACGAGATCTCACGATAATACAAATACGCACGGTAACGGCTGAATGGGCTGATTTGTTCTGAGTGCATTTGCCCGACGAACATGTTACATCTCAAGGAAGGAAGGAAGGAAGGAAAGGCGAGAACCAGAAGGAGAGAGAGAAAGAAGGAAGGAAGGAGAACAATGGAGAAAGCGAGAGAGAAGGAACAGCTACTGAGAGAGAGGGAGAAACCGCTTGACTCAATATGCCCTGAAACTAACAACAGTGTCCTCTCTTGAATTAATACATGAATCAGTTTCCTGTTGCCTTTTACGCCACTCTTGACAACAAGCTATTTCGGCAATCATGGCCTTTGACCCAAAACTAATTCCCCTCTTTGACGGGACCGATGCCGGGCAATCGGTGGTTGAACAGGTGGAGAAGGCAGAGTTAGTGTGCCGGTTGAGCGGGGTAAAAAATATCGAGTGTGTGGTGCCGATGCGCCTCTCGGGGGGCGCATACGCAGTGTATCAGCAGCTGAGTGAGGAGAAGAGGGCTGACTTTGCCTGTATAAAAGATGTTCTTTACACAGCATTTGCTCGAAGTCCTGTGACGGCTTATAAGCAGTTCGCGGCGCGCCGTTTGCATCCGGGAGAAACGGTGGACGTCTATTTGGCGGAGCTACGCAAGCTTGCGACTCAGTTCAGAGGTATGACGGAGCGAGGTCTGGTCTGCGCATTCATTGCTGGGTTGCCGGAATATGCGGAGAATCTTCTCCAGGCCACTACCCGAGTAGACGATTTGCCGATATCCGAAATATTGGCCCGTGCCTGAGCAATATTGAAGGACAGTCTCATGGGCACAGAATCAGCAGCTGCAGCAGCTCAACCAGGACATCAGGAGAAGGGAGTCACAGCTCTAAGGAGATGCTATGTGTGTCAAGAACCTAACCACATGGCTCGAGATTGTCCTAGGCACCGCGGAAGTCCCAGGTCCCCAAAGGTTCTTATTTGTTATCGGTGCAAGCGATAGGGCAACGTTGCACAAAATTGTCCGGGAAACGAGCGAGGGGATGAGTCTTCAGCGCCAGTCTCTCCCCCAGACCTCATATGAATGGCGCTCTGCCTGCAGTCAGTGTGCAGATGGACGGAGTAAGAAGAACTGCCCTGGTGGATGCGGGCTGTACGCAAACCATGCTGTCAGACGTGGAAGAAAAAGCAAGTCCCCTTGATGGTTGTAGGAGGGAACTCCTCAATGTGTTGTGGAGAGAGCGTGGTCCAAATTGGCATCGGCAATGGACCTTCAGTCGCCGTACGAGCCCTGGTGGTAGATGAGGCTCTGTTTGGATATGATCTGCTACTCGGGCTAAATGTGATCAGACAACTTGGGGGAATGACTATGTCTGCCACTGGCGAAGTGAAATTTCCTCAGCGTGAAAGACTGATGTGTGCTGCCATTACCCTTGACGAGCCTGACTTTCACGCTGAATACGACAAGGCCAAGCGTGTATGGACCGCATCTTGGAAATGGTCCGGTGACCAGCCACCTGTGTATTTGAAAAACAGGCTTTCAGAATACCCTGCCCCTAAGCGACTCCAAGGTGAATATGAGCAGGTATTGCAGGCTTGGATTCAGAACGGTTGGCTGATTCCGTACCCGGAGAACGAACTTGGCCCTCCTAAAGGCCTGATACCATTAATGGCCATATTACAGAAAGTAAGCAGAAGGTCCGGCCAGTTATGGACTATCGCGAGTTGAATGAGCACGTGAATGCGCATATGGCGAATGCATATATGGTGAATGCGGACGTATGTGCGCAAACCATGCGGGAATGGCAACAGCAGGGGCCAAAAGCCGCCATAGTGGACCTACGCCGGGCATATCTGCAGATCCACGTTGACAAGTCACTGTGGCCGTTCCAAATGGTGAAAATTAAAGGGCAAAGGTACTGCCTCACCCGCTTGGGGTTCAGGCTCAATGTAGCGCCACAGATTATGCAGTCCATCGTAAAAGCTGTGATCGGGCAAGATGAAACCGTCAGTCGTGCTACCTCTTCGTATGTCGATGACGTATTTGTTAACGAAAGTGTGTGTTCGGCAGCTCAAGTGAAGACACATCTTGAACGATTTGGGCTGACTTGTAAGAATCCGGAACAACTAAGTAGTGGCGCGCGAATGTTGGGCGTATACGTCTGGGAGGAGCGTGGCAAGCTTAGATGGCGACGCGACGGCAAGCGTCCGAAGGTTCCCAATGTACTTACGCGTCGTGCTGTCTTCTCTGTGTGTGGGCGGCTGACCGGGCATTTTCCAGTGTGCGGCTGGCTCCGTGTTGCAGCTGCGTTTGTGAAACGGAGAGCTATAGCTGTGACAACCGGATGGGACGACGAAACACAAGACCCCATGTTGCATCGGATGCTTGACGAAATCGTGATGAGATCGTCACAAACTGATCCAGCACGTGGGGACTGGTGCGCAGATGGTCAGGAAGTCACTGTGTGGGTGGATGCCAGCTCCCTGGCCACCGGGGTGGCTATTGAACATGACGGAGCCATCATTGAAGACGCAAGTTGGCTACGACCGGTGCACGCAGATAAGCACATCAACCTGGCGGAGCTTGATGCAGTCTTGAGGGGCATTAATCTGGCGCTTCACTGGAAGGCAAGTGTGATTCACTTGCGGACGGACTCGGTCTGCGTGCACCGGTAGATTTCTGACACCCTGTCCGGGAAAGCAAGGGTGCAGACTAAGGCGGCGGCGGAGATGTTAATAAGACGGCGACTGAGTACGCTCCAAGAATTAGCAGCGGAGTATAGACTGACAATTGACGTGGCACTCGTCAAATCCCAGGTGAACCGAGCCAATCCACTCACTAGAGTGCCCCAACGATGGCTGGAGGCACTTCGGAAAGAAGCAGAACCCATCGAGCCAGTATGCGCCGCATCTATGGGTGAGCTGGATCCCGCTCGCATTCAGACCATTCACCGATCTTGTGGGCACCCTGGCGTAAAGCGCACACTCTACTTTGTGAAACTGGCAAGTCCTGAGGTCTCTAAGGCAGCTGTTCGGGAGGTAGTTAGAGAATGCGAAGAGTGTCAGTCCATAGATCCAGCCCCGGTGAGTTGGAAGGCAGGCAGACTGGACGTATGCAAGAACTGGAGGAGGGTTGGAATGGACGTGACTCACCTTGGAGGTCGTCATTACCTAACCTTAATCGACTGCGGTCCCAGTCGGTTTGCTATTTGGAGGTCGTTATCATGCCAAGATGCTGCCAGCATTGTTCAGCAGTTGGAGACCGTATTTTGCGAGAGGGGGGCGCCTGTTGTGCTACTCACAGATAACGCCACGACCTTTAGTGGAGAGACGTTCTCTAGATTCGCCGAGCGCTGGGGCGTTTGGATGAGATTCCGATGCGCATATATACCGGCTGACAACAGGATTGTGGAGAGATCTCACCGCACAATAAAGCGCATTGCCGCAAGAACACGGTGCTCGGTGATGGAGGCTGTATACTGGTACAATGTGACTCCCAAAGACGATGCGTCGGCGTCAACTGCACCAGCAAACATAATATACTCATATACAGCCCATATAAGAGGTGTTGATGTCACGTTACCACCGGAGGATGCCGGACCCAGCAGTTATGAGGTAGGGGATAGTGTGTGGGTGAAAATCCCTCATGGAAGATGTATAACCCAGTTCAGAAAGGGGACAATTACGGGTGTGTACAGCCCCCATTTGGTCCTTGTTGACAGGACACCTCTCCACGTAAAGGATGTTCGTCCAGTGTGAGGAGCAGACACCACTTATTGCAGCAGCGCTTCCTCTGAAGACGAAGCGCCGATGCTGTATTTACCGCGGGAGGACCCGCAGCATCTGAAAGCGACCACAGCAACCGTGGTCAACGTGGACCCGGAGACACGTCCGAGGACGACGACGTTGCCGAGAGCGTTCCGCTCAGACGAAGTAGCAGACTCAAAAGACCTGCTCCGCGCTGTACATTGTGTGATTCCCAAATCAGGGAGGAGTGTGAAGGTAACGTACCTGGGCATTCAAAGCGCGCACGAACGTGTCTGGCTTGTAGAGCGGAAACCGATATGGCTGCCTCGAGCATATTTGACGAGGGGAGATCTCGAACCAGAGAGAGGTAATTTGCACGTATGCAAATTCTTACGAGATCTCACGATAATACAAATACGCACGGTAACGGCTGAATGGGCTGATTTGTTCTGAGTGCATTTGCCCAACGAACGTGTTACATCTCAAGGAAGGAAGGAAGGCGAGAACCAGAAGGAGAGAGAGAAAGAAGGAAGGAAGGAGAACGAGGGAGAAAGCGAGAGAGAAGGAACAGCTACTGAGAGAGAGGGAGAAACCGCTCGACTCAATACGCCCTGAAACTAACAACAGTGTCCTCCCTTGAATTAATACAAGAATCAGTTTCCTGTTGCCTTTTATGCCCGCTCTTGACAACAAACATCAAAAATACAAAAGAAGATACTTGAGCATTTAGATATATGGAGTTAAAAATAGAGATTAGTTCTAACTTGAAAATAGTTAATTCTTCTAGATGTAACTCTCAATTTAAGTAACAATTCTTAAGTCTAATGCTATACCAACACACATTAATGTTGGTTCTAACCACTCAGTATCCATAGTTAAACAAATTCCAAATGGGATTAATATTAGAATTAACAGATTATCTTCTTCTAAAAACATATTTAATAATCAAGGAATTTTATAATGAAGCTTTTATATAATAGTGGTTATAAAAATAAAGTTAAATATTTAGAAGCCAATAAACAATTCATAAACAGGGGCAATAATATAGAAAATAATGGTCACAAAAATAGGGGGAAACAATGGAACTGATAATAATGTAAATATGGATGATAAAATAGGTAAAAATTTTGATAAAAATAGGCATAGAAATATTATCTGGTTTAACCCCCCTTTTTCCAAAATCTTTAATATCAATATAGGCAAATATTTTCTCAGTTTAATAAGCCAACATTTTAAAGATGATAACCCCCTAAAAAAAATAAATAAATAAATAATTAATAAGAATAATGTAAAAATTAGTTATTCTTGTTCTAACAATATATCTAAAATAATTGACAATCACAACAAGAAATTAATAAACTGGACTGAAATAACGATGAAAACTTAAAACATTCATGTAATTGTAATATAAAAAATGAATGCCCTCGAGGAAACAAAAGTAACCTTAATAATATTGTGTATCAAGCCGACATTTCAGCTAAAGAAAATGATAATAATGATAAGGTTTACATAGGTATGACAAGCTTAAACTTGAAATTTAGATATTACAACCACCTACTATCATTTAGGTATTACTGGGATTTAATAGAACGAGGACCGACTCCTGTTATATTGGAAAATAATAAAAAGATCCTCCTCAACAAATAGTTTACATGGTAAGTGTAATTTATGCTTAGATGTGAAAATATGTATATCAAAATATTTAAATAGAAATTTACTTAATTCCAGAAAAGAAATGATTTCGGCATCTACATTTTAAGTAGATTTAACTTGATATATTATTAACATTAAATATATTTAACTACCATTAATTAAGTGATTTATATATTGTTAATTCTATATATTCATATATTAATCCATAATTTTTTACAAAATAGACTAATTAATTTAATATTTTTCAAATAAAGAATACAATTGAATTTAATAGATAAAGTATAAACATGTTTTTATAAAAAAATAAATAAAAAATATGACTAATAAACTTATGATGAGTAGGAATTATCCCAATGTTACACCATTTTTTACTATGAGTTAACACAAATTTAAGAATCGAATATTTAAATTTTTTATATTATAAATTATTAGTTACATTAATAAAATATCTATTACATATTAATTCTTTACTTATTACAATTACTTAACATTTAATATATGAATTACATATTAATTCTTAGTTTATTATGCTTTACCTAATATTCAATATATCAATCTCTTCTTAATATAAATAACATGAATTTTTACGAGAATTTTAATAGTATTAGTTTTTGTAAATTAAGATCAGCATTTAATTATTATTTCCTGTTAACACAAATCATATCATTTGATATTGATAAAATTTAATAGTCTCAATGAAAGTAGAATGCAAATTTTATCTATAGGATTAAATAAGTTGCGTACTACAGTTTACTTTTTCCGGGATTTGTTTTTTTAATTTTCAGTAGTATTTAAATTAGGGGTAACGTTTATTTTTATTTTTTTAAAGGATTGTATAAACATTGTATAAATGAAAAAAAATAATAATAGATATATCTTCAACACTTAAATTTTTTTTTATTAAAAAAATGATAGAATATATTAAAAGATTATTTTAATCAAAAAATTATTATAAGTTTAAAAAATAAAAATAAGAAATTTTTTAGTTGGAAACAGTACGAAAACACCCAAATAAAAAATTTTTGAATTATACATTTTGATGAAGGTTTAACCTGAAATAAATTTATGAAACCAAGGAAGTGAATTTTTTCTTTTTCGTTTTTATATAAAAGTATTTATATATAACTGTTTTCTCCCCTCATGTCAGACTATAAGTTTCATGTATTTGGAAAATAATAAAATATTTCAATGAAACATACAAAAGTAATGCATTCTAACTTTTAGCTTGCTCTACCAGTCAGTACTTGAGCACTTCTTTGATTTAAGAACATTTTTACAATGATTTCTTCATTTTATAATTAGAAGCGCTATAAGAATTAATGAAGTGTTAACTCATCGATAACATATCATTTTTTATAATACATTAGATTACTCTATTTTGGATAACCAAACACAGAATATTTGATAGGAAGAAAAGTGAATTAATACTATATAACATTTAATTCTACAACATACAAGGAGTTCTCATCCCAAGCTTTTATACATTCAAGGAACATGAAAAAAAGTCTATACAACAAAGAGGTGGAAACAACTTACTACTTATCAGGTCTAGAAAAAAAAGGAAGGTAACATGTGCTGAGGAGTGTACGACTACATCTGCTGCCTCTGAAGTCCTGAGTTCCCAGGTTCACCTTGTCACATGACAAAAAAGGACATGACATGAGAATTCCTCATACACTGTGACAAGGGAGACCACTCCATTTAGACTCCCAACAAGTACCAACTCCCTGGACAGGTCTATGACTTGCACAAGGTCATTACCAAAAGTGCAATGAATAAGGCTTACAAGCATTTGTATAAAAAAAAAAACATATATGACCATACAATTTGCAAGTAAAAAAATTATTGAGTAATCTTACAAAAGTTATTTCACTAGTGGTGAAAGCAAAAGTTCTTTTCCCAAATGTAAAAAAAAAATATTCCACAAGGGCACTGTTTACCATTCATGCCTGAAGGAAATGATCCACATGATTTCTTTTACAAACATTTAGGCTTGTGAATTGAATTACCATGACCAGAAAATCTACCGAACACCTACGCACGATATACGGGAACACTGGAGAGTGTTCCCGTATATCGTGCGTAGGTGTTTAGTGGATTTTCTGGTCACGGTAATTCAATTCACAATATTAATTCCTCTACTTAAAAAATAAAAATATGTACAAACAATTAGGCTTTCACATATGACAGCCAAATCTGGAGTCACTGGAGTGTCCATGAAGTATTCAAAGAAGCAGGTCTCAACCTGTCTACAGCAATGTTCTGTGGTAACTGTTTTTTTTATTTCCACCTCAAAAGAAATTTTTGTATCTCTTGAGGATCATGAAAGGTCTTCTGTAAGCTGGTTGCAAGGTACTGGTCTTAGCTAAATCACGCACAAAAATGTGTATGCATGTTTGCAGAAATTTAGGCACATGTGGTGAGAACCAATCAGAACTTGACAGTAAGGAGCCCAGCAAAGTCTTGTGGTCAGTCAGGATGTAGGTCTGCCCTTCAAACAGATGTTGAAAGTAGCAGACAGCTGAATTTGCTGCAAGAAGCTCTCATCCAAATGTGCTGTACTTGCTTTCAACTGGTATCAGCCTTTTGGAAAAGAAAGAAACTGGTCTCTAGTGGTCATCTACTTTCTGCTGCAGGACAGCACCTATGCAAAAGATGGGTCTACCACCAAATACAACTGGTTGCCTAGAACAAGTGACAATCATACAACTTGGGACAATATATTTTTAATCTCCTTAGAAGTTGTCAAAGCAGGGACAGACAGAACTAGGTCACAATTTTTAACATTGGTTAACATGTCTGTCAAGGGTTTTAGTACCTGCACACAATTCAATAGAAATTTATTATCCCCAAAAACTGTCAACTTCCTCATCGTGTCTAGCACAGGAAAATTTGTGATAGATTCTACCTTGCAAGAGGAAAGAGAAATTCCAGCGGGATTGATAAAGTGCCCCACGAAATTGGATTATAGACATTATGTCATGAATTGTAGGAATAGGGTAACAGTCAGATTTAGTGACAGAGTTAAGTGCTCTATAATCGCCATAAGCATGCCAAGTGCTACCATTTTACAAGGTGTAAAGGCTGATGCACAGTTACTTTTTGATGGATGGGTAATAAATACCAAGTTCCATCATTTGGTTAAATTCAGCTTTGACTATGCTCAACTTTTCCAGAGCAAGCCGACAAGGTCAGTTGTGAACAGGAAGACCAGAAGTCACAATATGGTGGGTTATGGAGTGGGGAAGAGTATCCTTATGAAAGGACGATTTGGTAATATTAGCAAATTTTTTTAAGAGTATGCAAAATACAGGATTCTCTTCCATGTTAGCCATGGACAGGAATAACAAAAAACAATTATGCACAGATGCAGACCTGATTTTTATCTCAGGGTCAGTTTGACATCTATAAGGCCACATTTGTGTAAAAGATTTGCACCTAATATAGCTCTATGTCGGCAATCACAAATATATGGGTGAAAACTCATCCCAACCCTAAATTTAAAGTGAGGCAACTCTGGCCGAATGTCTAAATTAGTGACTTATTAACTGCCTAAAGAGTAAATTCATGAAGCCCTTTATATTTATCTGTCTTGGTAGCCGAGATAATCGATATTTGCACCCTGCTGTCTATCAAGAAGCATATACCAGTTACATACAAATAATAGGCAACTAATTTTACAATTGCCAACACACCACGTCACATCCAGCTTTTCCCAGCTTATGAACAAGGTGGTCTACAATAATTTGCATTTTCCCCAAACTTCTTGTGTAAGCAACACATGGGTTCCCTGCTATACTCAAAGTGCAACTTCTACTATTTGAGCATGATTTCTTCCTTTTGTCCAAACAGCTCTCTACATTTGCCATTCAGAATTCTAACTCCTTTATCCCTTCCAGGGTTCTATCCAAAGAGCTTGCTCTCACAGGAGTTTATACACTCAGAATCAAAGCCGTACTCTGTGAAGCTAGGTCTGCCATATTATCAGCCATGGTAGACAACTTTTCCACTTTGGCCACAAGTATGTTATGATACTCAGCTGGAAAATGCTGGAGAAAAATATGACAGACTATATCCTCTTGGTTTCCCACCAGAAAAACATTGAAATGTTCTCAGAAACTTCAACAGAGTGCTAACACCTAATCTCCCTCTTTATGGAGAAGCCGAAATAGCCTCTTTTGCCAAGACACCAACATTCACTAAATGAGCTTGTCCCTCAGTTTAATAAAAGGCTTTTCCTTTGGTGCTGAGACAAGAGGTCTTCTCACTTCTTGTACAGCCTTGGAGGGCAGCCTAGATGCAGCTAAATGGTATTTCATCTTTTGGTTGCTTATACCTCTTTCAAATTCAGATTCCAACAAGGCAAAAAATAAGACCAGATCATCTCTAGAATACATTAGACAAGAAGTGCTCAGTGCCTAATGGCTTCGGCTGTCTTCTATATTAAACTTACTGTAGGTCCATAAGTGAAAAGGTAAGCATCTCCAACTACAGGTAACCCGACAAGGAACATCAAGCTACTGCTGTCTCCCATTTCCACAATGGGTGCTTTGTAACCTTTTAACTGCTCGCTACCAGTCCTGTCTCTCTGTTTCTTTCTCTCTCTCTTACTTCGTGCGTCAATGCACTGGTTTGCACAATTCTGCTGTGAAGCAACAAATGCCCCTCCCCACAAAGCTTCTTTTATATGTATACATACATACACACACACACACACACACACACAGCCTTATTTTCTATATAAAATTTTTTTAAAGTATCCATTTTGTAATAAGTTTAGTTTATTTAATGGTGTAGTGCTGTAATTTGATTTATTCATTCACCAATGGCCTGGGAGGCCAGGGTTTAATCCCAGGTTGAATCATACCAAAGACTCAAAAAATGGTACTTGATACCTCCTTGCTTAACACTCAGCATTAAAAGGTATGTATCAAGGGTAAACTGGACCACTCCAGGAAAAGGAGTAGTGCCCTCCCTTACACCTAAGTCTAGTAGCTATTGATAAGGGAGCCTTTAGGTCACCCTTGACTATAGTCACCAACTTTATATTTTCAAAGTTCCATTGCAATTTTATTCAACTAGAATAAAAATAATTTGTTAACAATTATATGGTATCAAGTATTCCAATCTAATACTAATGATTTATGCACAATTATATGCTTAAAGAGACTATTCCTACTTAATAATCATTTGTTAACACACTTACATAGTTTCAAGTATTCCAATGTAGCACCAATAACTTGCACACAACTATAGTTTCAGGTAATTAATGATAACAATCCTTAGTAAACAATTATAGCTGCAAGTGGACAAAGCCATCAATCAAGGATTTCTCAAGCAGGATGCACCTGTGTAAATAGGTGAAAGTAGATGTATGGATTGAACCAGAAACATGTAGGAGTAGTGAAAATTTATTATATATATATATATATATATATATATATATATATACACACACACACACACAGAGGTACCCACAGCAGATACAGTCAGTCTTGCAGTCAAAAGGTCTGCAGAGCACCAGCAAGATGCCGGCAATTACCTGGGTGGGGCAGTGGCCCACAGTGGGTCTCAGTTGAGTAATTCTCATCAAGGAAGACATAAGGTCCTAAATATGGAAGAACAGCGTGGTTAATAAGTTAAGGGTAATACAGAAGTCTTCCATCTGTCTTTGTCTCTCTCTCACACTTACAGTCAAATTCAGACCCTTTCAAGAAATAAAGATGAGAGTTATATTTTTTTATATAAAGAAAAGTGTCATTCCTACATTCATTAATCAGGCTATATAAGACAAGTAACTATTCTTAATACAAATAATTTCATATTCCTATCAATTAAGAAGAATTTTCAAACAGATCTATGGGACTGTGGTGAGAGAAATCACACTCGCAACAGCTCAAAGCATGCACAAGTAGTTCTGGAGTGTAAAATGAGATCAGGGAGAGAGAAACGGGTGATTGGAGGGATTGAACTCGCATCCACCCGATCATGAATCATGTTTGACATCAGGACTACCTATATGCTGGCGCACATGTAAATTACCATATTGAGCGATTGACCTGGATGTGGCATTTTGGTACAATTATTTAAGTCCTGCCTGAATGCACCGGGCAGAGAGAGAGAGAGGCGTTTTGAGTCTTGGTGATGCACAAGAGACAAGCTTGGGTGTAGGACTGCTAGAGAAGATTGTTTCAGGCAAAAAGGAATTCAGAGGAAGAAGCTATGAGAAATGTCATTTTCAGCATAGAAATTCGGCTGTCCACCTTCTATTAAGAAGACGATGACACAGCAACAGCACTTGAAATTGATTCCACGTGTTCAGTTACAAGAGACCCTTTTCTTTCTGCCACTGACAAAACATACTATCCACCACCCCTCTCTTTTCAGGAACACTAGCAGGTATTACCACTCTTCTTTCAAGCTATTTCGGCAATATCACCATGGCGAAGGGACACATAAACAGCGATATCATAAAGCCATTTTCCAGCGAGGGTGATGTGGTAGCGTAGCTGAAGAAAGTGAGACTTGTGGCAAAACTTCAGCAGGTGAATGATGTGGCGAGTCTGCTACCATTATATTTGGAGGGTAATGCACTGGCCCTCGATATGGAAATGGAGGAAGATGACCTAAAGCAGATAGAGCAGATCAAGGCTTGGCTGAAAGAGGTGTTCACTGACAATGCGTTCGCAGCATACAGGAAAGTGACCATGATCAGGTGGGCAGGCGAACATGTGGACATCTATGCCAACAAAATCAGGCAGTTGGTTGGATTGGCCAGGTTCAATGGAGATGAATTGGAGAGGCTCACAAAACTGACTTTCATCGCGGGGTTCCCTAAAACCATCTCATTTGGACTTCAACAAGCACCAAATATCAAAGCTCTGACCATGAGGGATCTGATATCAAGAGTGAGAGTGGTGACGACGACTGAGGATGTAGTTGCAGCCACACGCTCACCCCACAGTAGTGCCAGGAGCAGCCCTAGCACCAATGTGGTAATTTACTAAGCTTTTTGCTTAGATATGGCACAAGGCCATATGAAAGGGGCACCCAATGAGACTCAAACTCACTTGTGTAGGTTTGCTAGTCGAGCTTGCTAACCATTACACCACCACAGGCGCCTGGCCCTAGCACCAATGTGACCTGTTATAGATGTAACATTAAAGGTCACTCCGCAAAGGACTGCCGAAAGCACAAAACGCAGTGCTACCGATGAGGTGAGCGTAAACATTGGGCACAGAACTAATCGGGAAAACAAGCAAAGGGAGAATGCATAAGCGCCAGCTCTCTCCCCTACCAAGATGTGAACGTGGTGCTCCCGGTAGCAGGTATCTATGTTGACGGGATAGTGTTCAGCACCGATTGATATAGGTTGCTCGCCGACAATTGTAGATGCAGATCAGTGCCAATCTTGGAGAAAAGCAGGTGTGGATGCTGAGATGATTGGAGGAACATCCTGTGCACATTGCGGTATCAGAGTAGTCTCCATATCTACAAATGAAGGCGATTCTACCAAGATCGATGTGCTGGTGGTGCGTGGCAAACCACTGGGGTTTGATCTGCTGTTGGGAATTGATGCGATAAAAGCATCGGGAGGTATTGTTGTTGGGCCAACAGGATCAGTACAGCTCAGAGATGGGAGAACTACTACTACATTTCCATCAATACCACTTACTCCACCAAAATAAGCTAGATGTGAGTCAAATCATGGCTATCCACAGAGGTAGTGGACACCTGGAAGTGCAACACACTACTTATTTTGTCATGAGAATTTGCCCAATAATAGCAAAAGCAGCCATTAAGTCAGCCATATGGATGTGTGAGAAATGCCAGTCCATAGACCCAACACTGATCCAGTGGGTAAAAGGAAAGCTGGAAGGGAACAGGAACTGGCAGAGGCTAGGAATGGAAATCACACATTACAGTGCCCGCCATTTCTTAATGCTCACGGACTGTGGCCCATCGCATTTCTCCATTTGGTGGCAATTGGCAAGGCATGATTCATCAGCTGGAGGCGGTGTTCTTCAAGTGTGGCCCACCACACAAAATCTTTAAGGACTATGACACAGCCTTCAGCAGTAAAGAGTTCCAAGCTTTCGCACAGAAGTGAAGAATTCACTTACGAAGAAGCTATGAGAACCATCATTTTCAGCGTAGAAATTCAGCTGTCCACCTTCTATTAAGAAGACAACAACACAGCAACAGCACTTGAGTTACAAGAGACCCTTTTCTTTCTGTTACCGACGAGGAATACTATCCACCCCTCCTCTCCTTTCAGGGATACTAACAGGTATTACCACTCTCTGTTAGAGTGAACCTGGGAGTAACAATAATGAAGGGTCCTCAGAGCTCTCGAGCTGGAACCTCACCAGCTGATGAAGTTTCAATGTTATACCCAGGACACTAATAGAAGATCATAATATTAATTCACATATATACAAAGAATGAGAGCAATTAAAAACTAAAAAGCAAGCAATTACAAAATCTAAAATTATCATTCCTTTTATCCCTTTTTTCATCTTACATATCACTTACAAGTACACCCACTAACAATTTTTTCCTGAAAAGTTAAAATTTTCTTCAAAAACCATAATCATCAATATTTTATTATATCAACTGAAACATCATAAATGAAAACAGATATTAAGTATTATTACCAAATTCTACAGCATTGAAGTACAGTTACCAAAAATATGAATATGCAATAGTCTAAGCACTCGTAAAATGTTCTTAAATGGAATGTAGAAAAATTATCACCCAAAAAGCAAAAATTGAAATACTGTATACTGTTAGAGTGAAATGCTGCAGAGTTTAGTAATAAATAATACCTAATATTTAATTTGATTGTATAATGTTCTACTAGAAATAACATTTTTTTCAACTCACCAAAATATTGCGCCGTTCCAAAAGGCTATTTATAAGCCCAACATTACCAAAATCAAATTTGTTGAGGACATTTCGGGCTGAATTCTCACCAAGGATGACAATGGCAGTCAATAATTTAAGAGTAGATTTGACAGGCTTTGACTTCTGAGAGGAACCCAACATGTAGTACATTTTTTTCAAGTGGACACTCAGCAGCTTTTGAGCAATATTATAAGCCAGCTTCTTATAAATAACTAAACTATCAGCAACTCTGAGGAGGATACTTCGAAGCACATTAAATATGGAAACTATCTGAAAATAAAATATGACATTGTTTAAATATCGCACATGAAGATATTACTAAGCCTAAAAAGTTTGTTCCATATTTGTTCATAGATTGTACTTACTGAAAAAAAATTCAATCCCAGGTCGAGTCATACCAAAGACTCAAAAAATGTTACTTGATGCCTCCTTGCTTAACACAGCATTATAAGGTACGGATCAAGGGTAAAGTGGAGCAATCCAGGGAAAGGAGTAGCGCCCTCCCCTACACTTTGGTGTAGTAAGCTATCGAAAAGGGAGCCTTCGGGTCACCCTCGACTATGGTCGCCTACTTTACTTACTTACATTGTGATAGGTGTCATATCATTGCACAATTTTTTCAAAAATATCAAAATTAACATATTTTTTATTTATTGATTCTAATATTGGGAGAAAATACATATGCATTTTTTGAAGAAAAAGTAAAAATGCAACTTTTTAAAAAATTGTATCATTCATGATTGGTTGATTTACACTATGTCTTGTTGGGTTATTTAAAACCAAAGCCAGTCTTCTTTTTAAACAATTAAAAGTTGTCAAGTAATTAATGACAACAATCATTTGCAAACAATTATAGTTTCAAGTAATTATTCTTAATACAAATAATTTGCACACAGGTGTATGATTTAAAATATTCCAATCTAATACTCATGATTTATACACTATTACATGTTTTAAAGTAAATATTTCTATTTAATCATTATCATTTGTGTGTACATTTATATGGTTACAAGTATTCTCATCTAAAACAAATAATTTGTAAGTAATTACATGGTTGCAAGTAACAAATAATAATAATCCTAAGTAAACAATTATAAATTAAAGTAACTATTCTTAATGCAAATACTTTGCACACAATAACTATATGGTATCAATTATTCCAATCCAATATGAATAATTTTCAAACAGATCTATTCGACCCATAGATGTGACACTAATAGGTACAACCACTCTGAGTCATAATGGACCTGGGAGTAATGACAATGAAGTGGTACTCAATACTCCCATAGCTCCAGAACTAGAGCCTCACTATCAGGTGTGAGTTCATTTAATCCAGGACACTAACTTGGTTTGCCTGCTGAAAAGTATACATATGCGGATATAATGAGATTAGGTCTCACTTTGTTTAATCTATCACTTTTTCCCACAATGAGGTTAAAATGGGAGTCTGACTGAAACTTAAGACATAGTGCTTCACTCATAGACCCATTAGAATCATAGTCACAATGGTATTAATACAAGATGATAGACAATATAAATAATTCTGATCTGTCAGTAATACTTATCTTAACTGAGTACTAATAATTGTTTTTCTTCTCAATGTACAAAAAAAACTTAATATTTACTCATCAATCTTAATCCTTTCACATAAAAATGTTTAGTTTGTTGAAGCATAAAAATGCTTAGAATTAAACAGAGGATATGTAGCATAGTAGTAAAATCAGTGATAAATTATACAAAAAGCTGAAACCTTATATATACTGGATTCAAATGCAAACAATATTAAACAATAAAATTACTCTATTTTCAACTGGTTCACTCACTATTTATAACAGTAACCACATTAACTCCTTAAATCTTAATAAGATATACATGTCCCAAGAAAATATCTATTAATTACTGTAAATAATTCCAGTTGATTGTTATATATTGTTTGGGATATTCTTGCCCCACCTCCTAAAAAGAAAAAAGAAACAGAGTTAATCCCTGATGTATATCAAAAAGCAAATGCTGACAGATCAGCAATTATTGCCTATATTCCCAAATATACACGGAGTCTGATACATTTTAAAAAGATGTTTCAGTATAACATATCTACATTTAAAGAGTAGTACTTATTGTAGTTATATATATATATATATATATATAAGGAGAGCTCAAAATCAGTAGTAGAGCACATATATACAGTTTATCAGCAATGAAATCATCAGATTTAGTCTAATAATCTCATAAGTGAGAAACTGAGTCACCAAGAGCCATTGACTGTCTATGCTATCCTAACATATATCCACACTCACAGTGCTGTAAAGTTCTCAACCCAATCAAAAAGGGATTTACCTAAAACCATGAAAAAAAAATGCTATTCTAGATATTCATCCTCTAATTCCACACACTTGGCAAATCATTTCTCAAATTTCTTTGATCATTCAGAAAAACAAAACAAATCATTACATTCAGCAAAAAACATAACAGAACACTTTAAAAAAATACTTTTGCAAAAGTTTGATTGAAAAGGGTAATAAGTTAGAAATAGTTTCACAATTTTACTTTTCTGATTTCCAATAAGATAATAGGGAGATCATTGGGTTTTTTTTAATGAATTTCAGAATTTGAATAAAACCTACCATTGAAGGTTGAAGTCTTACAACATTAAGCAAAGTTAGAACTTCCTTTCCATCATCAGAAAGTTCACAATACTCAGACACAATGTCCACATTGTTTGGAGCGTTTGGATACATATCTGCATATTCCACAAATGTCTCAAGAGCTGTAACAAAAGAAAGTGACAAAAACTTGCAAAATGAAAGAAATTAATAATCATTAGAGAAGATATTTTTTTATAAAGTGTAAAGAATTTATACTATCTTTCAGAGAAATTATGTTTTAAATCATGAAAGAAAATTTTAGTATAATTCTTTAGGAAATTTTTTTAATAATTTCAAATCACCAAAGAGAGTTCCAGTGCATGAAACAGAAAATTATTTCCAGATTAAGGGATTTTAAAAATAAACCACACACAGACCTTCCTATCTTAGTTCCATGCTCATTTGGTGTGCTACATTTACAAAGAAAAAAGAGGTGGTGCCATGCAGTAATATCAACATTACTGCCCAGAAAAAGGTCTTTTTTCCTCAATGTATCATACAAAAAAAGTTGAGAGATTCATTTCTATTTCATCCTCGAATTCATATCATGATAAATTTTACTATTTTTTAAAAATTTTTCGTTATATACCTGTTATGATGTATATAGCTCTGTAAAACACAGATACGAAACAGCCCCATGAAAGTGAGGTTGGCTCTGTAGGCTTAGCTCCCTTAGATGTAAATAAAGATACTCCTTTACTAGATAGCTTGTGTGTTTGTTTACGTGTTATTTATTATCGCTCGCCATCGGCACCAAAACAATACCCGACCTATTAATATTAATATTTGCAGTATTTTTTGGGCTAAGCTGAGTAAATACTTTTTCAACCTGTTAAAAAGTAATATTGAGCAAACTAGTGTAGCAAACTATTACTACTGTATTTAGTAAGAGGCACACTTAGTATAAGTTACCATCACAGGAAATAGCGACTCAAGTTCAAAGCCTGGATAAAGCTGTTTACATATCACTTCATGATTATGGCCTCAGCAAAGGTACGAGTCCATCTGTTCTCACCAGAGTTATGGGGAAATAGTAGAGCAGACTTAGTTCTTTAATCTTGGTTAGGCAACCAATCTAGGAGAAGGACAATTAGAAATTTTAACAGCTTTACTGTTTTCTTTCATTTTCTAATTTTGGTAGCTTTTATTGAAATCTACTTGGGTTATTACTTCTATGACAGTGAGGACCAGCACATATCAGTGGTATGATTTAGAATTCTGCAATACCAATGGCTCTGGTAATGTAACTGGTAAAGCAGCTAGTACAAATAATTAGACTAACCAGAAGCAAAAGGTTTGATTTGATTCATTTGCTTAATGGCATATTAACTTCTTATGGGTCTTTTAATGCTGAAATTTGAGTTTTATAAACAGTTGATGGTAATCATGATTTTGTTTCTTTGTTTAATGACATATCAATCTCATCTATTTGAGCAAATAAGTGAAGACATGTTTGCATGAATAAAGGACATGATGGTAAAAAGGGATCTATGACTGGTTTCATCCCAATTTCACAAGCATCATCTCTTCACTCCTTCCCACCTCACTTGAATAATTTACTTTGAAAATGAAAACTGCTACTGTAGACTCTCTAAGAGTGAAAATCATGATACATTTTTTGCAACAACAATATATTGCAGTATTTTCAAATGAAATTAGGTGCAACTACCAAAGTTTTAATATGTCCATCCGAAAATGTTCCACTAAAAAGGGCAGAGTGCATTGGGAATGCTGTATGAATAAAAGGTTTCCTCTTTCCATCCAGAGCAAAACCACCTTTGAAAATTTGCAATAAACACAGGTCATGTTTTACTTTGTATGCTAAGTAAAAGATGACCTGTTTCACAGCACTGATTGAAATTACAAAAAACTGCTGTACAATGGTGGTATTACTGCTAAAATACAGTAAGACCATAGACAGCAGGATGAAATACAAATAGATGAATCACACTTGTTCAAGAGAAAAAACATCAGCAGAGTAATAGAGCAGTTCTAGATTACAACCAAACAAGGCTGTCTGCAGCAACACTATCATAGCTACTATCATAGAAAATATACCTCCACGTTAAAGGATGAGTGAGATGTTTCTTACAAAAAAATATCACAAGAAATAAGTCCAACAAAAAAAGAAAAAAAAACAATCACACTCTAAGGGTGATAACTTGTGGCTTAAACCACAAGATAACAACCCTAAGGTGTGTTAATTTAAATTCCAATATCAAACCAGGAATAAAAGTAACACATGCATCCAATAAACTGTCTACTTATTTACGGATAAAAAAACATATACATAAATCATCCATATTAAATTCACTTAAAAAGAAAGAAAGCACATAATGCTAAAATTATTGCACTTTAGAGTTCCATCGAATGACTGAACGATTCACTCTAGTAGTAGTCTCCGAAAAGGATTTGCACCGAAAACAATGAACAAAGCAAAGATACAGATACAGATACAAAGAAATAACAGAATTCATTAGAATTCAAAAATAAAACAGTCTTACAGGTTCAAAAAAGTCCTTTAAAAAATGGAAGTCTTTTTTACAGTAGAATCTTCAGTTAAACGGCAGCAGCAATTTTAATTAAGAAAAAATGCATTGAGACAGATTTTAGTAATTTGTTTCTTAGAAAGTTCCTTTATGAAGAGTCTTGATGGGGAGAACTCCTTCCAGCCTCGTGTTCAGCATTCATAATTTTTGTGTTCACAGCATAGCAATATAACAGTAGAAAACATGAAAGAATTACCTCCATTCAACAATTATAAATATCTCCTTCAGATAGGAGACTCTGCAATTGAATTAGAAACGATAGAATTTCCTCAGGTCAGCAAAAAAAATATCTCCTTTCGACTAGAAGAATCAGTGCCAATGATGAGGAATAGATTGAAATTAGAAACAGCTCTCCGTAGAAAGTGTTGAATATCAATCTTTATATCAACAGACAAAAATACAATAATGAACAATGCAGAAGATCCACAGACGCTGCTGTCACAATAATCATACAAAGGGAGACAACCAGGGAAGGTTTTCAGAAAGGTTAACTAACAATATTGGCATAATCACTTGTTATTTTTAATCTTTTTTTTTTTAAATTTGTTTACTTTATTCAATTTTTTCTAATTTTTTTTTTCTTTTTTAACGGTTAGAGAAAGTTTATGAGGTATGAAAGAGGAATTAAAGAAATAAACAAAAACGTTAAGAAAGTACATAGTCCTGAAGGTGTTTAGGAATATGCCTTTTATGAACAGGATATCTGGGGTGGTCATGAGTAGGTGATGATGTTGGACTACTGCATGGTGGTTGGTCCTCCGTAATGTCTGGATTGTGACTGGTTCTGATAAGTATGGTAGGTTCAACCGGACTGTGATTGCGGTTGGGTGGCTTGGCTATGATCGGTGACATAACAATAGGAACACTATTATTCTGTTGGTTTTCATCCTGCTCCTCGTCACAACTTTCAGAGGTGCTAATGATTTTGGGTGATGATATGTCACACGGAATACAATAGCACTCTGTTTTCTTTATTTTATAAGAATTTGACCAGATTTGTCTGCCGGCAAACTTTTTTATATAGCACCACTCTCCATCCACTGATACCACAATATAACAGCTTTGAGCCTTCAACTTGTTCCGATCACAGTACAAATAGAGAAGGTCACCAACACGTAGTAACTGTTCCTGTAGTAGCCTTCCATGTCTCCATCTCGAGAACGCACTAGAAGAGTGATTAGATTCACGAAGTGCGTGTTTGGTTTTGATTACTTCCCGGTCAGACAGAAGTATTTGTTCATTTGTAAACTGGCTCCGTTGTGTCCATAGTTCGCAGGCGGACAAACCAGTGAAGTGGATGCGAGAGTTAAGACGCAATGTGGCCACAGCTAGAGAAAATTCAGGCACACTAATCTCACTAGGTACCTGGTGTAATAGCTCCTCCTCCAGTTTGCTGATGGCCTTCTCTGCAACTGGGTTTTTATTGATATTTTTCACATGACCTATGTCCAGGCTAATCCGAAATCTATGTGGTATCTCATCATTTCACAATGCGATGAATCCTGGTGCCGGGTCCACACAAATTACTGCCGGGGGCCCGTCGAGAGGGTTTAAGTCCAGGATTATAGTCAGGATAGCCTCTCTGAGTGTGTCACCACTCTCATCTGGTATGAGGCAAGTCTTGGTGTATGACGTCACACACTCCCTTAGGACAAGTATAAACTGACAGTTGCGTTTCAGAACATCTGCAGCATAAGAACACCTGAACACTTCTATGGGCATCTCGGATGACTGTTGTAACAGTTGATCTGGGAAGTTTTTTAGGGAGGTACATGTATGGCACATTTCACCTACACGTTCAATGGCTTTACTAAGGTTCAGAGCATAAAAATGCCATTTTGCCACCACTAGCAACTGATAGCAGGTTGGATGATCCAATGAGATGTGTAGTGAGGTCAGGAAACCATCGAGCACAGACTGCGGCATAATAATACAATCAGATGTGGGTTGGAATGAGTCCTGATGGCGTACCACAAGGAGACCATCTTTTGCAATGGACGCAAAGCTTAGGTAGCGTTTTATGTCCTTGACATTAGTCAATTTTTTTGATGGGCGTGTACCTTGCTTTAGTTGGGCATATGTTCTCCGCAGGTCAGGACAGTCAGCCTGAATGGCCAGCCACATAGATCGGGTTGTGAATGGTAGACTGACCTTATTGCTAAGCACATCTTGTACACATAAACTGCGCACAACAGAGTCCTCTATCTGCCTGATAAATTTGCACACCTGGCATTGAGGATCGAAACAGTCAGGAGAGTTGCAACTTGCAAAGTCTGATGGTATGTTGTCAGTACCAGCAAGATGTTGGATAGAGGTTCAGCTTGCAATTGATAGAAATGTCGCTACCCTCAGGCTGGATGAGAACTCCCCCTGCTTCAACTTTTCAAACGCCTGCACACAAGGTTTACTATCAGTGAGTACATGAGTCTGGTGCTTCGACTGTATAATATAAGGGCTGAAATATTTTATTGCAGCGGCAATGCCCAAAGCTTCAATCTTGCATGGTAGCCATTTTATTCGGTGTTTTCTTAGCTTAGCACTATAAAAAACCAGCCAGGTGGAGTTTCCCCTTGCATGAAATATATAGTGTGGTGCCAATACCACGCTTGCTTACAGACACGTCCATAACAATCCACAACTCGTCACCTGGTATAGGTAACAGAATAGCTTTGTTACTGCGCAGTTGACTCTGGGCTTTTGTAAAGTACTAATGGAGCTCATCAGTCCACTAAATTTTGTCCCTGGATTGCATACCAGCTATAGCATCCTCTAATGGTGATAAAACTTCTGAACACTTTGGTATCACATGTCTGAGAAACTTGTATGCCCCAAGAAAGGACCTCAGACCAAACACAGTCTCAGGATTACTACATGATGATAATGTGGAGATCCTGAGTTGGCTTGCAGAAATCCTTCCCTCTGACCAGGTCCAACCAAGTATGGTTGTTGTTCGAGGACATATAATGGTCTTAGTTGGAGATAAATGGAGTCCGCTTGTTTCTAGGGCTCTAAGGATATGGCCCCAGTTGTTTAGGAGATCGTCTATTGTCTCTCCTCCGCAGCTGAGATCATCAGCCAATTTGGCAACTATCCCTGACTGTAGATAGTCCCCAAGGACGCGATACATGAGCTCTTCTAAGGTGGTTTCAGATCCTGGCATGCCCATGGCACAACGTGTGTACACACATATCCCCCGAAATGGGGTGACAATACCGCAATATTTTAGGGATGACTGCAAAAGGTGGATTTGGTGAAAAGCACTAGTCAGGTCCGAAGTAATTATATATTTCGATTTACCTATGCTTCTCAAGACTGACTTGGTATCAGGCATCAGAGACAGCTGAAGCTTACTATATCGACCTACGTCTTCAAATGCAGATACAAGTCTATAGCCGCCATTTGGTTTCTTCACCAGGAAGGATGGGTTCTCATATTCTACTGTTATACCCACATCCTCTGGTTTTCTGAGTACTCAGAGCTCCTTCAATTCATCACATTTTTGCTCTAATATTTCTATTTTGTCCCTAGAATACTGTGGGAGTCTACCCTTTCTTTGTGGAGGGAGTACCGGTCTCATGTTGATGCTTGCTTCAAATTTACCGGCTGCCCCATTGTAGCCTCCAAACCTGGGGTTAAATACGGAATCGTGGACAGCAAGTAGATCCTGAAATTTCTTGCGATCACTTTCCTGAAGAATTCTGTCAGGGTCGAGATTAACTGCATCTGAGTGAAATGTGGATGGTCCTTCCTTTACCGTTTTCATAGTAATGAGGTTTATTCGTGTATCAGTGATGGTGCTTGTATCAATGTTAGTTGTCAGATAAAGTTGACAGAAGTGGTTATTTTTGCATATGAATTGTGGCTCACTTGTGCAGTTCACAATTCTAACCTTACCACCTACAGCCTCAATCATTTTGGGTGTGGGCCAGTTAGCGGTTGCATTCCCATCTATCCTCGGCTCCATTGCGAGGGAAGATTCCGGATGGAGTTCTTTAGGGATGTTTAATTCAAGGTATGCTCCCGGCCAAACTACTGTTGAGGTAGGTTCAGACCTGAGTATAAGGGCCTGTGCTCATCGTATGTGGGTTGGTTCAGCTGTAATGTCCTCAGGTAGATACCGAATAGTGAGTGTCATCAAATGTTACCTGGTTCTTGGATGGTCGGATGCCGATGTCATTCCTTTCCAAGAAGGGCATGCCCACTAGCACATCGACATCTAGGTCATTAACTACGAGGGCATCAAGATGAAGTTTGTGATTCTCTCATTTCAAGTACAGGTCAACCTCTCCAACACTCATGAGGGGGGTAACTCCATCTGCCTGTAACGCCCTTTGTGTCGTCCTTTTGATAGGAGCACCTATGAACTTGGCAAAAGATGTTCTAATCATGCTTACCTCAGCACCCAAATCAATTGTTAGGTGAACGGGATGGTGTTCATAAAAAACCTTGATCTGTGCCAACTTCCTGGTACTCACCCGGCATGTTGATAGAGTCGCGTTTTGGAAAGGGGTTCTTTCCTGGTAAACCTCTTCAGAAGATTCATCTTCCAATCCCTCCGTAGCAGACTCATTAGTGTCTGAATGATCCATTTGGACAGCTCGAATGTTTCTTGACCAGTACTGTTTGTCGTCTTCGGGTACGTATTTGTATGTGCTGAGGTAGTGGTCGACAGGTCAACGTCCAGCCTGTTTACATAGTGGGCATTTGGGTTTAGTTGATTTAACGGAGTGCCATTTCCCTGGAGATTTATTTCGTTTTCTTGTGAGGGCGGTGCGAAGTACCTAAGAGTTATGAGAGGACTGTATTTCATCCAACAAGCTCTCAAGTGCCTATGAAATTTCTGGTTTGATTGAGGCTAATGTTCTTGAGTGTAACTCAGTTCCATACTGTTGCTTGACCAAAGATGGAAGGGCTCTGTGGATGATTGAAGCCAGATGAGAACTATTAAGTTTTCCAGTGTGGGAGAAAGTTACTCCTCTACTTCCGGGAATTCATCGTGATGACGAATAGGAACCTCAGGCTTCATTAAGTTGTCCTCTATGAAACTGGTCAGCCTCTGATAGAGGTCTTCTGGTCTTTCTCCGGGCTCCAGGCGGATGTTATTAAAATCCAGGAAGTGGCTTCCCGTCATCTGGAATCCAAAATGTTGGCGAATGGTCTGCCATATATGATTCACAGATGTAGATTTTTTGGTGGTGGTATTTCTGGAAATGATTGAACAAAAGTTTGCAATTTGACTGTGTTGAATATCAATCTTTATATCAACAGACAAAAATACAATAATGAACAATGCTGCTGTCACAGTAATCATACAAAGGGAGTCCAGGGAAGGCTTTCAGAAAGGTTAACTAACAATATTGGCGCAGCAATTGATAAAGGATATCAGATAGAACTCCATCAGGCTCTGAGTTAGCCATTAGAAATTTTATTATTCAGAGGAAAATTTCTTCACATCGCCTTAGTTCTCAGCAATCAAGCACAGAGATCCTTTTTTGAGCAGTCAGCTCCCGCCAAAGTCTTCTCGAAAAAGGGTCGCGTTTCCTATTTCCCGCTCCAACGTCAAAAACGGTGTTAGCTCCGGTCACATCACTAATCCCCTTCCTCCGGGAATGGCGAAAAAAGTCCCGTCAACACAAACCTCCATCATTCAAAAAACTAATTTCGACACAGGCTCCATTATATTTACAGACTAGCAGCAAAGTTGTTGATGCTAACATAGGTATTTGCATGAATAATATGGAAGCCTACCGGTCCCAAATTAAAAGGCGATGAAAGTATAAAAGTGGATCTGTACAAAGTCAATAATCAGTGTACAGAGAGGTATATAGGATGAAGTGAAGCATGCTTATTGAAAATTTTGAATTGAACATGAAGTAAAACTTTATCCTTAATAATCGTTTCATACCTTGTTTTTCACTCAAAAATAAAGAAAGAAATATTTATACCAACAACATTTTTTCTTTACTTTCCCTCCATACTTTTTTTAGTAAAAATCCAAACTTAAACATATACGTGTGTGTGTGTTTACAGAATAAAATAAATTATAGGGAGAAAAGTCGACTTTTTCTTTTTTATTTAGGCTAACAGGTAAGTTGCTGAGGGAATTATATTTTCACAAGGGAACACACTGTTTCCACCGTCGACAAAATGACGAAGGAGTGTCTTGCTGGATATAAAAGTAACGTAGCAAAGTGATAGTCGATCTAAAAATTAAACGGACAACTTTTCCCGAATTTTTTTTTTTCATCTAAATGTTTGGTTCATCATCGATATTATTCTGAGAAAAAAATATTTACAGAAAAAGCTATAAAAATTCTAGAGCAGGGGCTGGGGCGCGCTTTTTACTAGCTTAAACATCTTTGTTAAATGATCGCACTTTTCAGAAATGATTTTCATTTAAATAAAGTAAAAGGGGTAAATTTTTACCCATTGGATTTTAGGGAAAACTAAAAATCAAGTTCTACTTTTTGGGGGCGAATATAGCAAGCATTACTAGATAATATATTTTTTCAGGCTGTTTACATGCCACCAAAAAAGTAGAATCTGATTTTTTTTCTAAAATCTGACGAGTTAAAGGGTAAAATAATTACCACATTAGTTATACCTGAAAAAGAATGGTAGAGGTAAAAAAAAAAAAAAAAAAAAAGTTTTATATTTTAATTTTACTTACCCTTCTGGGCTGTAGGTGGATTCCGTAGTAAAAATTTAAAATGAGTTGAATTAAAAATTTCGTCGTTATTATCGACGCAGGTTTTCTTAACTTCAAATGAAGAATTATCCATGTTTGCTTTTCTTTTCTTGGTTTTGGCCGATTCGCTTTCTGAATTATTTTCCATATTTTCAGGAACTGGGACCATATATAATTCTCTCCACGTGTTTAGAAATCTACCGATACCGTCTTAAAAAAAGGCTGAGACAGGATTATTTCGTTTCGTATCTGATTTAATTTATCAAATAATGGGAAGCACTAAATGATAGAACTAATTAAAAAAAATTTTTTTTATTTGTTAGTTTTTGTTTTTGTTGTATAACTTTCTTAATTATTTCTTCCTTTCAGAGAAAAGTCGTTTTAGTGTATACGAAATAAAAATGTAATCGAGTTACTTCCCTTTAATTGTGGCCTTCCTTTCCCTCTGTGTATGTATGTATGTATGTATGTATGTATAACAATTTGATAAAAGTATTATTCTGAAGTATAAAATGAGGGCAAATTAATCAAAGAAATGAATAATTAAAACAAATAAATAAGTCATTTTCGCGAAAGTCAAGAGAAAGTTTTCTGTAATATGACTCAGTAGTTATAACCTCCTTGTAAAAACTTATTTAAGTGAAAAAAAAGTTCTTTTCCAAAGTTTTTAATTTTAAAATACATACTTGAAAATAATTCTTCTTTGCAATATTATTACCCTGATCAAGTAACTAGTCTACACACTTTTCACAGTCCTGTTTGATTTTAGTAATGTCTTTCGTTAATAATAATAATAATAATAATAATAATAATAATAATTGTTGCGGAGCCGATAAGCGTGTCGACCCCGCAAATGAATTAAGTTTAATGCGTGTGAGTAAGTGACAGCCAAAGACAATGAAGGAACAAAGGCGAAGTAACAAATATAAAAAAATGACAATTTATTGTCAGATCTACTAAATGTATTAAATCCGTGATGGTCGAATATGGTCTTCAGCTAGAATGGTAACGATGATAGCCGGTATAGTTGAGATGTAGATGAACGCAGCTAGATGTTAGTCGCGAGTAGCTGGCATAGGTCGTGTGGTAGAATGCAGCTGGATGGTCGTAGTCGAAAGCTGAGGTCGGACGAGTCGAAGAATGCAGATGAATGATCGAAGCTGGAAGCTGAGGAACGGGTCGTAGAATGCAGCTGGATGATCGAAGCTGAAAGCTGAGGTCGGATGAGTCGTAGAATACAGCTGGATGATCGAAGTTGAAAGCTGAGGTCGGACGAGTCGAAGAATACAGCTGGATGATCATAGTCGAAAGCTGAGGTCGGACTAGTCGAAGAATACAACTGGAAGATCGAAGCTGAAAGCTGAGATCGGACGAGTCGAAGAATACAGCTGGATGATCATCGTAGGTAGCTGGTGTCGGTCGTATTTGGTAGATCGATATTCCCGGTTATGACGGTATGTTGAGTTAACCTGTTGCGGAGCCGATAAATATGTCGACCCCGCAAATGAATTATGTGAATGAGGAACAGCCAAGGCAATAGGAAGGAACAAAGGCGAGGTAACGATAATAACAAATGACAATTTATTTTGTCATATTTACAAGCGTAAATGTAAATGTCCGTGATGGTTGATGCTGGTCGTTGAGTACAGCTAGACGTTGGATGCTGGTAAGCTGAGGTCGGTCGAGTCGTAGAGTTCAGCTAGACGTTGGATGCTGGTAAGCTGAGGTCGGTCGAGTCGTAGAGTTCAGCTAGACGTTGGATGCTGGTAAGCTGAGGTCGGTCGAGTCGTAGAGTTCAGCTAGACGTTGGATGCTGGTAAGCTGAGGTCGGTCGAGTCGTAGAGTTCAGCTAGACGTTGGATGCTGGTAAGCTGAGGTCGGTCGAGGCGTTGAGTTCAGCTAGACGTTGGATGCTGGTAAGCTGAGGTCGGTCGAGTCGTAGAGTTCAGCTAGACGTTGGATGCTGGTAGCTGAGGTCGGTCGAGTCGTAGAGTTCAGCTAGACGGTGGATGCTGGTAAGCTGAGGTCGGTCGAGTCGTAGAGTTCAGCTAGACGTTGGATGCTGGTAAGCTGAGGTCGGTCGAGTCGTAGAGTTCAGCTAGACTTTGGATGCTGGTAAGCTGAGGTCGGTCGAGTCGTAGAGTTCAGCTAGACGTTGGATGCTGGTAAGCTGAGGTCGGTCGAGTCGTAGAGTTCAGCTAGACGGTGGATACTGGTAAGCTGAGGTCGGTCGAGGTTGGTAGATCGATATCCCTGGTTGTGACGGTATGTTGTGGTTAACCGGGGGTGTGTCGGCCTGGTTTCTGGCTCGTACAGCGGGTCGTACGTGAGCCAGTTGTTGCAGTGGTAGAACAGTCCGTAACAGCGAGTCGTTACGTGGACTGCGTTGTACCTTGCAAGAGTGTCGAGGTCGAGGAAAGGCTAGGACCTTGCTGGGCCCCCTAGCCGTGCGGACGTATCTGACGGGAACGAAAGCTTTGCCGTGTCAAAGCCGTGCGGACAATGGCTATGGCTAGGTTCGCGCCAAAGCCGTGCGGACGAGAGCGAAGGCTTTGTCGGGTAAAAGCCGTGCGGGCGAGCGGACAAGAGCGAAGGCTTTGCCGGGTAAAAGCCGTGCGGGCGAGCGGACAAGAGCGAAGGCTTTGCCGTGTCCAAAGCCGTGCGGACGAGAACGAAGGCTTTGTCGGGTAAAAGCCGTGCGGACGAGCGGACGAGAGCGAAGGCTTTGTCGGGTCAAAGCCGTGCGGGCGAGCGGACGAGAGCGAAGGCTTTGTCGGGTCCAAAGCCGTGCGAACGAGCGGACGAGAACGAAGGCTTTGCCGTGTCAAAGCCGTGCGAACGAGCGGACAGGCCATGAGGCCGAGGCTAAGATGGGCGTTATCTTAGCGCTGCGCAGATAGTGAAGCCGTAGCTAAAGGCTGGACCGTGCCATTAGCGCTGCGCAGCTTATCGGACAATCGGAACCGAGGTTAAGACCGGTTGGTCTTAGAATCCGTCTTCGTGTTTGCCGCCTGGCCGTCTATTTCGACTGGTCATTACTGACCAGTCAGAGATACTCTGACCCGCAGACAGAGACCTCTTGTGGTCCTAAAAAGGACCCTTGAGCATACCTATGCAGGTGGAAGTAAGGCAGGTCTACCACGAGAAGTGGGGCCAACGCCGTAAGTTAAGTTGGATTCGACCGCACGGAATGCGGGATTCCTCCTTAATGAGCTTCGCCGGAGCGCGCCACGGAGCGTTGAAAAGGGCCTGTTGATATCACGAAAGGGCTGTGACACACAGCCCAGCCGCGTGAATAAGAAATTCCCTCATAAAAATGAGTGTAGCCATAAAGTGTTTTTCTAACCCGTCATAGGCTAGCGACGACTATTAGTTCTAGTCTTTTCTAGTTATTTTCGGCCAAAGTGCTTTGTAAATGTTATTAGTTTTTAATTCATCCTTTTCTTTAGCTATAACGAGGTGTCAAGGTCGTTAGAAAGAAAAAGGGCTTAGTCAGTTCCGGTCGTACCCGGATATAATTGTTCTACAGCGGGCGTGTAGCTTGACATGTTTATGTTTATCGGCCGGTCGCGGCAAACCGAGGGTGTGTCGATCCGGTTCCTGGCTCGTACAGCGGGTCGTACGTGAGCCAGGTGTTGCAGTGGTAGGACAGTCCGTAACAGCGAGTCGTACGCGGACTGCGTAGTACCTTGCAGGAACGTCGAGGTCGAGTTCGGGTAATGGCAGCTTGGTCGTGTAGTGTCGGGCGAGCTAGTGACTGTCTTAGTGTTACGGACCAAGTGAAAGGTCGGAGACTGTGGTTAAGGTTTGCCAGGCCTTGTCGTGCCCCCTAGCCGTGCGGACGTAACGAGACGAAAGCTGAGGCTTTGCCGTGTCAAAGCCGTGCGGACGATAGCTATGGCTGAGTCGCGCCTAAGCCGTGCGGACGTATCGGACGGGAGCGAAGGCTTTGCCGTGTCAAAGCCGTACGGACATATCGGACGGGAGCTAAGGCTGAGCCGCGCCGAAGCTCTGCACAAGCGAGCGGACAAGCCAGGAGGCCGAGGCTAAGATGGACGTTATCTTAGCGCTGCGCAGATAGTGAAGCGGTAGCTAAAGGCTGAACCGTGCCATAAGCGCTGCGCAGCTTATCGGACAAGCGGAACCGAGCGAGGGTTAAGACCGGCTGGTCTTAGAATCCGTCTTCGTGTTTGCCTCCGGGCCGTCTATTTCGGCGAGCCAGTTAAGGCTGCCAGAGATGCTCCGACCCGCAAACGGAGACCTCTGATGGACCTTAAAAGGACCGTTTGTGCATAAATATGTGATGTCAAAGGCGAATGCACCACGTGACGTAGGATTCGAGCCTTTTGGAGACCGCTAAAAGCGGCTCCTAAGAGCATCCGAAGACCTCTGGAGTTTTGCCGTCGCAGGAGCCTTTGTTATATGTTAGGGCAACGCCACGCTGCTGAGTTTGTGTAAATAGAAAGTTATAAAAATGGGCGTAAAGATAAATCACTTCTTTAGCGTAGCGTCGGCTATCGAAGATGATTTATTCCATTGTTGTTTGTGACAGAAGTGTTCTGTTAATATAGATAATTTCAAATTTATCCCTTCGATAGCGTCGGCTATCGAAGATGATTTATTCCATTGTTGTTTGTGACAGAAGTGTTCTGTTAATATAGTTAATTTCAAATTTATCCCTTTTTTATCTGAGACGAGAGGTTAAGGTCGTAAAAAGGGGATTCGTCCTTTCCGTTCATAACTGGATGTTGTTTTACTAGGGCAAGCGAGTAGTCGGATGTGTACGTTAGTGGACAGGTTACGATATAATAATACCTTATCAAAGGAATAAATACCTGGGCTATACCACTCGTTACATATTCCGAACCCTTTCTCAAGTGGACTAGAGACAAACTCAAACAAATGGACCAAAGAACAAGAAAATTAATGAAAATGCACAAGGCATTACACCCAGAGACGACGTTGACTGACTGTATGTTTCAAGAAAAGAGGGAAGAAGAAGACTTGGCGGCATTGAAGACAGTGTTGACGCATCGATACAACGACTCGAAGACTATATACAAAAACACGATGGAGGACTCATTACAACCATAAGAAACGATAATGATAACACAATGGACAACAGAATGACAATAACTAGGAAACAAAAATATGAAGGAAAGCAACTCTATGAACGTTTTAAACGACTAATAAACACTATCACACACGACAAAACCTGGACATGGCTAAGAAAAGGAAACTTTAAGAGAGAAACAGAATCTCTCCTAATAACAGCACAAAACAACGCCATGAGAACCAATCATATCAAAGCGAGAATAGATAAGACAACAAAATAGCAAATGTTGACTATGCGGTGACAGAGATGAAACCATCAATCACATAATAAGCGAATGCAGCAAATTAGCGCAGAAGGAATATAAGACTAGACACGATTAGGTCGCCAAGTGATCCACTGGGAGATGTGCAAGAAATTTGAATTTGACCGTTCAAACAAATGGTATATGCCAAAGACGGAGCCGTTGTTGCAGGGCCGATAGGCATGTCGACCCTGCAAATGATTTAAGTTTTATGCGTGCGAGTAATGACAGCCAAAGACAATGAAGGGAACAAAGGCGAGATAACAGATACAACAAAAGTGACGATTTATTGTTGGAATTACAGACGTGTGTTTTAAGTCCGTGGCGGTTGTATGTAGTCTTCAGCTAGATGGGCGATGTCGATAGCTGGTATGGTCGAGTCGTAGATGTGCGCAGCTGGATGTTCGACGAGGGTAGCTGGCGTAGGTCGAGTCGTGGAGATACAGCTGGATGATTGTTGCGGGAAGCTGACGTCAGTCGAATCGTTGAATGCAGCTAGACGATCGTTGCGGGTAGCTGGGGTTGGTCGTGGCTAGTAAATCGATGTCCCGGTTTTGACAGTACGCTGGGTTAACGGGGGGGGGTCGATTTGGTTGCTAGCCCGTACAGCGAGTTGTACGTAGGCTAGTTGTTGCAATACTGGGGCAGTCTGTAACAGCGAGTCGTTACGTAGACTGGATGCCGTATTGCTGGAGCGTCGAGGTTGAAATCGGTGTTGGCTGCTTGGTCATGTAGAGTCGAGCGAGTACTACGGTATATATGAACGGACGGGGAAACTATGGCTAAGGTTTGCCAGGCCTTAACACATACGGAGTCGAGCGAGCGGATCGAGGTATCTAGGGCTTTGTCGTACCAAAGCTCTGCAGGCGTATCGTTTACGGTAGCTAAGGCTGTGCCGCGCCCCTAGCTGTGCGGACGTATCGTTGACGGTAGCTATGGCTGTGTCGCGCCAAAGCTGTGCGGACGTATCGAACGGTAGCTATGACTGTGTCGCGCCAAAGCTGTGCGAACGTATCGGACGGTAGCTATGACTGTGTCGCACCAAAGCTGTACAGACGTATCGGATGGTAGCTAAGGCTTTACGCACCAAATCTGTGCAAACGTATCGGGTGGTAGTTATGGCTGTGTCGTGCCAAAGCTGTGCGGATGATAGCTAAGGCTGTGCCGCGCCAAAGCTCTGCACAAACGAACAGACAGGCCAGGAGGCCGAGGCTAAGATTGGCGTTGTCTTAGCGCTACGCAGATTGTGAAGCGGTAGCTCAACGCTAACCCGTGCCTTTAGCGCTGCGCAGCCAAACGGACGAGCGGAACCGAGTGATGGTTAAGACCGCGTGGTCTTAGTGAGTCCTCTTCGTGTTTGCCTCCCGGCCGTCTATTTCGACTAGTCGTTAAGGACCGTCAGAGATATTCCAACTCGCAGAAGGAGACCTCTAATGGAAAAAAGGGGGTGAATCTGCCACTAGAAATGGCGGTGAGGTCAATCCAACCACGATAATGTAGGATTCGACCTCTTAGAGCCGAGTGGCCCCTGAGAGCGTCCACAGAGACCTCTTTTTGTTATGTTTTGACCTTCGACCCGGCCCCAAAAAAATGGTATTCCAAGGTGATGCACCGGAAGGAAGTGACACATTCCAATGGCCAGTAATCGAAAGAGATCGCGTGGGCGGATTAAGGCTTATAATATGGGACAAGGTGAAGGTCCCACTGTGCCAATACAGACTGATGCACCGGAAGAGAGTGACCTCTGAACTGCATGACAGTTATTTCCGCTTGATGACGATTAAACATTCGATTTCAAAGATCTAGTGGGCGATCGTGTGAGCGTTGAATTATTATTTAACTCAGTTGAGTTCGAGTCCAAGAAGCAGTTGCCAGTAGAATTCCAGACAGCTAGAGACCAGATGTGGTAGGGAAAGCCACACCCGACCGAGGGGTCCCTCGGAAACCCCGATGGAGTGGACCCCAGCATCAGGAGAACAAGAAAGACACAACGTGGCGGCCATAACAGTGGGGTCAAAATATTGCAGTTATGTTCGATTTCCATTTCCCTCCCACATGCAACCCTGGAACAACCCTTTCGAACCCTTGCAAATAAAGGGAGAGGTAAAATATTGTTAAAGAAGTCTTCTTGCGCCTTTATCATTGCGTCTGTCATTATTATTATGTCGTTATGATGCTGTAGATTACGATATAACATGTTTATTTGTCGCTGCCTCCCACCAGACAGGACTTGACACAAGGCCAAAAAGCCCGAAGGCCGATTAAAGTGGAGATAAAGGGGAGGGGAAGGTCGGGAATGAGCCGAGACTCGAACCCTGCTGGTCTATGCTGCTCATCGGCTCACTTGGTGCAATGATGAGGCAAGCAGTTTCACGAACCAAAATGTGGGTCCGGGCACATATGCCGGGTTATGACTTGAACTAGACAGTAAGGTCTAGTGCCATACATAGTTTTCGAGAAAGTCCGCGGGGACCACTGTTATTTATTGATGCGTCCCACCAACGCACGAATATGGCACAAAGCCGTTTTTAAGGTGGGTCCGGTCGCAGGGCCGAAGCCCACACGCGTCCGGCAAGGTCAAAAATACCTTCGACCCCGTCGGCATTTCCCTTTTGGGGGCGCCTCAGGCGCAAGGCAATAAACCTAACCACCCCGAAGGGGGTATAAGCCTGGGAGGATGGCCAACGCCTTCTAAGAAGGCGAGGCCTCGTCAGTGTTGCTGTGACGTCACACAAGTAGGCCTACTGTTAGCGAGACAAACAGTAATTATATAATGCCGATAAATTATTAGAAACTAAAGAAAAAGTATTTGAAACTTTTTAAAATTACATTTTAAAACGAAACAGGTTAAGATTGTATACTGAACTTTATTTAATATGCCTTTTTAATTAATAATGATTATAAATAATGGTCGGTGAATGCTACGTTAAAGTATGTGGGGATTTAGGAATTAACAATAAAACTTCCAACCGGATGTTGACTCGTCGGCTGCCACATACAAAATGTATAAACGCGTCGCCACGTATAAGGCTCCACGCATCCATCCGGTTAATAATCAGAAAAAAAAGAAAAATAATAAAAAGTAAAGTAGCCAATGGGAAGCGGTCGCGCCAAAATTAGAAGGATTTTGGAGTGGCGAATTTGGAGCCGGTGGAGAGAGATAAATACTCAGGTTTTCTGTGAACTGACTCTTGTCAGGCAGTGTCCGTCGAACCAACAACATCATTTTGCTGTCTGGTGTTTTGGGCACCACGCTACGTCTTGGGACGTAGCGTTGGTTAGTCCATTCACCAAGTAGATAAAAGAAAGTATGGAAGAAATGTTTTCGTCTCTTATCTGTTTCTATCTTTTCTTTTTGTATATTCCTTTTGGGACTTTCTTTGGACAAGGCATTGCGCCGGCCAGTCAACGCGGGGTAAAATAATATAACCAAAATATGGAGTCAGATATCTTACGGCAACACAGCCTTGCCCTTAGCCTCTGACTTTCAAAAGCCCTCATAAACCCCACATTGGTGAACCCCGAACACGTGAATGATGAACACCCAGAATAAAGAAGACATCCCAACAAGAAATTTAAAAAAGAAAAAAAACAACAAAAACATCCTAAACTGGAGACAGACGACTTTCCACGTGGTACAAAAAAAAAACAAAAAAAAACAGCGAAACATTGAGAAATTTTCAAATTCTCCCGCGGACCTAACTTCAAGAAGAAAGCAAGATGGACGAAAATACCAAGCACGTGGAATTTTTTTCAGCAAAACTCCTACCATATCTTCCAACACTTTTTCACTTCCCAACTAGCAAAATAGGTAACCTTTTAAATCTTTCACTCACACTACTTCTATTTTGGTTTCTGCCACAACATGGTTTATCACTCCCACTACCTCAGTAAACCACCAACGACTGCTAGGAATTTCAGAGGACCCCAAAACTCACACAACTCCTCTGAACTAAACTGCTACTTATGTATGCCACCTTCTCGGCTCATCGATTTTTTTTCCCAAAGTGACATTTTGTTTTAAAACAAAAAAGTACCACGAGGTACACACACACAAAAAAAAGCTGACCACTGTCCACTGCAGAGTCATACTACCCTTTTTCCACCTAAAACAAAAAACAAAAAAACCCCAAAAAAAAACACGAAAAAATAAATAAATAAATAAATAAAAATTATTCCCGGATATTAAAAGAAGTTCCAAAGAAAAAGCAAAAGGGTTAATGAAGAATAATCCTCTCAAACCAGACGATTACATTCAACAACTCTATGTACTACCAAAATTAATGCACATAAAAAAAATGGAAATAAAATCCGTCATATCCAACGAGTCCTAATTTTCCAGCCACCCTTAACAAATTACCAAAATTATCGAACATTTGCTAATAAGATACAAGAATTTGATAAATAATCCTCCTAGAAAATAGGACAATTAAAAATCAATTCAGTCTTTTTGTAAAAAAAAAAAAATTAAAGAGAGCCGTGACACCCTTACAAATATTCATTTTTCTCTAAGAATCCTCCTAGTAGCTCCGCTATTTCGGGTGGTGATGTATTGTGGGGATTTAGGAATGAACAATAAAACTCCCAACCGGATGTTGACTCGTCAGCTGCCACATACAAAATGTATAAACGCGTCGCCACGCATAAGGCTCCACGCATCCATCCGGTTAATAATCAGAAAAAAAAGAAAAATAATAAAAAGTAAAGTAGCCAATGGGAAGCGGTCGCGCCAAAATTAGAAGGATTTTGGAGTGGCGAATTTGGAGCCGGTGGAGAGAGATAAATACTCAGGTTTTCTGTGAACTGACTCTTGTCAGGCAGTGTCCGTCGAACCAACAACATCATTTTGCTGTCTGGTGTTTTGGGCACCACGCTACGTCTTGGGACGTAGCATTGGTTAGTCCATTCACCAAGTAAATAAAGGAAAGTATGGAAGAAATGTTTTCGTCTCTTATCTGTTTCTATCTTTTCTTTTTGTATATTTCTTTTGGGACTTTCTTTGGACAAGGCATTGCACCGGCCAGTCAACGTGGGGTAAAATAATATAACCAAAATATGGAGTCAGATATCTTACGGCAACACAGCCTTGCTCTTAGCCCCTGACCTTCAAAAGCCCTTTCAAACCCCACAAGTAAACAAAACTAGTCAAGTTACAAATTAGAGAACAAACTGTTAAATAAACAGACGAACAAATTACGTAAATGGTAAATAAACCAATAATATCAATAAGAAACGAATAGATTAAATACAAACAATCAAATTGATTTAACACAAACAATAAATAGATGTAGTCAAATAATACTTACAGAAAAATTGGTTACAGACGATGTTAAAGATAAAAAATTTAAAGACTGAAATTCGTTCATAATTTATAATCAGCATTGTTCTAATTTGTATGTTTTTATTTCAATTTTAATAATTATTCAGTAAAGTTACATAATTGTAATAAAGTGATTATTACATCAAATACAGTCACAACTGAATTATTAATTTGGAAACAAACAATAATTAAAGAAACAGACAAACAATTATAAATAAGAAACAAATAAATTAAATACAAACAAGCAAATAAATTATATTTATAGTAGGTAAATTACAGTTGTAAATTATATTTACACTAGGTTACAGATAAAAAATTTAGCTGAATGTTTAAAATTTTCTTTTTTTGCTTAACTTGTTAATTGTAATATTATTTTCCCTAGAACAAAAATTATTTAAAAGAGCATTTGTAGAGCTCCAGACAAACATTCTTTGTATTTTTTCTATATTATGACCCTCATCACAAGTGTCAACATTAAAAAGAAGCTCATTATCTGCCAAAACATTTAATGTTATATGCATGGCTAATTTTCTTTGATTCAATGTATGAAGAAAATAATTATTTTTAATCAACTTATCTATGACTACATAATTATATAAAACAAAATTTGTAGTTATATCATTAGGATATAATAGAGAACCTCTATTAATCTCCGGAAAATAGCTGTTTATTTCAGGTATTTCTTCCACATCATCTCTTCCAGATATTAAATCTTTACAAATATTGCACTTAATTTTCTTAAAAACTGCATAACAGCAATAACCTGCTAAGTATAATATAACAGGAAGAACTTCTCTGCATTTATTAATGTCATCCTCTTTAACATCAATTCTAAATTTATAGCTATCTAACTTTTGCTCCTCTATTACTTCATCCCAGTTTGGTTCTTGTAAATTCTTTAAATCAATTTTAATGCTTTGCTTATTAAATGGTAAACTCAATTTTAAAACTGATAGCATTCTAAGCTTTTTTTCACGCTCAAAGACTTGTCGTATTGAAATATTATAGTGATCTCCACTAAGTCGGCGGTACAGACCAAACCTTTCCTCAAGGTGATCAGTTTGAAATTTGCCAGGTAATATATATAGCATTTTCAATTCTTCTATGCAATACTTAGTCAGTTCTAGAAATGCATAGGTTGTATGATGCAAAGCAGTGAATGTTTCCTTTGTTAATTTTCCATTTTTTCCAAAAATGCTATTCCAAGATTCTAACCAGTCACAAAATACAGAGAGAAATCTAAAATTTTCTTCATTTAATCTAAGTGGATTACAATATTTATTTCTAAGCCGACGACCTTTATTTGGTGTTTTTACATTCATTATTGTCCATCAAATATAAAATATGTTTATATATTCTGCAACTTCAGCAAAATTAGGCAAACATTTCTGTTTTCCTAAGGTCAATAATCCCTGAATAGTATACTCACTAAAAATTTGCAGAACTAAACATTTTGCCTTTCAAGATTAGTAGGAGAAAGTGCCTTTGAGGTCAATTTAAAACAATATTTCAAAATCGACTGAGATTCCAAGGCATGAAGTGTTTGTAAGGTACCAAATGGGGCACTTGGGATATTATCTAATTGATGATTTCCATTATGACAAAATTTTGGAAACACCATGCATTTACTTGGATCTTTTTGACCAAGCCAATTGTTTCTAATGCATTTTAATAAATGGACTGAGTCGAATAGAAAGAAAAGAGGTCGAGACTTCAGAACTGGGTGTGGATATACAATGGAAAGCTTTGGAGGACTGCAAAACAATGATATAGCTTTTTTATTTATAGTTTAGCCGTAGGTGAAATGGTTATTATTGTTTAGCGAGGGGGGACCATTTTGTAGCCAGAGTTTTTGTAGGATGATTTTAGCTAGAGAATTTGGTTTGTGTTTAGCGAGGAAGAAGGTGTAACGTATGTGTGTTTACGTTGAGTTGTTTCCTCGCTTAGTGTTGTTAGTCCCTTCGCTAAGTTTGTAAGGGTAATAAAGGTAGAATGATGAAGAAGAAGTAAGATGACGAAGGTCGAAAGGTATTTTTAGGATAAGGTTTTTATTTGCAGCATGGAATATGGGGTTTGCTTTTGGTGCTGCAAGACTCGTGGAGAAGTTATGCTTATTGAGACAAAATTGAGTTATGAGAAGTTGAGATGGTTGAGATGGCAGCGTGTGTGGTCGGACGTGTGACGGATTGTGTTCGTTGCATTTTGACGAAAGACATTGTTGTCAAGAGCAGGCGTAAAAGGCAACAGGAAACTGATTCTTGTATTAATTCAAGAGAGGACACGGTTGTTAGTGTCACGCTTTCTCCCTCTCTCTCAGTAGCTGTTCCTTCCTTCTTTCTCTCTCTCTCTCTCCTTCAGGTCCTCGCCTACCTTCCTTCTTTCCTTCTTTCCTTCCTTCTCTTTCCTTGCGATGTAACACGTTCGTCGGGCAAATGCACTCAGAACAAAAAAAATCACCCATTCAGCCGTTACCGTGCGTATTTGTATTATTGTGAGATCTCGTAACAATTTGCATACGTGCAAATTACCTCTCGCAGGTTCGAGATTTCCCCTCGTCAAATATGCTCGAGGCAGCCATATCGGTTTTCACTCTACAAGCCAGACACGTTCGTGCGCGCTTCGAATGCCCAGGTACGTTACCTTCACACTCCTCCCTGATTTGGGAATCACACACCGTACAGCGCGGAGTAGGTCTTTTGAGTCTGCTACTTCGTCTGAGCGGAATTCTCTCGGCAACGTCGTCGTCCTCGGACGTGTCTCCGGGCCCACGTTGACCACGGTCGCTGTGGTCGCTTTCTGACGCTATGGGGTCCTCCCGCGGTAAATACAGCATCGGCGCTTCGTCGTCAGAGGAAGCGCTGCTGCAATAAGTGGCGTCTGCTCCTCGCACTGGACGAACATCCTTTACGTGGCGAGGTGTCCCGTCAACAAGGACCGAATGGGGGCTGTACACACCCGTAATTGTCCCCTTTCCGAACTGGGTTGTACATCGCCCCTGAGGGATTTTCACCCACACACTATCCCCTACCTCATAACTGCTGGGTCCGGCCTCCTCCGGTGGTAACGTGACATCAACACCTCTTATACGGGCTGTATATGAGTATATTATGTTTGCAGGTGCAGTTGACGCCGACGCATCGTCTTTGGGAGTCACATTGCACCAGTATACAGCCTCCATCACCGAGCACCGCGTTCTTGCGGCAATGCGCTTTATTGTGCGGTGAGATCTCTCCACAATCCCGTTGCCAGCCGGTACGTATGCGCATCGGAATCTCATCCGAACGCCCCAGCGCTCGGCGAATCTAGAGAACGTCTCTCCGCTAAAGATCGTGGCGTTATCTGTGAGTAGCTCAACGGGCGCCCCCCTCTCGCAAAATACGGTCTCCAACTGCTGAACAATGCTGGCAGCATCTTGGCATGATAACGGCCTCCAAATAGCAAACCGACTGGGACCGCAGTCGATTAAGGTTAGGTAATGACGACCTCCAAGGTGAGTCACGTCCATTCCAACCCTCCTCCAGTTCTCGCATACGTCCAGTCTGCCTGCCTTCCAACTCACCGGGGCTGGATCTATGGACTGACACTCTTCGCATTCTCTAACTACCTCCCGAACAGCTGCCTTAGAGACCTCAGGACTTGCCAGTTTCACAAAGTAGAGTGTGCGCTTTACGCCAGGGTGCCCACAAGATCGGTAAATGGTTCGAATGCGAGCGGGATCCAGCTCACCCATAGATGCGGCGCATACCGGCTCGATGGGTTCCGCTTCTTTCCGAAGTGCATCCAGCCATCGTCGGGGCACTCTAGTGAGTGGATCGGCTCGGTTCACCTGGGATTTGACGAGTGCCACGTCAATTGTCAGTCTATACTCTGCCGCTAATTCTTGGAGCGTACTCAGTCGCCGTCTTATTAACATCTCCAACGCCGCCTTTGTCCGCACCCTTGCTTTCCCGGACAGGGTGTCAGAAATCCACCGGTGCACGCAGGCCGAGTCCGTCCGCAGGTGAATCACACTTGCCTTCCAGTGCAGCGCCAGATTAACGCCCCTCAATACTGCATCAAGCTCCGCCAGGTTGATGTGCTTATCTGCGTGCACCGGTCGTAGCCAACTCGCGTCTTCAATGATAGCTCCGGCATATTCAATAGCCACCCCGTTGGCCAGGGAGCTGGCATCCACCGACACAGTGACTTCCTGACCATCTGCGCACCAGTCGCCACGTGCTGGATCAGTTTGTGACGATCTCATCATGATTTCGTCAAGCATCCGACGCAACATGGGGTCTTGTGTTTCGTCGTCCCATCCGGTTGTCACAGCGTTAGCTCTCCGTTTTACAAACGCAGCTGCAACACGGAGCCAGCCGCACACTGGAAAATGCCCGGTCAGCCGCCCACACACAGAAAAGACGGCACGACGCGTAAGTACATTAGGAAGCTTCGGACGCTCGCCGTCGCGTCGCCATCTAAGCTTGCCGCGCTCCTCCCAGACGTATACGCCCAACACTCGAGCGCCACTACTTACTTGTTCCGGGTTCTTACAATGGACCGCATAATCTGTGGCGCTACATTGAGCCCGAACCCCAAGCGGGTGAGGCAGTACCTTTGCCCTTTAATTTTCACCGTTTGGAACGGCCACAGCGACCGTGGTCAACGTGGGCCCGGAGACACGTCCGAGGACGACGACGTTGCCGAGAGAATTCCGCTCAGACGAAGTAGCAGACTCAAAAGACCTGCTCCGCGCTGTACGGTGTGTGATTCCCAAATCAGGGAGGAGTGTGAAGGTAACGTACCTGGGCATTCGAAGCGCGCACGAACGTGTCTGGCTTGTAGAGTGAAAACCGATATGGCTGCCTCGAGCATATTTGACGAGGGGAAATCTCGAACCTGCGAGAGGTAATTTGCACGTATGCAAATTGTTACGAGATCTCACAATAATACAAATACGCACGGTAACGGTTGTTGCAGTTGTAGGAATTGAACTTTGGATGTCACCGAGAGTTTCGTGTCTGGTATTTGGGGATAGTTGGCGTTATCTCCATTAAGGTGGACCAGAGGTGAATTGAGAGCTAGCGTGTCGAGAGCGGGATTACGCTCAGATCGACATAGCCAATTTTGGGGTGACATAAAGTTGTGCCTGTGCGAGGCATGTTGAATGCATCTAATTTATATTCAACTGGGATTCCTTGAAAGGAATCCATAAATTAGATGGGTTCCCTCGTGTATCCATGTTGCTGCTGCTGCTATTTTAGAGCCGCAGTGAGATGTCTGCACTGGGCGGCGTTGTCCAGCTAAAAAGCATCGCTATGGAAGAACGGCCAATGGGACGTCTGCATTGGTCGGCGTCTCCAGCCAAAGAGGGTGGTTTGGCAGCTTACCCGATTTTCTAGCCGGAAATGAAGGTCCGGGCTGAATAGGATAAGTCATCCTGATTGGGTAAAATTAAGTGTCGAATTAAATTTGTGCGCCAAACCAAAATACGAAATTTTCCTCTTCTCTCCAATAGCATTATTATCTGTTATGACTGATAATATTTGAAAGCCTATCTCCTCTCAACCAATTATTATACATTTAATTATGTCAAATAAACTCTCAGCTCTAAGACATTTAGTTGGCATAACATGCACAACATCCTTATATTGTGAGAATACACTGCTAAGCATAAAAACAAAATCACTTGTTGCAGCTTCATTGCTGTTATCAGATAAGCCAACAATATTTCCACCCTTATAATCAAAATAAGGTTTTAGGTGAATTTCATCAACAAGTAAAGATACTGTAGTGTCATTCTGCGCCAGTAGCTTAAATTTATTTTTAATATACATGAGAAAATTGTTATCATGTTGCTCAATCAAAGGATTCATATATGTTGATAAAGTTAGTCTTGTAATGGTTGAATAGCTAGGTAAAATTATATTTTTGCTGTCTCTTAACAATCTGTACCCTTTAGGAGGGCAGTTATATAACAAGGAAGAAAATATCATCATTTCTGTGGAATACTCAAGCTTATTCTGTGACATTAAGTTTAGCTGTTCGTATATAAATTTGATGGAATTAAAATGTTTCTTTCTTTCTTCTTGTGTCAATAGTAGAAATGACATAATTAATTTTAATATAGGAATCATATTTTGAGGTTCGGTTTGATGTTGTTCTGTATCGATTTTCTTCATGTTTTCCATAAGAATTTCAAGAGTATTTTGATCCATTACATGTTTAGGAATCATATACCCCCCTATTGTTCTCATTTCCCTATCTCTATAAAACACATGCACTGTAAAATCAGCTTCGATAATAAGAGACAGCTTGATTTGTGGATATGGGGATTTGATGATGTTGCATATAATGTGTATCTTGCTGCCTAATAACACTCCAGTAATTTTTATCCAAAAAATTTAACTTTCCTTCTATATCATCAAGATTATAGAATTTCTTCTGCTTTTTATATGCTAAGTCATCAATAATACTTGCATTTAATGCAGTTTTAAGAGTAGAATTCTCCAGTCGAATTCTCCTAGAATCTGGTGACTCTCTAGAGGTGGTTACTGAAGATAGATATGACGGAGAATTTAGGAAAATACTAGGAATAGCCCCACCATGAAGATACATTCTCTTAAGGCTAACAGCAATTGTGGCACCAGTTTTTTCATCAAACGCTTATGTCCTCAGGTCGAAAATGCAATACTAGGAATAGCCCCACCATGAAGATACATTCTCTTAAGGCTAACAGCAATTGTGGCACCAGTTTTTTCATCAAACGCTTATGTCCTCAGGTCGAAAATGCAATTCACATACCTAAAAGATTGACAAAATTGAACCTAATTTAAATTCTTGTGAAAATTTAAGGAATTCAATCACAAAATATACTCTCTTTCTTTCTCTCTCTCTCTCTCTCTCTCTATATATATATATATATATATATATATATACATATAAGTAAATATATATATATATATAGACATCTACATATATATACATATATAAATACATGCATCTACATATATATATATATATATACATCTACATATATATATATACACATTTACATACGTACATATATATTGACATATATATATGCACATTTGCATACACACACATATATATATACACATTTACATACATATATTTACACACAAACACACACACATATATATATATATATACAAACATATATATATATATATATATAGACACATCTCTATATATATATGAATATACATCTACATATATATATATATATACACACATCTACATATTGTGACGGTGTCTAAAATATTTATCCCAGGACGGGAGTTTATTTTTCGCACATGTGTAGTCGGGGCAGTCTGGCACTTGATCTCTCGCAAAATAAGTCCCAGTTAAAGATTCCTTCTTCGGGCACATGGGAACTGGTATATAGTGTGGGAGTTAATTTGGGGCTAGACTGACAGCCCCTGCCAAGGGTTTCCAAATTTCACGTTACACACACCCACCAGGCCACTTCGTCTTCCTACCCACTAGGCTAACGGAAGACATGGACCTCTAGGTTTAGATAAAATATTATTATTTATCGTAGTCGACAATTTCAATTTCCCGTGTAATGCTTTTAAAGGCAAATAAGACATTTAGCGAGAATAAATTGAAGCGAATGAAGTTGAAAAGGAACATGCAAAAGAAGGCAACTCGATAGGCAAACAACACAACGAATAAGTTTCGATACGAGGGGACACTTAAAATATAACAAGGTTTTAATTGCCACGGTCCAAACAAATGTTTATAGGGGTCGGTTATGTTTCCCAGTAAACAGTCACCGACATAAATGTCTCTTTCTTCTTTTTTCTTTTCTTTCTACTTTTCTATATTTTCTCTTGAACCTTGAAAAGCTAGCAAAGTCCATTCATAGGTTTAGAGTTTATGAAATGAATCTTTTCATTCCATTTCTCTTCTTTTCTTAATGCATATAATTCTCTATATGCTTCTTTCTTTAAATTGAGAGGGAGAGCATACAATTGCAATACTTAGGTAGGGTGGAGGGAGAAAACGGTTTTAAGGTTTACTTGGCTTTTTCGATGGGTTTCCTCGCAGAGTATTTTCTTTAACTGGCTAGCGGGGTTCTGTAGAGCTCAGCTTGAAAGCATCTGTTATCTCCTATCCAAGAACTCTATTACTGTTTCTTCGCCCGGAGTTTTGGCATGAGATTCGCACGTCCTTTCACGGTGACCTCCGTCCTAAAAACTGAATTCTTTATTCCTATTTCCTCTAACGAAAAAGGGATTTACTTCCGGCTTAATGGTTCTGGCCAATCATTTGGCCTCTTTCTTCTTCCTCACCCTGTCAGGCGATTCCTTCGGGCTTCTATCATGACCTCTATGTCCCCTTCTCTATCCATCCGGTCACAGAGTGCTAACATCTTTTGGCTTTCATTCTGACCTGGATTTGTTACTTCGGCCGCGAGGAATTGACCTACATTCCTTACTCCTCTTTTAACGGTCAATCTTTGAGGCCTGTTAATTCAAACTCGGAGGGGTATTGGGAAATTGAGCGTCCCTCTCTCCTCTCAGTGGCAGACAACGTGACAATATATACATATATGTATATATACATATCTACAGATATATATGTATATATACACATCTACTTATACATACATCTACTTATATGTATGTACATACACATCTACATATATATATACACATCTACATATACATATATATACATATATACACATGTATATACATATATATATAAACATATATAAATATATATATACATATATATACATATATATTTATATACGTATATATATATACATGTATATACATATATATATACATATATATACATATATATATACATAAACATATATATATACATATATATATATACATATATATATACACACACATATATATACATATATATATACATACATATATATATATATACATATATATATACATATATATATATATATATATATATATAGGCATATATATATATCTATATATATATATATTGGCAGCATTTCATCGTTGATACAAATTTCATTAAACATAATAGACATTTTATGTCTACATATTTTCTTCTGGATCTGTTCGAATTCCCGTATTACTTTTATCGGATTCGGGGGGAATTGATTTATGTATTGTCCATAGTTGTATGTATCTCTAGTACTTTCTGCCCGACTTTGGACCATCATCAGGGGAGGATCTATTACAAAAGTGATGTAACTTTTGTTTGAGGATATTACTAGGATGTAAGAGCGTCTTTACCGTTGAAGATTATGGCGTTTGCTTTTAAATGGAATTCTATAATTAGTGTCAGTTGCTAAAGACATTTAAGTACATTAGCACTGGTTTGAAAATTAATTCTATTAAGTGTCGGGTTCATGTTTTTAATATGTAGTGCTTCGAGAATCTGTAGTTTTTGTTTATTATTTTGATGTTCTAATTGATGTTGTGTTGTCGGTGAGAATTTTCTGTAAACTTTTTTTATCGTAACCAAATGCACTACAATTATAAATCAGATGAAAAAATATTGAATACATTGATTCACAGAAACATACTCCCCACTGATCCTAATAAAAAGATAAAACTTATTATATATTATAATAAGTTTAAAACCTCGAATTTAGTCATTAGAAATAATTCCCCTTCCTCGATTGGAGTTTTGCAAAAAACCAACGTTATATATAAAAATAAATGTCCTTTAGGAGATTGTATCTCTGATAATAATAGTATATATGTTGGTTTAGCCTCAACTACCCTGTCGAGGAGACTTACAATACACCTTTCTGATACAAGTTCAATAGCTCAGCGTTTAAAAAAACATTCATGCCCAACAACACACTTACAGAAAATTCTCACCGACAACACAACAATATTAGAACATCAAAATAATAAACAAAAACTACAGTTTCTCGAAGCACTACATATTAGAAACATGCAACCGACACTTAATAGAATTAATTTTCAAACCAGTGCTAATGTACTTAAATGTCTTATATATGTAATTAAATGTTATAATTTTTTCTTTTAACATTTTGTCGTCACTTACAAAAACATGAAATTCATTTAATCATTAAAGTTTCAATTAAATTGACTTATTTTTAATACAAAAAATCACACTTACTTTGGTGAATTTAGATGGTGTAAAGTTATCCCTTTTGATAACACGTGCCCAGATTTGGCATAATTCTTTCTCTTGTGGAAATGAAAATAAAGTAACTTTTGGTCCAGTTTTGCAGTTTCCTTTACAATTTGGCACTACGCATCTATACGGCATTCTGCTGGTTTACAAATTAACTCAATATTTTTTTTTAAATAGGTAAAGAATCTTAAAACAGTAAAAGCTCAAACACTAGAGGATATGTTTCCGTATAACGCTCTTAGCAGATAACTCCGAAAGGCCTCCAGTAACGTGGCGATTCCACGAGAAGGCATTTAATAAAAGAAGGCGTTGGGATGGCCCCCTGAGGCCGGAGGAAATCTCCAGTGCCGAGGCACACCCGGCAGAACCGCCCAAAGGTAAGACGGCCTACCGAATGCAACCCAACAACTGGAGAAGAAAGGTCACAAACACCCTAAAAATGAGCGGGGACCTCTGTATTTATCGTTGCGTCCCACCAACGCACGAATATGGCACAAGGCCGTTTTTAAGGTGGGCCCGGTCGCAGGGCCGAAGCCCACACGCGTCCGGCAAGGCCAAAAATACCTTCGGCCCCGTCGGCATTCACCTTTTTGGGGCGCCTCAGGCGCCAGGCAATAAACCCAACCCCCCGAAGGGGGTATAAGCCTGGGGGGATGGCCCCCTGAGGCCGGAGGAACTCTCCAGTGCCGAGGCACAACCGGCAGAACCGTCCAGAGATAAAACGGCCTACCGAATGCAACCCAACAACTGGAGAGGAAAAAAGGTCCGCGGGGACCTCTGAATTTTTCGCCGTCGAAGCCTTTTTCATATGAATGAAAGGCGACACCACTTCTGCCGCGCCACGTAAATAGAAAGTTCTTCTCTAAAAAATGGACGTAGAAAATAAATACTTCTTTAACCTGGTATAGGCTAGCGAAGATAATAATTTTCCATTTTTATAAGATTATATCTGGCAGAAGTGTTTTGCAAATGTTGATAAATGTTAATTTATCCCTTTCTTAGCTGTAACGACCGGTTAGAGTCGAAAAAGGGCTTTATCATTTCCGGCCGTAACCGGATGTAATTTTTCTAGAGCGAACGAGTAATCCGATCTGTTTATGTTTGTAGGCAGGTCGAGGCACCGTCTCAAAAATAGTATAATCCATTTTTTTTTTTTTTTTTGTGAAATGTTACTTTTCTTCCAGATCGAGTAAGCTTGGATGGGATTTCTTTAGGTGTTAGTACTGCGGAAGATTCTTTAATTGAAGTTTCTGTTGTTCCTAGTGATAAGTTCTGGGGATCATTTATTTTATTTTGTGATTGAAATTTTTCAGTTGTACTTGTAAAAAGATTTTTAATGTATACAGGTTTAAGGCGATCGATGGATATATTTTCTGAATGTCCTGAAGGTAGTTGAATTTGGAAATATTTTTCATTTCAGTATATGCCTTTGAAAGGACCATTATACAGTGCTTCCAGTGGACGTTTAACTCGATCGACTCTTATCTAGATATGAGTGCAATTTTGGGATGAATAGTTTAGTAGTTGTATGTAATCGACCTTCAGAAAGAAGAGTAGAACTAGGGAGATTCATTTCTTTTGCTAATTTTTGTATGTCACTACTTGAGAATGACTGTTCTGATGTAGACGATATAATAGGTTGTGGCAGAAGGAAATGAGTATCGGTCACTGCGATAGCTGGAGAGACACCATCTTCGTTGGGAATATTTCGCATTCTGAGTAATACGATAGGCAAGGCATCTAACCAATTTTGTTTACGAGACATTATTGATGTTTTAAAAGTTCTGTGTTGACACTCAATGACTCCATTTGCTTGAGGGTATGCTGCCAAAAGCTCAGGGTCTGTGGTAGAACTAGTCAAAGCAAAAGCAGTAGTACAGTCCTCAGACAATTCGTTGACTAAAAATAACAACACACGCGACTAGCAGCCCTTCCTCAATATACCTCTGGTCAACTCATTCGTTCTGTCAGTCAGTCAGTCAGTCAGTCAAAAAAGCAGTCCGTAAAGAACAACAACAACAACAACAACGCTCCTGCTGCTGGCATGCTCTTTTATGCAAGTTCCGGCATACAGAAATTTACATGCGAGGTAGATTTCTTCTCACGAGAGACGAGATCGGCACACTATAACTTATGAACATATTTTTTACTGCTTGACAAGCAAAGCATAGTCTTACGCACTTTGATCCAGGAGGTAAGTTTCTTCTCTCGTTACACTCCCCACTGATCTCATGATCATAAATGTGGCAGTCTGGCCGCGGCCGCTTTCGCCGAGTGTTTCTACGCAAAGGCACTAGAGGGGGTTCAGCCACGTCTCCTTCTTCAGGCGAATCGTCTGATACTGTATCTTCGGAGTCACACAGTAGGCTTTCTGCCTCGCTCTCAGAAGGTGTGCCATCAGAGTCTTCCTCCAGCGATGTCACACAGTGTCGCAGGCGCAGATCTTTCACGTGGCAGGGTATTCCGTCCACCAAGACGGATTGTGGACTAATCACTTCGGTCACCCGACCTTTGCCGATTTTTTTGGTACATCGATTCTGCGCCATCTTGAACCACACGCGATTCCCGACCTGTTAATCGCTGCATCCAGGACCTGAAGATGTTATCGGGGGGTCAGCTCCTCACCTCATAACGATAGATCTTGTCGGCGGGTGCGGTGAGGTATGACACGCTCTCTCTGAGTGTGACATTGTGCCAGTAGACAGCCTCCTGGATTGGACCGTGCATTCTGGCTGCAATACGCTTCGCCGTGCGGTGACATCGCTCCACTATGTCATTCCCGGCTGGGACTTACGCGCAATGAAACCGCAAGTTAACCCCCTAATCATTTGCAAAAGCCCTGAAATCCCTCCTGCAGAAGGCCGTGTCATTATCTGTAAGGAGTTCGTGTGGTGGGCCACGTTCAAAAAACACCGTCTCCAGCTGGCGAATCACGCTTGCAGAGTCTTGTCTTGCCAATTGCCTCCAAATTGAGAAACGCGACGAGCCACAGTCTGCGAGCGTTAGGAAATTGCGGACACCATAGTGCGTGATGTCCATTTCTAACCTCTGCCAGTTATCGTCTACCTCCAGTGTTCCTTTTTCCCAGTGGACTGGTGCTGGGTCTATGGACTGACATTCCTCACATGTTCTTATGGCCATCTTGACAGCTGCTCTTCGTGTCGCTGGGCAAATTCTCTTTATGAAGTAAGTGGTGCGCCGCACTTCCGGGTGTCCACTGCTTCTATGGATGGCCATGATTTGGTCTGCGTCCTACTCATCCACGTGAATAGCGCCGATCAATGGCTTGGGTCCATTCTCCATCTTTATAGCGGTGAACCACCGCTGAGGCACCCTCGTCAATCGGTCGGCCATGTTCTTATTTGACGGAACCAATACCACGTTTACAGTCAACTCATACTCCCCCACAAGCTTTTTTAGAATGTTCAGCCGCCCTCTGATAAGCATTTCTTTAGCTGATTTGGTACGCACTCGCGTTCTCCCAGAGTGTCCGATACCCAATGGTGCACGCGCACGGAGTCTGTTTTCACGTTCAGCACCTTGCATTGCCATTGGAGAGCTAAATTGATGCCCTTTAACACGGCGTCCAGTTCGGCTAGGTTAATATATTGGACGTCGTTTTCAGGTCGTAGCCAGCAGGCATCTTCAAGCACTGTTTTGTGTCTCTCCAATGCTACTCTGATCGCTAAGGAGCTGGCATCGACCCACGCGTTCAGTTCCCGTCACCAATCACTTTGGGCTGGACCGTCTCGCCACACAGTCCACAGCCTCAGATATGATACGCTGCAGCAAGTTGTCTCTCGTCTCATCATCCCAGCCCTTTGTGACCGAGCTTGCCCTCCTCTTGTTATATAATAGCCGAGGGATTTCGGTTCATGCCTTTAAGTTTAGTTAGGCTGAGAACCTTTCGGCTCAGCGCATGGGTTAGTTGGGTGCAACCTTGATGCAGTTAGTAACGCGTGAGCGCGCACAGAGTGGACATGTCACTCAGATGTCACAATACTCCGAGGCAAAACGGGTGACAGGGTGCGGGTGACGTCACACACCGGAAGCGCGCAGAGGTTTGTGGAGATTTGAACAACGTTAGGGAGTTGGGTACTAGACGCCAAACGAGAAGGATCGACTTTGGAGCTCGCAGGCGCGAGGCGAATGTGCGCCTTATGGGGGCCGCTCGAGACGGGGGCAAAATGAATAAGACAGCATAGAAGATTGTGTCTCTCCTCCTAACGTCGATACCTTTAACTCAAAGTTAATAAAAAGGTTTCGTACCTGAACAAGAAGTCGTTACGTGTTTTCGAATTCCGAGATTCCTATGTTCTATCGTTATGAACATTCGATGTCTATTTCACCCATTTCGCACATGGCCATATTCGTGTATATGGCTATGTAACACTCTTAAATACTCTGCAAGCCACACGGAGCCAACCACACACCGGAAAGTGCCGACAAGCTTCCCGCATAAAGAGAACACTGCCCGTCGCGTGACAATATCGGGGGCGTCTGGAACCATGCTTCCTAGTTTCCACCGAAATTTGCCGTGTTCCATTGCAACCGCCAACCCCAACACTCGTGCGCCATCTTCCAATCGTTCTGGGTCAAGTCCAAATCTAGCAAGGTGTTCTCTAACGTGGGTCGCGGGCATAACATCTTCGTTGACATAGATGTCGTTCATATAAGTAGACGCTGCGTGGCCCACAGCCTCCTCCTACGACAGCACCGCGCTGACAATGGCTTTCATGATGAAAGGAGCCACATTAAGGCCAAAACCTAAACATGTCAGGCAGTATCTCTGCTCGCCAATCTTCACGGTCTGGAACGGCTACAGTGTCTTCTGGACACGCACCTGAAAATATGCTCTCTTAAGGGATACATTGGAACCCTTTTGCCGCCATTCACGCAATTTAGCTTTGCAGACATCTGCGTTGGCTGTGAAAACATCAACATGATAGTTAAGCTGTCGAACGTCCATCACTGGACGTACTTTTGATTTATACTGCAGCAGTATGGCCATCGGGGGGATCAGCCCTTTAGGGGTCCCAGTCTTCCCCTTTGTATGGCAGAAGCCAGCCATTGCTCATCCATGGGCGGAGCTCCCGCTCGTAGTCCTCCCGAATCTCTGCCGCTACCGGATATTCCACCACCCTGTTGTCTAGTGTCTCTGGTGCGTGCCCCTCTGACCACTGCCATGCCACAGTCCAGGCCCGGCTCCGATGGTTGAGAGTTGCGGTTAAATCGGGTTAATTGATGGAAATGGCTGCACGCTTGACAATTTCCTAGTTGCCGAGTTGTACTGATCCTGTTGGTCCAACAACCATGCCTCCCAGTACTTTTATAGCGTCGATCCCCAACTGGAGGTCAAATCCTAGTGGTTTATCACGTACCACCAGCACGCTGATTTTAGCAGAACTGCCTTCCTCCGTGGACACAGTTGCCATTTCGTCACCGTACCACGGACGAGACATGCCTCCAATCGTCATCACGTTCACAATCGCTCTCCTTCAAGACTGGCATCGGTCAGCATCAATGATTGTCCGCGAGCAGCTGGTATCAATTAGTGCTGAACACTTTGCTCCGTCAACATAGATGCTCGCTGCTGGGAGCACCGCATTCACATCTTCATGAGGAAGAAGGCTGGCGCTGATGCTTTGTCCCCTGTTTCGTTTCCCGATCAGTCCCGGGCCCAGTGTCCAATCTCACCGCACTGGAAACAACGTGTCCCGCGCTTCCGGCAGCTTTTTGCAATGTGACCCTTGCTGTTGCATCTATGGCAGATCACATTGGAAATTAAGCCACTCTTAGCATCCCCCTCTAGGTACAATGGCAGCAAGCTGGCGACGTGATCTACATGCTGAAGTCTCGCCACTAGCCTGACATTTTTTAGCCATGCCACCACATCATCCTCGCTTGAAAATGGCTTTAAAATGTCGCTGTCTGGATGAACCTTTGCCTTTGTGCCGAAATAGCTTGTTGTAGAACTAATCCAAGCAAAAGCAGTAGTACAGTCCTCAGACAATTGGGTAGCCTCAGTTGACTAAAAATAACAACACACGCGACTAGCAGCCCTTCCTAAATATGCTGTTACGCAGCCGTGCTGTTCGTTCCCGCCAAGTGCACCAGTTAACGCAGGGCACAGACGTTGGTTGTGGTCTACCGAACGCTATTTAGTGTTACAGATATCACCAACTCCCAAGCGGAGCCACATTTGCTTTCCCCCTCAAATACAAGGTCTTCGACAAAATTCTTCATAATAAAAAAAGGACTCTGAACTGCCGTGTTTGAGTTTACAAGATTAATACCTATATTCTTTTATTGAATAAAAGAAAGAAACAAAGAAAAAAAAACAAAAACAATTCAGGTGAAAGTCAGGAGCGAGAAATTCTGTTATATTTTGACCTTCGACCCGGCCCAAAAATGCTATTCCAACGTGATACACCGGAAGGAAGTGACACGTTCCAATGGCCAGTAACCGAAAGAGATCGCGTGGGCGGATTAAGGCTTATGATATGGGACAAGGTGAAGGTCCCATTGTGCCACTAACAGTGATGCACCGGAAGAGAGTAACCTCTGAACTGCATGACAGTTATTTCCGCTTGATGACGATTAAACATCCGATTTCAAAGATCCAGTAGGCGATCGTGTGGGCGTTGAATTATTATTTAACTCAGTTGAGTTTGGGGTGCCAAAGCAGTTGCCAGTAGAATTCCAGACACTTAGAGACCAGATGTGGTAGGGAAGGCCACACCCGACCGAGGGGGCCCTCAGAAAAGCCCCGATGGAGTGGACCCCAAGACCTCTGGTTGAGCATCTAAGAGAACAAGAAAGACACAACGTGACGGTCATAACAGTGGGGTCAAAATATGAAGTTTATGTTCAGTCTCCAGCATCCTCTCACATGCAAACCTTCAACAACCCTTCCGAACCCTTGCAATAAAGTGAGAGGTAAATATTTTTCTAAAGAAGTCTTCTTGCGTCTTTCTTCCTTCTTGCGTCTTTGTCCTTGCGTCTGTTTAATTATTGTGTCGTTGTGATGCTGTAGATGACTATATAACATTTATCGCGATTTGGTGCATGTGCCAGCAGAGTTCTTCAACGATTCAAAACGAACCTGGTTACCGTAAACGACAGTTTTAAGCATCACAACACGACATCAACGAAAAGGACAAAGAAAAATCCTGGAATTGAAAGAAGTAAAAAAGCAAACAAAAAAAACAAGAACAAACGAGCAACAAACAGATGAACAGACTGACGCGAAAAGAAAGAAAGAAAAGAAAGAAAGAAAAGAGGAAGGCAACGTGCTGGAAGAAAAGAAGAAGAAGAAAAAAAAAGAAAACAAGACACAAGAACAAACCAGCAACAGAAAAGAGAAAAGAAAGAAAAAAAAACAGGAAATGTAAGTGGATTGCTCATTCATGTAACTTCTATCTCTCTCTGTTATTTAAATTGTTTATAATTGTGAAAGATTAGTTGTAATGACAAGGGCCTTTCTAGAAGCATAAAATTGGAAATAATTTTTTTTTTTTTAATGTGTGATCCCTAGATAAAAATTGAAATTACTGCCATGTGTAATATTGTATCGAAGTGAGGGAGGAAAAAAGAAGGGAAAACAAAAGATGACTAGGGGACAGTTGCTGTCCGTTTTTTGATAGACAGCTTATCGTAAACAATAAATTTTATGATAAATTTTATCAATGGGATTTTTTTATCGTAAATAGGTCTTTGTGAGAAAAAAAAAATCGTAGTAACTTTTCATTGGTCCAGACAATTGGTGATTGAAAATTAGAATTTCAGTCCGAGATCTGGAATCCCGCATATCTGTAGTTAAGACCTTTTGGGTCAGGTTTTCATGTTTGGAACTTGTGGATGGGAAATGAGAATTTTAATCCGAGAAATGTAATCCTGGTAGCATTAATGGGATTGTCTATGAATTTCGCCCATTGGTGTTTGTCTGAAGAATGCGCATATACTTTTTCGATATTTATGAAGTTGGGAGAATCGATATTTTCGGCGCTGGTAGAATCAGGCCGGTTGTTTTGCTGTGGAAATTGTTGATATCAATTATTGAAGACATAGGTATTGTCTTGAAAACGGTCTTGCCGTGGAGGCAGAGTAACTAAGAGACAGATATTTTTTGTGTCTGACGAAGCAGACAGGTATTTTGTGAGTTCCCCCAGGAGTGAAGCTTTGAGATTGTTATTGGGGAAGATATTTTGAAACAGGGTTTTGGATGTAATTGAGAGATGCGCAAAATTTTGACAGAACCAAGTGTGGCGAAGATTCGCAGATTCAGAAATATTTTGAATTGGGAAATGTTGGCAGAATTTATAAAAGTTTGGGTTGTTTAGAAAAAAAACGGGATATTTTGTGAAAAGAAAAAAAAAGGAAGAAGAAGAATGCTCGTAAGCTATTGAAAAGGTTGTATTATTAATCAGGCTTAATTTATGGTAATATAGACTGAAATTGAATAAAATGGGAGGCGAACCTTTAGTTATCATGTTAAGGTAAAGATAGAGAGGTAGATATAAGGTTGAAAAAAAATAAGGGACATTGAATGAGCAATTTATTATGAAAAAAAAAACAAAAAAAAGAAATGAAAACCAAAACAAAAACAAAAAGCTACAGGACAATGAAAATGGAGAAAAAAAAAAAGAAAAAAAAAGAAAGAGAAACTTGAACATTGTAGAACACAGCATATAGGGAAAAAAAGGAAAGAAAGAACAGACATTTTTAGTAAAATAGACAGTACATCACAACATAGATTGAAAAAAAGAAGAAAAGAAAACTGAACATTTTTTAACTGTGATTGTAATATTGTTTTGACTTGTTGTAAAGTGAAACTTTTTGAGTTTGTTTGAGTTTAAAGGCGACATTAGAAAATTTTTTTTTCCTGTTCATATTATGAAATTTGACGAAAACCATTAACAGAGGATTTTATTCTAGGTTTACTAATATTTGTAATAATATTGATTCTAAAAATTTTTTTTTAGAATTTGGGGTTTTCGTGGAATAGAAAATATATTTTTTGGAGGTTTCTGTTTTTGAGGAAATCGTGGGCTGACGTGAGAGTAGGACAGACATTCATTCAAGTGGATTTACAGAGTGTTATTGAAAGTAATTCTATCGAAGAATTCGCCGACCCATGAAGCTGTTCTATTTTTTAGTTTGGGGCTCCGAGGATGGAATAAAAGAAAAAAGGCGTGGCCTACTCCAAAATTTTGTGGATGATGTCTATGTCTTTCAGTCACGATGATGTTCTGGATTCGTGTGTGATTTGGCAAAGTGAAACGAATCTGGGAAAGGCGAGGTACCTATATATTGGTAGCCACGAGGGTTCCTGATTAAATTGAAAAGAAACCGGCGGGGGTTTGATCAGGTAAAACATGTTTCCTCAGGAGCTTGCAAACCAATGTGCATGGAAACAGAAACTTAATGAAAAAAAAATGGGTAACACATTGCTAATTAGTATTTTGCGTGGACTATTTTAGGTGGTTTACAGCATGCGTGCCAGATTGTGATACATTCGGATGTATTGTGATACGTTGTTTTGGGCCATGATTTTTGTAGTTTTTGTGGAATGCTTTGGGCCTTGAAGATATTGTGTTTTAGTTTATGAAATTCTCCGGTTACTCCAGGTAGGAACCTGTTGAGCAAAGAACTGGAGTGTGGTCATGAGGAATCCAGGCGAAATGTATTGCTGGAATGACCAGGGTCACTAAGTTTGTGACCAGGATATGGGACCAGAGTATGGTCCTTTTTAGGGTTTTGAAATTTCTTCAAGGAATAATGGAGGGCCCGTTGTGTTGAGAAGATAAAAAATGCATCCGTATGGTACCTTGATGCACACATGTCAAGATAGCCAACCACGCAAAGATAGTAAGAGAAATTTAGATAATAATTAGCCGGGCAAGTGTTACATAGAGAGAAGGTCGCCTTCTAAGTAAGATTTTGTTGCTGTAGTTCAAGTGATTCTTTTTGTGTTTTCAGCCATCATTGTCCTTGTAAATCATTCTGTAAAATATATGTGAGGATGATGGAGACGAACGTGAAGAAAATTCCACATGTGGAATTTTTAAAAATAATTAACGGATGAATGTTATATTTTGACCTTCGACCCGGCCCAACAATGCTATTCCAAGGTGATACACCGAAAGGAAGTGACACGTTCCAATGGCCAGTAATCGAAAGAGATCGCGTGGGCGGATTAAGGCTTATGATATGGGACAAGGTGAAGGTCCCATTGTGCCACTAACAGTGATGCACCGGAAGAGAGTAACCTCTGAACTGCATGACAGTTATTTCCGCTTGATGACGATTAAACATCCGATTTCAAAGATCCAGTAGGCGATCGTGTGGGCGTTGAATTATTATTTAACTCAGTTGAGTTTGGGGTGCCAAAGCAGTTGCCAGTAGAATTCCAGACACTTAGAGACCAGATGTGGTAGGGAAGGCCACACCCGACCGAGGGGGCCCTCAGAAAAGCCCCAATGGAGTGGACCCCAAGACCTCTGGTTGAGCATCTAAGAGAACAAGAAAGACACAACGTGACGGTCATAACAGTGGGGTCAAAATATGAAGTTTATGTTCAGTCTCCAGCACCCTCTCACATGCAAACCTTCAACAACCCTTCCGAACCCTTGCAATAAAGTGAGAGGTAAATATGTTGCTAAAGAAGTCTTCTTGCGTTTTCCTTCCTGCGTCTTTATCATGCGTCCTTCATTCCTGCGTTTTCATTCATGCGTCGTTTATTCGTGCGTCTGTCGTTTATCATACGTCTGTTATCATTGCGTCGGTATGTATCCAGTATATATATGTATGCAATAATTCTTTCAGTATCTCGGAAGAGTCTCCATTAAAATATTCGTATCCCGGACGAGGTCCCTCATAAAATATCTTTATCTCCGGACGAGTCCACCATAAAATATCTGTTAATGGCGGAAGGTGAGAATGTATTTCGACAACGGTAGACACAGTTCGCTTTCCTTCAGACAATGGGATTTAATGGTAGAGCTCGTGCTCCAAATCTCAAGTTTATCATTTCAGTATGAATACAGCAGGATAAAGTTGAATAAACTTAAATTGTATGTTTACTTACTTGGAGTTTTGTGGAGTTCCATAACACATTGGTAGAAGGATACACGTCTCATTTCAGATAAGACCAAGATTAATGATTGTCTCTTTCCTCGTGGACAAGTCTTTTTCTTGGGTATTCGTTTAACGAGGCCTGATACCTCGGAGTTTAAGTTCATTCAAAGGATAAGATTTTTCTTTTCTCTGTATTCTCTGCGCGGCATTATTTTGGAATTTGGGTTTCTTCCATATCTCAAATTATGTTCTTGGTTTTTCAACGAACAAAGGCAACTCCTTATGTGTCTTCATCCTTTGAGGAATAAATGCCAATACCTTATGTGTCCTCACACTTTGACGACTACATGGCAACTCATTATGCGTTTCACCAGGAGATGAATAAACGGCAATTAACTTAGTTTCCATAGATTGAGAATTCACCACGTGTTGTTTTTTATGGGTTTCTTCCTCAGGTCATGGTCGCAGGCCTGCCTCTCCGCCAACGCATATATAGCCGATAGGGTGTGAGGTTTTCCCATACCCACATCACCTTGTAATAATAGAGAGGATAAAGGAGACGGCCTCTCCCACCACCACCCTTCTGTCATTCTTGCTTACTACAATCGTCCGCTGATTCTTGCTTACCACTGTGGTCGGCTGCCGGCCTCTTTCCCCCACAATCTGGAGAATGTATTGGGGTGTCATATTTCCTCGTCACAATACCACTGGTCAACTTGTTCGTTCTGTCAGTCAGTTAGTCAAAGAACAACAACAACAACGCTCCTGCTGCTGGCATGCTCTTTTATGCAAGTTCCAGCATATAGAAATTTACATGCAAGGTAGATTTCTTCTTGTGAGAGACGATATCGGCACACTATAATTTGTGAATATATTTTTTACTGTTTGACAAGCAAGGCACAGTCTTACGCGCTTTGATCCAGTGTGAAGGTTTCGCTGGGGTTCGGTCAGTTTCTTTGAAAAGAAACCGATAGATACTGGTGTTCCATCTGGTGTAGTGCAGCGCCAATGACATAAGCCGAACTGTCTGACACAATGTGGTAATTAGTACTGCTGGAGTCAGGAGAAGGTAGTGTTGATACTCCAGCAAGCTTTTGCTTTATAGTATTGATATATCCCTGGGTGAATATTATCAGTATAAATGAGACTCAACACGAAGAGTAAGTATAACAAGTTTATCGTACGAAAGTACAACGTAACAAACAATATCTTGACACTCGATCGTATCTTGAATGCCAGAGTGGCTACTCTCGCTTCACCCTTGGTTACTGCTTGCTAGCGTATTTTATAGGGGGTGTCAGGATCTTCCACTATATCGCCTTCCCCCGAGCTAAATTATTCATCGAATTTTGCTTTCAGTATTTCTTTCTTTTAGGATTAAGACGTAGGTGTTTAGTCCTCTTCCTTTTTCTACTACTATTTCTCCTCTCTGTCCGTGTACCTTCACATTTAAAAGAATCTGTAGTTTTTTGTTTCGTTGTTGCCTCTATCGGCATTCCAACGTTCATGGGTGGTTTTATTTGAAAAGAGTCATACAATACCTCCATTGGTATTTCTTCATCATTTTAGACGGTTTCTACGTATCAGGGTCTCAATTGATTAATATGTCTCTTACAGACAAACTTTGCTCCTTGAATTATGTAGATAACTCTCCCGATTCTTCTAGTTACAATACCATCCCCCCAAAAACATTTCCCCGCCCAATAGTTCCTAAAGAAGACTTTATCCCCTTCTTTATACGATTTATAGTTCGTCTTTATTTTCGTATAGTTCTTCTTTCTATTTGGCAACAACCTGTCGAATATTGAACGTATTTTCCTTGCATACATGATCTCGGCAAGCGATAAATTTCCCTTTATATTCTGATTGGGCGTTATTCTGTAAACCGTCAGAAAAGTTTGAATGCTTTTCTCTTCGGTGTCGAACCCTTTGGCTTTTTTTAATGCTTATTTAAATATATCGACAAACCTCTCTGCCTGTCCGTTAGATCGAGGATTATACGTCGGTGTTGTCATGTGTTTGATTGCTGACGAATCACAATAAACTTTAAATACACTTCCAGTGAACATCGTACCATTGTCACTTACTATGGTTTTAGGGACTCCCAGCCGACTACACACTTCGTTTAGCGCTCTTACCGTATTTGTTGCAGTTAGGTGTTTATATTTGAAAATATCTTGCCATTTAGAGTAGCAATCTACGATCACAAAATAATAATATCCATTTAATGGTTCTGCATTGTCCATATGAATACGTGACCAAAGGATATCCGTCTTTGGCCAGGACTGAGTTCTTACAGGTGGTGATTTGGCTGCTAATTTGCACCCTTTACAATGTCTTACCAAAGCCTCAATGTCCTTATCCATTTTTGGCCGATACGTGTAACTTCTCATTAATGATTTCATTCTGGATATACCCGGATGACCCAAGTGAAATTCTTTCAAAACTTTCTTTCGTAAGACAGGTGGTATTACTACTCTTTGTGCATACATCAATGTTTCGTCACATATTGAAAATGGGGATACTTTTAGTTTGTTTTTTTTTATTTTTCTCGTTCCCTTTCACTTCTTTACTCATGTTGATTATGTACTTGTCCGTTTTAGCTGCTTTTTAATTTCTTCCAGCGTAACTGGTAGTTCGCTAACGGTGTTAATCAATACTTCCGTTAGTTCTTATTCTTGCTTCAGTGCTGCAATCACTGTTTCTTCCAACGGTTCAGCGTTGTCCGGGATTAGTCTCGAAAGACTATCCGCGTGTGCGATTTTCTTGGATGGCATATATGTATTTTAAAGTTGTATTTCAAAGTTGTAATTTAATAAAATCACACTCCATCTTTGTAACCTCTTTGCGGAATGGGTAGGAACACCCCTTTTCGATCCAAAAATCGACGATAACGGTTTATGGTCGGTTTGTAGAACGAATGTTCTCCCGTGAATAAATCTATGACATTTTTTTCACAGCATACGTTATTGCGAGTCCCTCCTTCTCAATTTGACTATAATTTCTCTCTGCAGGTAGTAAAGCTCTTGAAGCATGAGCTATAGGTTTTGTTACTCCATCCTCAAATTTGTGTTGCAGCACGGCCCCTATGCCATAATCACTTGCGTCTGAAGCTACAATTAACTCCATTTTCGGATCGTAGTGGGCTAAAGCTAAATCCGATAATAAGCACTACTTTATTTTCTTAAATGCATTATCGCATTCTTTAGTCCAGCACCACTTTTTATTTTTACTCAATAACTTATTCAATGGCGCTCTCAATTCGTCCATATTAGGACTATATAAATTGTAATAGTTTGCTAAACCAAGAAATGATTGTAGTTTAGTTACATTATCCAGAATAGGCATACTTTTTATGGCTTCCGTTCTTTTTGGGTTCGGTCTTCTTCCTTCATGATCGATTATCTGACCCAAATATTCTATTTTGTTCATACAAAATTCACACTTTTCAAGTCCGACCTTAAATCAGTATTTCTCAATTTGTAACGTAATGGCCAAGGGATTTCGCTTCATGCCTTTGAGTTTAGTTAGGCTGAGAACCTTTCGGCTCAGCACATGGGTTAGTTAGATAGAAACCTTGATGTAGGTGGTAACGCGCGTGCGGGGCGGACGTGCCACTCAGAGATGTCACAATAGCCCGAGATGACGGAACGGGGTGACAGGGTGCGGGTGACATCATGCACCGGAAGCGCGCAGAGGTTTGTGGGAGATTTGAAGAAAGTTGAAGAGAGTTGAGACTAGACATTGGACGAAGACGGTCGACTTTTGGGGCTCGCTGAGGCGAGACGAATTTGCGCGCTGTGGGTGCCGCACGAGATAGGGGCCAGATGAAGAAGCCAACATAAAAAGACTGTGTCTCTCCTCCTTATATCGAAACCTTTAACTCAAAGTTAATAAAAAGGTTTCGTACCTGAACAAGAAGTTTTCGAATTTCGAGATTCCTATGTTCTTTATATGTTCTATCGTTATGAACATTATATGTCTATTTCGTACATGGCGTTAATTGTGGCTATGTAACAAATTCTTTTAAAAACTTCTCGGATATGACTTTTGTGTTCCTCGAATTTTTCGCTCTTAATCAATATATCGTCTAAGTATACCATTGCATATTCCAGACGAGAAAGCATCGTATCCATAATTTCCTGAAATAGATTCGGTGCTACTTTCAAACGGAAAGGCAACAGTCTTAGTCGATATAAACCTCTATGTATGTGAATGGTTAGATACTTTGTACATTCTTCTTCTACTTTGACTTGCAGATAAGCTTCTGACAAATCAATTTTCGAGAAGACTTTGCCTCCATTCAACTTTGAAAATATCTCCTCCGGTGTAGGAAGTGGATATGTGTGATCCCTTAGACATTCATTCAGTTCGGTCGAGAAATCCGCGCAGATTCTTATCTTATTGTTTTTCTTTTTCACGTAGACTGTAGGTGATGCCCATTCAGAGTAGTCTACTTTTTTAATTTCTCCATTTTCTTTTAATCTCCGTAACTCTTTGTCTATCGTGTATAACGATGAAAATAGGAATTTTCTTTTTGGCTTGAATACTGGTTTTACGTTGTCTTTGAGTTCGAATCCTACTTCAGTCTTCGTACAACAACCAAGTTCGCCCGCAAAAACTTTATTAAATTCACTTTTTAACTTATTCCCAAAGTTTTCAGTTTGTTTTGACTTTCCCATACTCGACGCATTTAACCTCCTACAAAACGCGTTTATCGGCTTCTCTCATAAATCAAATAAAACTATTAAGTCAATACCGAATAAATCTGTACTTTTCCGTTATGATATAGATTTTCGTTTTATGCGTTTTGCCGTCGAGTGTTACTTTAGCATCAAATTCTCCTTTGAATTTTAGCTTGCTTCCCGAAATACCTCTTGCTATTTTGCCTGTATTTCGTAATTCAGGTTTGCCTATCTTTTTCCATGTAGTTTCGTTAATTGTAGAAATGTCACTCCCTGTTATACAACAAGTTATCAACAAGTTATATTTCGACCATTAACTTTCATGTCTACACATTTTCTTTTCCCGTTATTTTTTGTAACTTTCGATAAAAGTGTATTTATCTTTTTAGGCTTCTGGTAATTTCTCTTTCAACACATAGAAGCCTTATGCCCCGTCTGAGCACATTCGAAACAAATCTTGTTTCTAAAATAACATCTACTTGTAGTATGATTCGAACTCCCACATGCTTTGCTATAAAATTTTCTTTCATAATGTTCTTTTACCCTTCTTTCATGAGGTTCATTTTCCTTTTTTCATAAGGTTTTTTTCCTTTCTTTTTTATAGTCGCGTCTGACTTTATTTATTAGGGCAACATTTTTTTTTTCAATACATATGTTATCTCGTTTTTGGATTGCGTATTGTTCTTTTGCGATTGGCAAGTGGGTGTTTTTTTGTTGTTGCAATTGTTGCCATTGTTATTATTGTTGGGACGGTTGTTGTTCTTGTTATTTGATTTGTGCCCCTCCCCCAAACAATTGTTGCTTGTTTGCCGAGGGGGCGGTCGGGCAGAGACTTTCTTCGTTGTTGTCGCTATCATTTTTTCAAAAGGAGTCGAGCATTTGGTTTTCAATTTGCTCGCTCGCTTTACTCATTCGCTTCATGGCGTGGACATTCACGTTCATTCCTCCTAGGTTGCTCCGGGCAGCTGTGGAGGAGCCTACACCATCCACGTCACAAGCAGACATGTTTAGTAGCCTGAGCCCCCGCTCAAAGCCGGAGGAGGGGTGGCCGTCGTTATCGGCTCCGGCCAGCTCTGTACAACCGGCACAGTGGGGGACATCTATGCCGGCCTCCTGGACGGCACAAATGATGGGAGGGAAATCGCCGCAGGGCCACGTAGGGAGTAGAGGAAGTGTGCACGGTATTTTCAGAGTGGTGAAGTTTTGCCCATGCCTGAACTTGTGCAGGAAGTGCAACCGGGAGTGATTTCATTTGTGGTCACAGACCTTAGGGCCGGGAGACTGGCGGGCCTGGGAAGGGAGGCGTTTGAGGGGCTGTTAAAGGCGGCAGGAATCCCAGCCAAATACTACTGCAGGTGCAGCTTCACTACCTGGGATGTCCTGCTGCCCTCAGAGGAATTAGCAGTTGGGCTGGCTGGTAGCAGCATCACCTCGGAGTGCGGCCGGAATTTTTGGGACAACGAAGAGTTAGAGTCACTGTGTGCAGTGTCCCAATGCAAATTAGTGGCGGGGTACTGGCGGCGTTCTTGAGCGAGCACGGAGACGTGGAGGATGTAGTGAGGGCAAGGTCATCGAGCGGGACGACGTATGGTGACTGTTTCTTCGCAGTGTGGGGAGGGGTTTTCGGGCTGTACCACGTGCGTTGGAGTGTGAAAACCAGGTAATGACGGTGACCGTCGAAGGTAGAAAACCTCAATGCTGGACCTGTAAACAGCTGGGGCATTTCTCAAGGTCATGCCCGCAAAAAAACAGCAAGCCGACATCACTACCATTGAAAGCAGCATCAGCCGCTGCGACAACAGTGGCAGCGACCGCTGGACCCACTATGGAGGCAGAGGACCACCCCAGCAGGGGTGAGGAAGGGTGGACCCAGGTTACTCGGGGCCAAAAAAAGAAATCCCCTTTAAAAGCTCCAATAAATGAAGCTACAACCGTCTCACCTGAAAAAAAATCTACAGAGAAACCAACGTCATCATTAAAAATAACATCTCAAAAGAAAAAAGAGGAAAAAACACATCAACCAACAGAAAAGCCGGTAAAACATGGACATTTCTTTTAACCTAAAAAGAAGAAGGGATCGTGAGGATTTAGTAACAGAGGGGGAGGGGAAAAACATTAAAAACAACAACAACAATGCCCCAACCAGAGAACGAACCACAATTCAAGCCACAACCACCAGAAAAAAAAGCAAAAAAAAAAAAACAACGCCCAGCCCAACTTATTCCACCCCCACAACCAAAAAATGCACCAAGTCAACCAACCAAAACCTTCCTCTCCCGAATATTACCTTCTCTTTCACTCATTGCAACTCCCAAGATACTATCCCAGTCTCACCCAAAGAATCAACGCCATCATCATCATCATCATCATCAATATCGACCAAAAAAAGAACAAAGTCAGCCTCAAGCGAGGTGCGCCAACCCATTAACGGCTATTATTTTTGTGCAGACACCATAGAATTACCGTCAATAGATCATGATTTGAAAAAGACTCTAAATCATCTAATTACATTAAAAACCATTGACCATAAAGACATAACCAACCCGTATTTATTTAGGGGTGCATCCATGGTGACCACCTTTGTTCGTTCGGATGGCAACGGAACTAAAGAGCTTTGGCGCTTTATTGAGGAAGCCAGTCGGACGGAAATGGAGCAACCCTCCTTCAATGTCATGTCAACTAAATGTGCGGGCAGGGTCCCGATTTATGTTCATCTCAGTTTGTATTGGTACCCCAGGGATGTCGGAGGAATTTCCTGGGACGGCCGAGTTACCACTGAACTCGGTACCGGTTCCTTTGTCAGGCCGTCGGCATCCTCACCCCGGAGGATTTCCGGTCCCTAGTTGACAGTGAGTAAGGTAAGTGGGTCTGATGGCTTTAAAACTTGCCACATTGAATGTGAGGGGACTGAGGGATTCAAGCAAGTGTGTGCGCTTGCTTGCTGATCTAGCACCTCAGAATAGATGTCGCTGCAGTGCAAGAGACTCACTTCATTTGTGAGGCGGACTGTTGGATGCTGGAGAACGATTTTAACGTTTTCTCAGCATACGACAGCCGCAGTAGCGATGGGGTCTGTTTGCTAGTTGGACGCAGCTTTGATGCTGATGTTGACGTTGTTTTTGCAGATGATGGGGGCTGGCTGGTTGTGGCCGATGTTGCCGTTAAAAGTTTCAAGTTCCGGCTGGTTGTGGAGAGGGTTTCCTTTTTTCGTCGGTTGGCGCCGTTCCTGGACGATACGAAGCAGCTAGTCTTAATGGGTGATTGGAATACGATCCTTGATCCCAAGATAGATAAGGTCGGGCAGGGAGATAGAACGTTAGGAAGGTGTGAAAGCAGCCTTGTCGGCCTTATGACTTGTCATGACTTGGTCGACAGGTTTCGCCTGGATCACCCAGGGCGGGAGATGTGGACGTGGCTAGATAGCTCGCCCTCTGCCAAAGTAGGTTCCTACTTGGACAGAGTGTTAGTTAGAAGAGCTGATAGCGACTTCGTTAGTTGTCCCACGTTCCACTTGATAGTGTGGACTGACCATAAACTTGTTCTAGTCAGTCTGCGATTAGCTAATTGGCCTGTGGAGGTGCCCGTGGTGTAATGGTTATCGTCGCAGGATATGGACACGGCGACACGAGTTCAAATCCTGGACCTGACAGACTGCATTTCACATAGCACTAATACCCTTGGGAAAGGTATGAATCCAAATATTCTCCCTCCAGTTATGGGTAAATAGTAGGGCAGTCTAGGTTCTTCAGCCTTGGTGAGGCAACTAGTCTAGGAGAAGTAAAACTCTGAATTCAAACCTGTTAAACTCCGCTTAAAAAAATTGACCTTGTGTCATATCCTGCCCGAGTGGAGGGGTTGGTAAAAAAAGGAGGTGCCTATGGTGTAATGGTTATCGTCGTGGGAAATGAACATGGCGACACGAGTTCAAATCCTGGACGAGACTGATTGCATTTCACATAGCACTAATACTCTTGGGAAAGGTATGAATCCAATTATTCTCCCTCCAGCTATGGATAAATAGTAGGGCAGACTAGGTTCTTCAGCCTTGGTGTGGCAACTAGTCTAGGAGAAGGAAAACTCTGAATTCAAACCTGTTAAACTCCGCTTAAAAATTGACCTTGTGTCATATCCTGCCCGAGCGGAGGGGTTGGTAAATATGGCTATTAGCCATATTAGTCTGGCTATTAGCCATATTAGTCTGGCCGACTACTGGAAGTTCAATACCTCCTTACTGGAGATACGGGACTTCCGGGGCGTTAGTGAGGGCGGGTACCGGGAAGAGGTGGTGGGTTTCTCTTAAACAGGATTAGAGATTTCGCAACCATGTACGGTCGTCAGCTCAACCTAGATAGGACCCAGGAGGCGAAATCTATTGATAATAAGCTTTCCCGGGCGGTGGCTGGGGGGACTCCCTAACTATAGAGCTAGCGAGTGGAGACTTTGAACGTGAGACTAGCGAGCGCTACAAGGGATTCGTAGTTAGATCTAGGTTAAAAAGAGTTCTCAACAAAGCTGTGAAAGCGAACGCAAATGCGCGTGAGTAAGAAGTTCGAAGGTTTCCAGATCGGTATATCGATTCCGTCAAGAACCCAGATGGGCGCGTGCTGCTATCGAATCGAGAGATGCGTGATACCTTTCGGGTGCACTTTCGTGATCGCTTTGCCTGCTGTCCTGATCTCCCGCTTCCGGAAGGCGTTCGAGGGCGTTCGCGATCGAGCGTTCGGTTCGGCGGGGCTGCCTCCTGTCTCCTCTTCTCTATGTCCTCGCTTTGGAGCCCCTGCTCTGTAGGCTTAGGGATGAAGGGACAAATCCGGCTCTGCGCAGTGTCCCTTTTGCTGGCCTTCTAACGGCAAAGGTTTCCACGTTCACCGATGATATCACAGTCTTTGTATCCCGCCGCCTGGATATAAAGGCTGTGAAGAAGGCAGTTGGTGAGTACGGGCAGATTGCAGGAGCTAAGGTCAACTTTGACAAAAGCGAATTTTTGCGGCTCGGTGCTTGGAGGGGTGGCGATACGCTTCCAGGGCCCTTCCACTCGAGTGACTGACCCGTCTGCATCCTCGGGGTGTGGTTCGGGCCCAACCTCAAACTGGAGCGAAATTGGTCGGAAGTACAAGCTAAGGTGAATGCTCAGGTGGGAATCTGGCTTCAAGGAGGTTGTCCTTAAAGAGCAGAGCGGAGGCGTGCGCCACGTACGTCTTCCCCTTGATCCTTTGCTGATTTGCTGTACTTCCTCTGCCTAAGGCACGTCGGCTGGCGCTTCAACAATCCCCCTCAAGATAGCTCTGGGGAGGCGGAAGACCGATGGTCCGTTGACAGGTCTGCATCCCATCATCTAATATTCATTGTAAATAAATCATTAATTGTAAATAAAACTATTCATTCCATTCGGGGTTTTAAGTAGGTCTTTTAATAGAGCAAATATGGTATTTTGGTGACTGCAGCGCGTATGGTTATGAATGATTGGTCGTATATTCTACTGTTGAATGGGTCGGTGAATGTGGCAAACTAGGTTCCCTTTGAAAACTTAGACAAAGCATAACCGCTCCCTTCCTCTCCCCCACAAAATCATAAGAGCCTTTGGCTCTCATTTTGTATATATCAGGAAATAAAATACGTAATCCCAAAAACGGGATAACGTATGTATGTTATCCCGTTTTGGGGATTACATATTATTCTTTTGCGAGTGACTAGTAAGTGTTTTTTGTTGTTACCAATTGTTACCATTGTTATTATTGTTGAAAGTGTTATTGTTCTTGTTATTTGATTTGTACCCCTCCCCCAAACAATTGTTACTTGTTTACTGAGGAGGGTCAAACCTCGACTTTACCTCGATTCCATTTTATCGTCCCATATCGTCTTCACTTCATTTGTTATAAAATAGCCGAGGGATTTAGGTTCATGCCTTTGAGTTTAGTTAGGCTGAGAACCTTTCGGCTCAGCACATGGGTTAGTTAGGTGTAACAATGAAGCAGGTGTTAAAGCGGGTGCGCGTGGGCGGATGGCGGTGTCACTCAGATGTCATAATATTCCGAAACGAACCGAGGTGATAGGGTGTGGGTGACGTCACGCACCGGAAGCGCGCGGAGGTTTGTGTGAGAATTTGAAGAGAGAAAGAGTCGGGTACTAGACGCCAAACGAGAAGGATCGATTTTGGAGCTCGCAGGCGCGAGGCGAATGTGCGCCCTATGGGGGCCGCTCGAGTTGGGGGCCAAATGAATGTCTTATTCATAGAATATTGTGTCTTTCCTCCTTACGTCGAAACCTTTAACTCAAAGTTAATAAAACAAGAAGTCGTTACATGTTTTCGAATTCCGAGATTCCTATGTTCTATCGTTATGAACATTATATGTCCATTTCGTACATAGCGTTAATTTTGAATATGGTACACATTCTGCCATTTGTTATCACATGGAAATCGTTTTTATTACACGTCTTAAACAACATTCAGATTCTTCTCCTCCTGATTGCCTCAAAAACAACTATGGGGGAGCTTAACAATTCGCCCGCAGACATTTTTGATTCGAGACCCTCCCCAATGTCGGAAGAAGTACTATTCGATCTTTCTTCCTCATCTAAAACGATCCCACCGGCCCAAAAACCTCTAGAAACACCTGTCTCTTGGTCGTCACATTGTGTAAATAAAAAATCAGCAAGTGACTACGAAAGGGACAGGGTTGAAAAATATGCAAGTTACTTTAAAGGATGGAGAAATACTACCCATACCTGATTTGATTGAAGCAGTCGAACCAAAGACCCTGTCGTTCGTAGTCACAGATCTACGGACCAAGAGACTTGCTGGCGTAAAAAAAATGAGGATATTTTAAAAACTGCAAACATTTTTGCCGCAGAAGCTTTGCTACCTGGGATGTTCTGCTTCCCTCGGAGGAAGCAGCAAAAACACTAGCCGGTGGTAATAACACCACTCGTTTCTTTCGGTTGCAACCTGAATATCGAGGCAAACGCAGGATTAAGGTCACCGTATGCAATGTTTCGAGTGGGGACGTTCTAGCTGCTTACCTAAGTATATGCGGCAGCAAGTCACCCAGATAAAATCAAATAGCGGGACGGCATACTGTCACTAAACTTTCATCATGTACCTCGATAGGGGAGGGTTTAACAACATACCCCATATCATGAAATATCGGGATCAATCAATGATGGTGGTCGTTAAGGGTAGGAAACCATTATGTTGGTTTTGTAAAAAACTCGAACACTTCTCCAGAACCTGCCCTCAAAAAACGACGACCACCACAACAATGACTACTACTACTAGTACTGCTGCCACAACGACTTCGCCTGCCACCACAACCACAAAGACCGCGACAGAAAAAACACAGTACCAACAGTTAAAGACATCGAGGAACTCCCCAACAAAAAAGTGACCAGAAAAAGGGAAGGGAAAAAAATTTCCCAAATAAAACCAACAATTTACCAACGACCAAAACAACGACAACAACTACAGTAATAACAACAACTAAAACTACGGAAGCAACAGTATCAACAAAATCACCAGCACTAATAAATAATGAAATAAAATCACCCATTTCAACGAATAAAAAAAAAAAGAAAAAGCAACATATCCCGGACGAAAAACAAGAAGAAAATATGAATACTTCGATAAACTGAAAAAGAAGGAGAGATAGCGACGACATTGCCGGGGAGGGGGAGAAAAAAGCAAAAAATAACCAACCACAAACAGAAATACAACCGCAAATAAAAACACAACCCCAAATCCAACGCCCAGCTCAACTTATTCCACCCTCACAGTGGGTACATGTAGTGAGTGAGAGTGTGTTCTCATCCGTATTTTTACGGGTATTACTTCACGATTACAACACAAATTTTTACAAGCACGTAAAACAAATGGAATATGACAACAACGAACATTAAGAAACAAACAATTTAATATTCATAACAAAACAGGAATAAAAATAGATGAGAAACAAAATTTGCGAGTGGCCTTTGTAGAAATACAATTATGGCCAGTTAAATGAAAATAAGATTGTTCACACGTGTGTGTGTGTGTGTTTACATGTTAATAAAGTCTATCAAATAAATGGTTCCATGGTTGGCCGAAGTAAGTCGGATAGAAATAATTGTCTTCACTTACATATGCGGGTATGAGTGTGTGTATATGAATGATGGACCTTACGTATGGGTCTTGGCTTTCATTAAGTTCGCACGTGTGTTTTTTTAAAGATTTTGTCGCATTGATAAAAGAACGTCGCATGCCTTTTCCTTTGAGTCTTTTTGGTAGAAAGAAATGAACTTTTGACCGTGGAAGGAATGAATTGAATGACTGAATGAGTGACTTGGTTGATTAAATTCTTCGTTATTTATACTTTAGTAGAGGATCAAAAAATAGTTTTATGGCAGGTCCTAAAATTTAAGCGCGTAGACATTTCTTGACAATCAGATTCGTATTTTTACTTATTTATTTTAAGGCCTAAATATTTTTTGTTAATTAGTTTCATATCCGGATTTTCTAGAATGTTCTTATTTTGTGTTTTCTGATTGGTTGAAAAATATAAAAATGTAACTTTAATGTTCATGCGATCCAAAATTTCTAGAATGTTCTTATGTGCGTTTTTGTTGATTATTTTAAGGCTAAAAAAGGAGTATTCTACGCAGATTGATAAATGTTGAAAATATTTATTAGTATGTAACATAAGACTTAAAATGTTTAGGCCAATGTACGCGGTGCCTATGATAAGTTTCCAGACTTTTTTCGTATGGGGACTTTTATTGATAGTACACATATGAAACTCTAGTCCCCTTTGAATTAATCTCCTCCGGTTGCAATGCACTTGTTGTATCGTTCCAACAACTTCTGCAAGGCTCCTTGGAAGTCCTCTTGTGTGGTCGTGTCAATGACCTTCGTCATAGCCTCTTACATCTCCTCAATTGTCTCATAACGACAGCCTCTGAGCTTAGGGAATAACCAAAAGTCACAGGGAGCAAGGTCTGGACTATAGGGAGGCTGAGGAGCTGTCTTTATGCCCATCTTGGTCAAATAGTCTGTAACAAGGATGGAGTTGTGGACTGGTGCATTGTCCTGCTGGAAATGCCACTGACCCGATTTCAAGAGTGCTGGCCTCTTCCCTAGGAATCTCTTCCTGAACACCCTTAAAACCTCAACATAGTAACCCTAACCCTTTGGCCAATCAACTCTGGTCTATTGACTTCTTTGGGGAGGCGGAAGGCCGATGGTCCATAGACAGATCTACATCCAACGTACCCGGAACGGGGGTCTGGGTATGCCTGATCTGGAGATCTGAGACTTGCATACTTGGGCCGATACTCGATGGGGGACGCAGTGTGGAGACGAAAGGCTAGTCGGACTTTTCCTCGCCTCCAGTCAGACCCAAAGGCTGAAGGTTGACGTAAGCCAATGGGCGAAGCACTGTTTGTCCGCGAGTGCCGAACGGCCCTTCGTAACTTTCTTGGGTCCGGTAACCTTTCACGGCTTCAGAAAGAACTATATCGGGAGCTAGTGGTGGGTTCCGCCTCGGACCCTCTTAGCGAGTGGCGCGGCTGGACGTCGGAGGAGATCCGCTCTCACTGTTATTGGACGCCAGGATCGAGCTTCTTGAACAACTCCGAGTTCTCGCTCACCTGGCGACTTGCAGATAACGCGTTACCCCTTCTCAGCTTGAACTTCAGAGCAGACCTGGCAGACATGCCCGATTGTGCTCGCTGCAGCAGTGGTTTAGAAGAAACGGCTGAGCACGCCTTCTACCACTGCGAGCGAGTTCGCGCATTCTGGGATCACGTCAAGGAATGGACGGCTCGCATCGAACCCAAGCAGTTCATGCTGCTCGTCGCTGGTTACGTTGTAGACAACTTTCTTCCTCCGTTTCAGGAGAAGCGTGTGGCGTTTCTCGCGAACCTAGCAGTAGCTCGAATGGTGATTTGGATGACGTGAAAGAAGGGATTGTATGACGATGCAAACTTTTCTCATCGTAATCTGGTTTTGTATTTTAGGCATCAGATAAGGGTCAAAATCAAGATGCTATAGAAAACGCTTAGATAGCATAACATTCGACAAAAGGTGGGTGAATGCAGCGAGCCTGGTCAATGGGAGCAATGTTAGAGTCATCTTTCCTTCTTCTGCCTGCCCATGGCCCCTACGGGTGGGGTCTTTCGGGACCCCAGCCGGGTAAGTAGGATAAGCTTTCTTCCCCCTTAAAGCTTAGTTAGCAGTATGTCATCTAGTCACCATCCCCATTATTTTTGTACCTCCATCAATAATTACAAATAAAACTATCCATTCCATTCGGGGTTTTAAGTGGGTCTTCTCATAGAGCAAATATGGTATTTTGGTGACTGCAGCGCGTATGGTGATGAATGATTGGCTATATATTGTACTGCTGAATGGGTCGGTGAATGTGGGTAGCAAGGTTCCTTTAGAAGACTTAGACAAAGCATGACCACTCCCTTCCCCTCCCCCACAAAACCATAAGAACCTTGTGCTTTCCTTATTTGTATATAAGGAAATAAGATAACATATGTTATCCAGTCTGATATTAATTAATTTCTGGCATTCTTCCGATACTTTCTGCAATGTTTTCTCCGTATCTTGTTCTAACATTGTCAATATCTTTGATCGAATCACTTCATCTTTATTTGATGTCAAGCCCTGTACAAATATTAAACATTTAAACATGTCCTCCTTAAGGTCTTTAAGTTTGAACCGTTCACACTGGGCATTTATTTTCCCGGTGTATGCTACGAAATCTTCATCTTCTTTAATTATGTTCAAACATTTATACCTGGTATGAAACAAACTATCCCATTCTCCAAACATTTTTGATAGAGTTTCTACAGTTTCTTCAAACGATATCTTTTCCGGTTTATTTATTTATGTAATTCGTATATTTTGTGTTTCCGTGATTGCCTAACTTTTGTTGTACTAACATAAATTTTTCTTCATCGGACCATGATTGACACCTTCTAGTAAAAATTCTTTCGTACTTTTTACGCAGGAAAAGTTATTCCTTCCTCAGGTTCATCAATAAATTCTGACAGCGAGTTTGCTATGTGCCCTCTGCAGAAAAAGTGTTCGAACCTTTCTCCCGTTCGTCTAGCTTTAACAATATTTTTTGCAAAATGTCCTGCTGTTTTACAATTTGTTTTTGCACATCTGTCTGATGTTTCTGTAAATCTGCTTGTTGTTTCTGGAAATTTTCTTGTTGCTGTACAAACTGTTGTTGTAATTGTTGTACCGCAGCGCCTAGCATTTTTGTCAATTCTGTTAATTGTTCCATATTTAGCATAAAACAAATATATGTAAAACAAAATCCAACTAAACAGTTGACCAAAAATTAAATAGTTTTGGTAGGAAAAACGTAGTTTCACTTTTTTTTTCTTTCAATGAGGTGGGGAAACCAAAAAACTACTAATTACCTTAATTTTTTTTAAACGCCACTGTTGGTTTTTATTTATTTGCGCTCGTTTGAAGTACTTCAAATCTTTGTTATATATCCGGATGTGTTGAATTTTTTTTTTTTTTTTTCTTCAACTGATTTTTTTTCAATTTGTCCACCTAATACGGTGACAGAAAAACTCTACGTCGTTCGTCCAATCTTATAGATTGGATGTGAGTTCGTTTTACGAATCCTTCGTCGCCAAATCTGGTATAGATTTGGGTGTGAGTACGTTCTCGAATGTTTCATCGCCAAATTTGGTATAGATTTGGGTGTGAGTTCGTACTCGAATCCTTTGTCGCCAAATCTGATATAGATTTGGATGTGAGTTCGTTCTCAAGTCCTTCGTCGCCAAATCTGATACATCCCTGTATATAAATGAGACTCAACACGAAGAGTAAGTATAACAAGTTTATCGTACGAAAGTACAACGTAACAAATAATATCTTGACATTCGATCATATCTTGAATGCCAGAGTGGCTACTCTCGCTTCGGTATTTGTCATCCGTCCCACCACCGGATAAGTATAGCACAAGGCCGTTTTTAAGGTGGGTACTGTCACTGGGCCGTCGCCCACACGCGTCCGGCATTGCCAAAAATACATTCGGCTCCGTCGGCATTCCCCTTATTAGGGGTGCCTCAGGCGCCAGGCAATAAACCTAACCACCCCGTTAGCAGCAACTTCAAATAATGGCGAGCCGCAGGTTGCGGCTTCGACTCGCCTTTCTAGTTTTCCGGGATCTGTGGAATGGGGGATGAATATCTAGATGAGGTAGGTGAGGGCCGTTTAAAGGTAGGTTAGACTTTGCAATTGCTTTTTTCAGACCATTTATACCAAGGCCTGCAAGTGCGAGATCTTTCTCCATAATAAATGTGCCAACGGCATACACGAGGGCGTTGGTTATCATGGAATGGTCAGACGACATTAGATGCCTTGTTATTACAATCATTATTATTATGTTTGTAGGAACGTAATAGAGCGCTAGGAGTTGAAACCATGTGCGATGTTTCCATATTAGTAAAAGACATTAGTTCGTCAGCTAATGAGCCTAGCTGTTGGAGGCTTAAAGATTTTTGTATGGCAATTACTGGGAATAATGAAGTATGCAGAGCGTGAATAAATTTCTGCCTTACTAAATCCTCGCTAACACCTAATTTACAGGCAGTTGCCGTCTATTCCTGTTAGAAATATGATGGTCTACCTGCCATTTTTGTATCACTCATAAATAAAGAGAAAAGTTCTGGCTTTGTCCATATGTAGCTATGACTGTTGCTTTTAGCTAATTAATTAATTAGAATTTGCAAGTAACGTACTTGGTAGTTTTGTGACGAGGCCGGCAAGTAAAGATAACAGCACGTGCAAGAATTTTATGTAAGTTTTCTTAATTCTATTTAGAAGAAACTGTGCTTCGACAACAGTAAACCAACCTGTAACTGTGTAAAACGTTAACCCTTCACCCCCCCCCACATTATCTCAGTCTTCTAACCATGTCACTTCTTACGCCGGCCGGTGATCAACTAGTGGTTCGAGGGGGTAACGCACATTTCTTGTCACCACACAAGAATACGATCGAGGGAGACAGGAGAAAACAAACAGACGAACAAACACGAACAAACTTGGGGGTAACCAAAAGCAGAGGAAGGTATGCAACACTACATGCATGTGCATTCCTGATAGCAGATATGGACTAACGCTAGCGTGGGTTACTAGCGAAAATTCCACAGTGCTACTGGAATCAGACATCTTGAGACTCTTCTCGCTGGACCCTATCCCATGCTGCTTCGTTTCTCTGGTGTTGACTGCCCCTCCGTGGATCCACGCCAACCTCTCTGTTCGCCTCTCTCCTGTCCAGCCGCAACTGCCTTCTGCTGCTTGCCTCTCTGCTCTCCAGCCACCAACTCTCCTGGGTCGCGTCGTCAACTCTCATTCGCCTCCCCGTACCACTTCCGGGTACGGCGAGATTTCATGTCCAAGAATCCTTTGTCTGGTTTCGCGCCAAAACAGACAATTGAATCGTCTGCTTTGGCAGCGTACCCCCATAGTGCTACATACCTCCCTCTCTTACCCTTGTCATTTATTCTCAATAAATTACAATACGATTTAACAAGCAAAAAAAAAAACAAGAACATTTACAGGAAGTAAAAACCGAACTTACAAAATTTTAAAGGGGTTCGGTCGTCCCCTAAAAAAATATAATAAATAATATAACAACACCATATCATCATACACATAAAAAAAAATAAAAAAAATTAAAAAAAATATTGCTGGATTCAGCTCTTCCACCTTGCTCTCCTGTGAACAATTCTGGGGTCTCCTGACTCATCCCTATTCTTCATTCCAATAGGACTTTTCGATTCACCTCCAACAGTTTTCAATTTTTCTTCAATTCGCCCCGCCCCCACCCAACAGAACACAGGGGAATTTTAACCACCCCTACCCAACAATTTCAGGAGGATTTTTCCATTCACCTCCAACATTATTCAATTTTCGAACATTTCACCCCATTCTTCAACTCATCAGAACACAGGGGAATTTTAACCACCCCTACCCAACAATTCAGGAGTATTTTTGGACTTGTCTCCCCCCCTTTCCTTACGACGTGGGAGCATCAGTAATCTCCGCAGTTCGATCGGTGTCGTAACAGGAATAATGTTCCAGAAAGCACTGTGGAATTCACTTCCCAACATGGGGGCCTTCACTGCCCCCTGCAACAAACAAAACAAGTCTCTCAGCCATCAATCACCATGGATTTTCAAAAGATAAGAGAAAAAAAAAAAACAAAGCAATTGACGCCATCTCCCAGATCGTCCAGCCATGACCAGCCAGAGGGGAGGAGCAACCGGACACCGCCCTGCGCCCAGGTATCGTCTTCCCAACCCATCGTCAACCGTTTCCTCGGTACCATTTCATCAATTCCATGTCAACCAGGCCACTCGCCCTCCCAAATCATCACTTGTATGACTTACTACCCCTCGATACCAGTCCGCGAAACGGGGCTCCCGTGCACCCCCCCCCCCAGGGGAACACGATCAGACGAAGTGAAGAAGTGCCAAGAGCAGTTAAACTTAAGAAAAATAAACCCAGAAAATCCATGAAGGTAAAACAAAAAATAAAAAATAAAAATAAATTAAATTAAAAAAAATAAAATAAAATAAACAAATAACAATAAACAACAAAGCAAATGACACGGTAAGCCCAGTCCCCCAAAACCAACAAAAAACAAAGCAAGTATAACAAAAAAAACAAACAAACAACAAAAACAAAGGATAGCAAAAAAAATCCACACAAATTAAACAACAAAAAAAATTAATAATAAACAATTCACAGACAAAAAATAAAAAAGAAATAAAATAACTACAATTGACAAATATATAAAAATAAAATTGTTCTGAAGGAATCTGTCACGCATCCACCTTCTAACCCTTGTCTCTCTTCCCTTGAGATCTCTGCCCACTTCCACCATTTCTCTTTGCGTCTTACTTTCCTTCTCTCCTGTCCACTTGAATTCTTCCCTCTACCGGGGGTGGTGTGGGAGGGGATAGCGTTTGCTTCCAACCGTTTTTTTTTTTAAATCCACAAAAAAACAAAAACTTTCTTTTCTTCGTAAAATCCAAAGTTTACTTATTCTTTTTCTTTCTTTCATTTTTTTTTCTTTTTTTTTTTTTAACTGAGACAGGCATGGATGCAGTGACAAAAATTCCCTAGCAATCTTTCTTTCTTTCTACTTTTCGTTCTCTCTTTTTCTTTCTTTTTTTTTTTCTTGACTTTATCTGTTCTTCCTTTTTCTTTGTTCAAATTTTTCAGCCATTTTTATTTATTTATTTTTATTTATTTTTATTTTTTATATTTTCCATTTTTTTTTTTTTGTTGTTTTTGTGGTAGAAGCCTTCCTCCACCTTCTACCCTCTGCACTCGGAACGACCCGACTCTGACCAGTCGAGTTTAACCTAACTTCGAAATCTCACTTTCTCTCTAATTTCTCTGGGGTTTTGAAATACCACAAATTTTTTTTTTTTCTATTTTAGTGAACCTTGCAGCAAAAAAAAATTTTTTTTTTTTTTTTTTTTTTTTTTAATCGGTGACTTATCACCTTTCCAGCATAAAAAAATTACTATAAAACTTCCCAGAACGGACTAACTTTCTTAAGCCACTGGTCCTAACACTTAAGTATAAAAATTTCTATGTGAAACTGCTACGAAGAAGGAGAAAAAAAAACATTTGAATTCTACTGGTCAAGATAAGTGTGCGAGGAGGGTAGGGGAATAAATTCTTTCTTTCCCTTCTAACAAAAATACAACAAAAAAAATCAGCAGTTATGAGGGGCTTAAACATACATACACACACACACACAAACGAAATAGATTACTTGGGTTCTTTTTTTTTTCTTTCTTTTTTTTTCTCTACATTTTAGATATCCTTAATCTAAAAAAATTTTTTTTTTGTTCTTATATTCGAGTGCAGGTGGGTGGGGAATGTGTATTCCTACCTTTGTAGATTTCTTCCTTTTCAATCTTTTTTTTTTCTTTTTCTTTGTTTCTTTCGTTTTCTTTTTCCTTCTTTTCTTTTCTCGTTGCTCGCAGGGTCCTTATTGCATTTTTTTTTCTTTCTTCTTCGTCCGCTCGCTTCCCGACTCCTTCATCCCTCGATTCATTCCTTTTTTTTTTTTCATCAGGTTTTTTTTCATCCTGGTCAACGGCGCCATTTGTAAAACGTTACCCCCTCACCCCCACCACATTATCTCAGTCTTCTAACCATGTCTTCTTCTTAGCCGGCCGGTGATCAACTAGTGGTTCGAGGGGGCAACGCACATTTCTTTACCTACACAAGAATACGATCGAGGGAGACAGGAGAAAATAGAAAGACAAACGAACAAACAAAGCTTGGGGTTACCAAGAGCAGAGGAAGGTATGCAACACTACATGCATGTGCATTCCTGATAGCAGATATGGACTAACGCTAGCGTGGGTTACTAGCGAAAATTCCACAGTGCTACATCTTGAGACTCTTCTCGCTGGACCCTATCATCACAGACATCTTGAGACTCTTCTCGCTGGACCCTATCCCATGCTGCCTCGTTTCTCTGGTGTTGACTGCCCCTCCGTGGATCCACGCCAACCTCTCTGTTCGCCTCTCTCCTGTCCAGCCGCAACTGCCTTCTGCTGCTTGCCTCTCTGCTCTCCAGCCACCAACTCTCCTGGGTCGCGTCGTCAACTCTCATTCGCCTCCCCGTACCACTTCCGGGTACGGCGAGATTTCATGTCCAAGAATCCTTTGTCTGGTTTCGCGCCAAAACAGACAATTGAATCGTCTGCTTTGGCAGCCTACCCCCATAGTGCTACAACTGCACATTCTGTGAATTGAGGTATTTTAACGTTTACAGCCGGTTACATGTATTTTAACGGTTACAGGTTGTAACCGCTAAAATAGCTCAATTCCTCCGTGTCAGACATGATAAAATGTAAAGTGTATTAAGAGGGGTCACCAGAGTAACTAGAATTACTTCTATAATAAGTAAGGTTAGAGATATAGTCGCCGCTAACAGTTGTCCAAATACAATAAAATAAGTATTTAAGAAAGTTGAAAAGAACGTAAAATTGAATAATACAAATTGACAGATATGCACAACTGTTACGTATTGACCCTCGATCGAGCCGTCAATCAAGAGATGCATCTGTATAAATAAGCGGAAGAACAGCGAAACAGGTGCATCCAGTCGAAGATATCAGAATATCACCTTGACCTGTAGACGTGGTTGAATTCGGTGATGGTGGCAGATGCGTACGCCCACAGGAAGCAGGTGTACGTGAGACAATTATATAACCAGGTGCCACAGACGGCTTGAGTCAGTTGCAGTTCGAGTTCCAAGTGGAGATAGGATGCAATCGGAGTGAGAACCAGCCCCAGACAGAGGGCTTGGGCCCTCAGTGACCCGCGGTTGAGCAGCCCTGCCAGAATACGAAAGAAGTGCTGCTATGGTCAGAAGAACTTTGGGTCAATATGTAGCAGTCTGTCCCCGTCTCTAACTTACCTCTCACGCACAACCGACATCAACCCTTTCGAGAATAAAGTGTGAGAGGTATATTTTTGAAAAGAAGTGTGTTCGTTCGTTCATTGAAGTTCGTCATTATTGATGACTATGCTTCCGCTTATATTTGTATATATATATATGTATGCAGCTATACAACATAAACGATTTGGTGCCTAATGCCAGTTTATGCTCTCATGGCATAGTTTCAAACCTGAATTAAACCTAGACGATCAAAGAAACGGCCGAAGAGAAAATCGGAAACAGAATACAATACTTTGACGACGAACGAGACACGAAAAGAAAGAAGAAAATTCGAGAGATAGAGGAAAAGAACAAAGAAAAAATGCAACAGACTGGGAGAAAGAAGAAAACCAGAACTGACCAACAACGAAGAACAGAAAAGATGAAAAAAAAGAGAAACACTTAAATTGCTCATTCGAATATTTTTCTCTCTGTCTGTTCGTGGAAAGAATTTAAAATGATTATAAAAAAGTAATAATGACAAGGGGAAGAAAAATGAGTCTTGTTGGCTTATACATTAATGTTATTTGGCCTTTCTAAAAGATAAAATCGAAATAATTTTAGAAAAAAAAACGATTGAGCCCTATACATATTAAGCATAGAAAAATGATGAAAACTACTATATGTAATTTTGAATCGTAGTGAGGGAGAGAGAAAGAAAGAGAGTGAGAGGGAAACATACAAGCAGGTTGCTGTGAAAAGAAAAGAAAGAAAGAAAGATGGCCCCTGTGAACAGATACTGTCACTGTGTTAAAATGATTGACGGGTCATAATGTAAACTTCCACTTGCGTTTTCAGTTTTAATTTTTATGAATGAATTTGATAGTTAACAAAATTTTTATGAATTGAATTTTGTAGTAACTTGTGAATGCTGTTCTAGCGCATGGTAATTTGTAATTAGGATTTTAATCCGAGATTTGGGAGGATTTCGGGGCATCAATGATGTTGTCTCATACCTTTGGATCCGTAGTTAAGGCTGTGGGAGGGGTTCGAGTTTGGAAAAGTTGTGGAAATTGGAAGTGTTTTGTGAAGTCTCCCTAGAATGGGATCGATATTTTGGATACTGGTAGAAGCCATACCAGGTTTTGTGAAGGTCTTCCCCCAGAGAGAGGTCGAGAAAATTTGAGAATCTTGTCGTACTGGATATTTTGTGAATTCCCCTAAGAATGGATTTGAGAATCTTGTGATATTGAAGAATCTTGTGATATTGACTGGTTAGTGGCCTGACTGAATTGTGAATTCCCCCTGGAATGGGGTTTGACTTTTGTTTTTGAAAAGATTACTTTTGAAACGGGATGGTAGTATTAGGGAGTATATGTGCAAAATCTTGACGATCTCGTTGTATGTACCGGAAAAATTGTGAACTCGATTTTTAATTGTTTTGAGGGGGAAATGTTGTTGGCCGAATAGATAAAAGGTTTCGGATGTTTTAACTCATCTTTGGAAGTAAACGAGCAACTAGTATTGTGTTGTCGTGTTAGGAACAAGTAAAAATGAAGAAATGATGGCTGGATACGAGCCATGCTTTTGTAGAGATACTTGCTGAAAGAATATTACTGAAAAAGTTTGATTAACGAACTATGCTTGTTTTATGGAAATACTTGTTAGAAATTGAATAAATGGGGAGGCATGAACCCATTGTTATTATATTAAGGTAAAGACAGAGAGAAGCAGATATAAGGTTTTAAAAATAGTGAATGAGCAATTTATTAATTAAAAAAATGTTTAAAAAAGAAAAAGGACGGCAGGACAATGGCAAAAGACAGAAAAAAGAAAAAAAGAAAAGAAGAAAAGAAACTTGAACACTATTGGACACAGCGTAAAAAAAGGAAAAAAAACCGAAGCTTTTTTAGGAAAAATAGAAGTGCATAGATTGTAACAAAAGAAAAACTGAACATTTATTTGAACTTTGTGAACTTTAATTGTGGACATATTGTAATATTGTTTTGGCTTGTTCAGAATGGTTGAAAAATTAGAAAAAAACAAAAATAGTTTGTTTGAGTTTAAAGGCGATATTAGAATTTTTTTCCGTTTCATATTATGAAATTTGACGAAAACCATTAACAGGGGATTTGATAGGAAGATTTTAAAATGATATTAATTCTAATTTTTTTCTTTTTTTGGAATATTGGGTTTTCGTGGAATAGGAAATATCTTTGGGGGGTTTCTGTTTTTGAGCGAATCATGGGCTGACGCAAGATTAGGACAGAGATTCATCCAAGTGGTTTTACAGATTGTTTTGGGCATACGGTAAGAAGTAATTCTATTGAGGAATTCACCGTCTCATGGATTTGTTGAAGGCCTGTGGTGGCTAGTATTTTCAGATTGGAGTTCCAAGTAGATGGAATAAAGGAAAGAAAGGCGTGGCCTGCTCCAATATTTTGTGGATGATGTCTGAATCTTTCAGTCCAGATGATGTTTTGGATTCGTGCGTGGTTTGGCGAAGTGAAACGAATCTGGAAAAGCAAGGTGCCTATATCTTGGTAGCCACGAGGGTTCCTGATTAAATTGAAAAACAACCCAGCGAGGGTGTAATCAGGTAAAGCATGTTCCTCAAGGGTTTACAGACCAATAGGCACGGTAACATAAATTTAATACTGAAAGGAATGAGTAACACATTGCTAATAAATATCTTTGCGTGGTCTATTTTAGGTGGTTTACTGCATGCATGTCAGATTGTGATATATTTGGATCTATTGTTATTTTATAAAATGTGAGGCATTGTTTTGGGCCATGATTTTTGTGGATTTATAAGGAATGTTTTGGGCCTTGAAGATATTGTTTTTTAGTTGGTGGAATTCTCCAGTTACTTCAGGTAGGAACCTGTAGAGCGAAGGACTGGAGCATGGTCATAAGAAATCCAGGCGAAATGTATTGCTGGAATGACTAGGGTCACTAGGTTTGGGAACAGGATCTGGGACCAGAGTATGGTTCTTTTATGGTTTTGAGATTCTTCAAGGAATTGCAGAAGGCCCTATTGTGTTCAGGAGGATGAAAGATGCATCCGTATTGAACTTTGATGCACGCATGTCAAGATAGCCAACCGCTCAAAGAATAGTATGAAAGAAATTTAGATAATAATTAGCCCGGGCAAATGTTACATAGTCGCCTTCTAATTAAGATTTTTTTTTTTTTTTTTTTTGCTGTAGTTCAAGTAATTTCTTTTTGTATTTTTACTTGAGCATTATTTGTAAAATGTGTGTGTGAACGAACGTGAAGAAAAATTCCACATGTGGAATTTTGAAAAATAAGTATGGGATGGTTGTTACATATTGACCCTCGACCGAGCCAAGAGATGCACCTGTGTAAATAAGCGGAAGAACAGCGAAACAGGTGCATCTGGTCGAAGATATCGGAATAAAGTGTGAGAGGTATATTTTTGTAAAGAAGTGTATTCGTTCGTTCATTGAAGTTCGTCATTATTGTTGTTTTGAGATTGTAAATTATTTCCGCTTATATTTGTATATGTATATGTATGCGGCTATACGATAAAACAACAAATTAAACACATAAAAAAGAACAAATAACAATAACAAGAATTGTAATATTACGGACGGGCGCTGTCGTCAATCAGTGAAGGTGTCGCGAGACTAGTGCGTGCGGGCAGAATGACCTGAAAAGTTAGACATGATTTTAAAATAATCACAGATGAATTATATCATGTTTCACGACAGTTTCACTGGTGACTTTGAACATTCGGGGATCTTCGATTTGTTCCCCGAAATCTCTATATAAGAAAACAAGTCAGGAGATTTTGGAGAGTTGAAGGCAGCTTTCAAAACAGGCGCGTCAAAAGGTTCCGAGGCCCCGACCTGTGCTACCCAGTCTGCTACGACCTATCTGTCAGACGTGTGTCCACAACCAGCTCTTACCCACACCGCCGTCACCACCAAGAGGAAGGGAGAAGAAGAACGTAACTAAAATGAACTTTTCGAGTTGCAACGATCATAGCCCTAAATGAATAATAAACGACTGCTATATTTTCTTCCCTTACCTTCGAGTTTGAGTATTTCTTTTTCTGCGGACTTATTTCTTTAAAGCACAACACATTGGTTCTATGTTACAGAATTAAATGAGTTTTATATGAAACAAGGGACTATGAATAGTACGTATACATTGAAATATTTTACGGACAGAGATGAATGGTTTTCTTTTTTGGTCTCTTCTTGTAATAAATTTTATACCTAAAAGAATATTCTAAAGGCATCAAGTAAATATTGTTACTTACAAAGTTCTGTAATGGGTTTATAAATCTTGTGGATTTATGTTTTGATCCCTCAAGGTTATTTTCATTAAGGGTCTTTCGTTCTTTGTTTTATAGTTCCATCCCAAATTTACTTGTCCGGAGTCCTGAGTTCAACTCACTTTTCTTTTTAGGAAAGAGGAATATCTAAGCTAGAAACAGGAAGTGACAAGGGGTCATAAATCAATTTTTCAGATAATTGGTCGAGCACTAAGGGTGTTCTTTGGACTTACTGGGGCTAATTTTGTTACATTTACTATCAGATATTTTATGCTGTTAAAAAATGAGTAGCTTTTTTTGAGAACAAGTGACTGCAAGTCTCTTTGTTCAAACTTTATTATTATTATTATTATTATTATTATTATTATTATTAATATCATTATTCAATATATATCTATATTCATTTTTTTTTTTAAGTTTTGAATTTGGGGTCCCATAAGGATAAACGAGTGTCTGGGAAGAGGACGATTTATACGTGTGTCCACAAGCTTTATTCCTTTGTAAAAAAAAAAGGGGGTGAACAAAGTGGCAAAGGGAAGGGGATTACAAATTGGTGCTAAAATATGTGGCGTCTTTAGACAAGTCACATAACACGCCGTCGCGTAGGAAAAGGGAAGTAGTTCAGTGATTATCTCACCGAACCTAGTACATACATTAGGGTTATTTCCACTGATAATTCCAACGGCCCTGCTTCAGCCGAAATTTCTTTCAAATCAAAAATTATTTTTTGATCCAACTAGGTTTCCCTGTCAGACAAATCTGATTTTAAATGTGTAAAAATATTTTACACTTTTCACTTTTTAGCTTATAATTTCACAGCATAAATTTAATTACACAACATAAATTGTGTTATAACATAGCAACAAAAATTTCAAAAAGTTATATATATCTTTTTTTATTTCTTCTAATTTGGGGTTTTGTGCTTGTTGTCACATGATCCCTGTTTTCTTGCAAGTTTTAGTATTGGGCTTGTTGACACATGATCCCCTTTTCCTTTCCTGTTAACGTTTTCTTCTATTTGGTTTGTTGTTACAGGATCCTCTTTTCTTTTCCAGTTAACGTTTTCTTCCTTTTTGGGTACTGACTTGTTGTCACATGATTTTTCTTTTCTCCTTTTTTATTATAAACAACAAAAGTTCGTTTCAAAGTCCAATTAATAGGTATCTAAATTTTTCATTTTTCACTGGTTTTGTGAATATATCTGCTATATTTTCCTCGCTAGATATGTGAAATAATCTTAGAGTTCCTTATGAAATTTGTTCCTTATGAAATGGAATTTATCTATATTTCGATCTTTGGTGGTGTATGGGGTTTTTCGTTAACGCTATGGCACTTTGGCTGTCACAATATAATTCATTTCATTATTTAGCATATCCGTCATGTGAGCTGTTAAGTATCTTGCCTCCTTGCAGCACTAATAGACATGTATTCTGCCTCACACGTGGACATGGCTATTGTTGACTGTTTTCGTGTTTTCCACGAAATTAGTATGATCTTGGATCATAAATCCGTATCCAGTAATAATCTTTCTATCTTGTGAGTTCGCCCAATCTGCGTCACAAAAACCAGTAAGGCTTAGAGTGGTTTTTGTGGGCTTAAATATTAATTGTTGGTTTATTGTTCCTTTTATATACCTTAAAAATGTTTCGCTATCTTCATACGCTTATCGTATGGTTCACTCATAAATTGTGACAATTTTGTAACTATAAAGCATAAATCTGGTCTTGTCGTAGTCATTGAATATATTAAACTTCCTTCAATTTCCTTATACAATTTTCTGTCTGTTAATTTACTTGGTTCACTACACATCTCATTGATATTACTATCATTAGGTGTATATTTGGGTTTACAGTCCTTCATACCGAATTTTTCCAGTAACCTTTGAAGGTATTGTATTGGTGTATATATATAATATTATCTTCATAAGAAAATTCTATACCTAAAAAATATTTGATTTTAAATATTTGATGGTATTGTATTGGTGCATATATATAATATTATCTTCATAAGTAAATTCTATACCTAAAAAATATTTGATTTTAAATATTTGATTTTAGATATTTGATTTCATTTTAAATTTTTGTTTGATGATATTTTTAGTATGTATCATATTATCATTACATTTTGTCGCTATTAGGATATCATCCACCGATACAATGATATTTGTGTATTCATCTTGTGACAGCAAATTAAAATAAAAAGATCCCCGGATGAGCAACCATTTAAAAGCGTATGGGAACTGGTGCATTTAAATATTGTTATCACCAAATGGGGGTTTATTTTTTTGCACGTGTGAGGACAAGGTGGCCTGGCACTTGATCCCTCGTAGAATAAGTCCTTGTTCATAGTCCTTTCTCGGGCATGTAGGAACTGGCATATTATGTGGGGGTTAATTTATGGCTAGACTGACCGCCGTTGGCAAGGGGTTTCCAAATTTCACACTATACACCCACCAAGGCCACTAGTTCTTCCTCCCCTAGAACAATGGAAGATATGGACCTCTAGGTTTAGATGTAATAATGTTAATTATAGTAGTCGACAACTCCGGTTTCCCGTGTAATATTTTTAAAGGAATTCATATAGGACAATTTAAGCGAGGACAACATAAGGCGAATAGAAGCTGAAAAAGAAACATGAAATAACAACTTGGTAGTAGACGACACAAATGAACAACTTCAACACGTGGGAACATGAAAATATATCAATCTTTTTACTACACACGTTGATACACATATTCAACGCGTCGGCTATATTGTTAACGGATAGTACATAAACATAAATGTCTTTCTTCTTTTCTTTTCTTTCTTCTTTAGTCTTTCCTCAAATTGAGAGAGAGAGTATATAATTGGGTATAGGGAGAAACAGTCTTAAAGTTTACTTATCTTTTACCGATGGATTCCTGTAGAGAATATTTCCTCTTTTACGGGCTAACCGACTTTATGTTATTTTCAGTTCTGGATTTTCTTGTCCAAGATACTTTCCGCTTTCTTTACCCGGAGTCTTGGCTTTAGATTCATTCACCACGACCTCTGTCCAAAAACTGATTTTCTTATTCCCTACTTCCGCTGACGGAAGGAGCTCCCACTTCCGCCTTAGGGTTCTAGCCAATCATTTGGCTTCTATCTTCTTCCTTCCCCTGGTCACTAAGTGCAAACATCTGTTGGCTTTCACTCTGACCTGGATTTGTTACTTCGGGATTGACCTACATTATCTCTCTTAACGGTCATTCTTTGACGGCTTGCTACTGTTAATTCAAATACGGAGGAATAGTAGTAATCTTATTTCTCTTCTCTCAATGGGAGACCACGTGACAATCTTTATATTTTGTATACACTCACTCGTCAGATAGCGAGTGGTAAAAATTTTGTTCAGTCAAATATGTGTGTAGTAAGTTGTTCCAATTTCGACCGCTTTGTTTCAAGCTATAGAGAGATTTTTTTAAATTTTTACTTATCTTTCATTACTATTTTTATTTTCTGTCTCAAAACCTTTTGCCTGTTCCATGTACAACTCCCATTCCATAGGCTGACTTGACCATTAAGTTATATTATGTTGCAATCTGCATTGACATTATTATCGTGGTCATTTTTGCAGTTGCTGAAAATGTTTGCTGATAAATCTAGCTTTACAAATTTCTTTTTGGTTTTGGTCTATTTTAATAGAATATACCCACCGTGCGGGTATTAGAGTCTTTGTCGAAGGTAGTAGCATTAATTCGAACGTTCCATTTTCTTTTAAAATATCTTTACCGATTAATTACGTTAATTCCTCGCTATATTGTTGGAAATAAAGATTAACGAAGATGCCGCAAGGTTTTCAAGAAGGTTTAATAACAGCCAGAATAAAGGGCACCTTTATGCTGCTAGTCTCGTAGGAAGGAAGGAAGAAAATAGCTATTGAGTTGAGAAGGAATTATAGCAGCTAAATGCCTTAGCGAATGTGCCTCGCTACAGTCAAGACAATGCTGAATGTCTGAGCGGATTGTGCGTCGCGATAGACATAGCAAAAGTTGTGTTTTCTGTTTAAGGACAGGAATGATGTAGTCACCCATAAATGTGTGGTCCTGGTTGCTGTGGGAGAGAGGCATGAAAGTCTCTAGATAATGTTGCCCAGAATGAGGTAGCTGGATGTCTGAGCGAAATTGCGCCTCGCTATTGACATAGCAAAAGTTAGAGGCAACAAAAAGATGTTCCTGTAAGTGGCGGATTACATGCATCTAATTCATGTTCAACTGGGAATCCTTTGTCTAATTTACGGGAATCCTTTTGCTAATTTATGGACCCTTTAAGTCTACCCTCTTGTAGACTCAAAAGGTCCATAAATTAGTCGGCTTTCCTAATGGTGCTGTGATTCTGCTGCTATATGGGGAGCGGAGAAAAAGTACGTCCGTCCTGTTCGAAAGGATCTGAGAAAGAGATTGTTTGGCGGGCTTTCATCATTTTTATCTTGAACGGGAAAATGGTCCGGGCTTTCATTGGGTGAAAATATGCGACGACCAGAACGGCCAAATTAATTTACGCGAAAAAATAAAACACGAAGTTCTTTCTGCTATATAACCATTTCCTCTTTCATTGCTAGTTTCCATTTTGCTGGCACTTACGACTGTATCGCATCGTTGTGCGTTTTTGGTATGTACTTAATGTGAGTAAGTTGGCGACTGTAGTCGAGAGCGACCAGAAGGCTCCCTTTTCAATAGCTACCCCTTTCCCTTGATTGCTCCATTTAACCCTTGATACGTACCTTATATTGCTGAGTGTTAAGTAAGGGGTTATCAAGTACCATTTTAAAAGTATTTGGTATGACGCGACTTGGGATTGAACCTAGGTCTCTCGGACCATTGGCAAACACTCTATCCACTAAGCCAATGTAGTATGGTTTAATATATCATTGACGTAATAATCCCTTATATGTTTCGAACGTGTTTTGGTTCATTGACTGTTTTCAGTTACTTCTAATGTCGGTTTAGGTATTTTCGTATTAATTTCATCATTTTTAGTCACAGTATCCTCATGAGATTCATGTGTAGCAGAAAGAATTTCAAATTATTATTTTGTGCGCGAATTGCTTTAAGCCGTTGGAGTTCGAATTTATATATTTCGCCCAATGAGAATGCCTGATGCCATTGTGTCTCAATTACCGCTCCAGGGCAACATAAAAGGCTGCGCTAACCATTTCTCGCTTTCTTCCAGCGGCAGAACAAGCCAGCAACATAACATTCTCTCTCTTCATTTCCTAGCAGCAGGATATACCAGCCAACATGATAGAGTGCATTCACTTTTCTTCACTTACTCTTCTTCACTGACTCACTCACACGTATCTTGAGCAGTCTGCTAAGCACCATGAGGAGAGCACATCCAATTTATGGACCATTGGTGTCTGGGAAATCATTCTTTCATCATTCATCTTTCCTGCTAAACCAACGGACCCTCGGAGAAACAAATTGGATATTTTCAACTCCTGCTTTGACTTCAGTATTTTAATACCTGTCCTGACGACAGCATTTTAACTCCTGCTTTGACTTTGGTGTCTTTATTTCTTCTCAACTCTACAACCGTTTTCTTCTTCCTACGTCTTCTTCCAGTACGAGGGTTCCTTTAGTCTCAAGCTTTTAATAAAACTACCAAATTGAAAACTATCAATATATTGTCAACTCATTTGCTCTTCCTTTTAATATAATAGGAGGTAGCAGAGCTCTACAACCTCAACTGCCATTTTTGTATAAATTGTAATATCATCTGCCCTCATGTTATACTGGTTGACGGGTTAGGGTATCTTATCTCTGAATTTTACTGTCCTGACGGCTCTAACTATTTCTTTCTCAGGAAAATAAACTAAATAAGCAGGACTATATTCATCGTATCCTACAAATATTCCCTTCTCACCTCTATCATCTAATTTTTTAGGATTCTGCACATATGCATAGCAAATAATCCCAAAAAGATGTATATGCGATTGGTTTGGTTTTGTACCAGTAAAGATTTCATATGGTGTGGTCCCAATTCGATAATTGTAACATCTGTTACGAATATATGTCGAAGACATAATAGCGTATCACCAAATATATTTGTGAAAATTAGCCTCTTTTAAAATACATCTAGCCATATCAAAACTTGTACTCCACGCCCTTTCAATTGTGCCGCTTTGGTGTGGCAGATAGGGTGACGTTTTCTTGAGATTAATTTTATTTTTGATTAATACTGACTCAAAAGTGCTACAAGTGAATTAAGTCCCTTGGTCTGTTCTGACATATTTTAAATTTCCATATCTACTTTAAATTTTTCGAAAGCCTTCAGCGCGTCAGATTAATTTTTTGACATATAAGTTTCTATCAAGACAGAGTAATCGACTATGCATCCTAAAACATACTTAAAACCGTCCTTTGCTATGGAGTTTACCGGTCCTGCTTAAATCAACATGGACGATTTTTAGTATTTTAATCGCGCGTGTGTCGGGCTAGCCTATTTCGTGACTGTGACATCTTCACTTATGGGCAAATTTCACATTTAAATTTATTCGAAGAAATTAGAAGAAAATGTTACCGTTAGGTAATTTGATTACCATCAACATTTTCTTCTAATTTTAAAATCATCAACGTTACAATGTCCCACTATCTTATGCTAGTCTTCTAGCGAATGCATAATGTTGTTCACTGTGTATTAAGCGTTGCTGAGTTAGGTTTAAATTCTACTTGAGCACCATTTTCAGTCTCTGCCCGTACTGAGAAAATATTTTCATCAAAAGAAGGAATATACAATACATTTTTTTAAATGTTTCCATTTGTGTCAGTTATTTTGAGAGAAGCATCTCCCCTTTTTAAAGCCAAACTATTATATTTGCTTCCGTCAGCTAATTCTACAACATGAAGTGAAGGGTCAAAACTTTTATGAAAATTAATAAACTTCGAATCATCATTTAAAATGTGTGTTGTAGCCCCATAGTCTACTAACAAAAATCAATGACATCGGTCCTTTACGCCGTCCTTTTTAGCACGCGTGTGGTTGGTCTTCGTTTTTCTACAAAACTGCGTGTCATGACGGTTTTCTACAATTTTCAGATTTGTGGTCGTATTTTCCACGCGAAAAACATGCTCTGTCAAATCTGGTTTTGTTTTCTCTTGGTAAAGGTGCTGTTATCGACCGCTGAATTTTTTTTCTTTCAGGTTCATTACTACGTTACCTTCAGTTTTCCCAGCTTCTTCAAAATATCTCAAGGCCGTTTTAAATTTTGGAACATCATAGGCGCGTCTTTCTGCGTCATCACAGAGTGGAAGGTATTGTATTCATTAGGTGGATCATTCTGAATCATTGCTATAAACAGTCCATCACTTATAGTTTCTCTGACGTTTTTTAAAAATGTAGCAGCATTCTCCGCATGTATCATGTAGTCGGTGATGTTCTTTTCGGGTTGTTTTCGCAGTGAATATTCAGAGCTTTTCTGCTGTCATTCTTTGCATCTTGAATGATTAGTAAAAGACTTCTATCGTCTAAAAATTAGACCATCTGAGAGATTTTGTTGGGGGTTCACTGGTTCATCCAGATGATGGTGTCATGCAGATTGTTTGTTCTGAAATAACCAAGGAATCTCACTTCCGAGAGCTCGTCTCCTTGAAACATTAACCTATGAGACATAATTAATTGTCCACTATTCTCTGTTAAAGTTTGCATAGTAGGACGACTCATAGTGTTAGTACACAATAAGGATAAATGTGTCTGAAGAGAGGAAGATTTGTACGTATGTTCACAAGCTTTATTAGCTGGTAAAAATGGGTGAACAAAGTATAAAAGAAAGGTGAATACAAATTGGGAGCCAAAATGTATGGTGTCATGTAACACGCCGTCGCGTAGAAAAGAGGAAGTAGTTCCGTGATTAACCTCATCGAACCTTAGGGACTATTTCAACTGATAATTCCAACAGGTAATAATGATAATAAAGATATTCCTCACCCACCGAGTTCAGGTCAAAATTCTACAAGCCATGGGTTAGCTCCACAAAAGAAAATAGATACAAAAACTAATTCTGGGAATACACTTGCCATTTCTTTATTTACTCTTCGAATTTGATCTGATGGAAAGATCATAGACATCAAAGTTAGCTGATTGTTCGACAGAATGGGCTGATCACAAGAGATCAGCACTGTTGGAATTTGTAAATTCGGCAGTTAATGTCTGCTCGAATATGATTGGCTGTTTTGATTTTGTGTAGCCCCTACTGTTATTTAAGTGAGACCTGTTATGTTTCATTATTCAGTGTACCAAGTGCAAGAAACAAGACGATAATGTAGACCGAGGACAGAGGGACGTTATCAGTTTACCATCTTATTAGTGACTATACATGTTGTATACAAATATAAGGCAATCAACTGGAAATCTAAGGTTGTAGTACATAGAATATATATATATTTTTTTAGCCTTAAAATAATCAACCCCTAAAACGTAAATAAGAACATTCCTGAAATTTCGGATCAAAACTGCATTAACATTGAAGTTACATTTTTATATTTTTCAAACCAATAAGAATTCAAACCAAACCGAAATTTCCAGAATGTTCTTAACCCGTCTTTTAAGACGGGTTAAGAACATTCTGGAGAATTCGGTTCAGAAACTAATTAACAGAAAAATATTTAGGCTCCAAAATAAATAAGTAATTATACGAATCTGATTGGTCAAGAAATGTCTGCACATTTGAATTTTTAAACCCGCAATAAAATCCTATTTTGGATCCACTTTTGTACCCACAAAAGTATAAATAACGAAGAATTTAATTAATTAATTAATTCCACTACCAGACAGAGAGAGGCAAGGACGACAGAAAGCGTCATACGCAGGGCACAGAGTGAAGAAGCATGCCAACTACTGAAACGCGACACGTTGTTGCCAAAGGTGATAAGCAACTACCAAAAACAACTACCAAAAACGTACGTGTGGATTTAAGAAAATAAAAGGCCATACTTACGGTCACACACATACGTTCACACACACATAGAAATGTATGTAAGTATAGTCAATTTTTTATCCTCTTTACTTCGGCCAAATATGGACACATTGATTCAATAGACTTTCCCAACATGTACACACGCACACACAGGCAAATAAATCATTTTAATTGAACTGGCCATAGTTGTATTTTCTACATGCACACACACACACACACACACACACACAGACACACACACACACACACACACACACATACACAGAGAGAAAGAACATTTTATCTTTTATCATGTTTGTTATTATGATAACCAAATTGCTTGCTTCTTAATATTTATAAGTTATCACGTCTTATTTGTTTTCGTGCTTGTAAAACTTGTGTCGTATTTGTGGAAACGAAACCTGAGAGTAACTCCCGTAAACAACGGAAGGTATTTAGTTCTCCACAGGTAAGAGTTGAGTTTTTTTTATAAAAGTTTTTTTTATTTTTGATAGTTATGCGTGAGCAGTTTTTATTTTGTTTATTTCTTGTACTTTCATGGTGTTTTAATTAACATTTCTTCGCATAATTCTCTTCATCATCAGCTTAGCAAGTGAAGGTGATCAATCTTTTAAAGGTGTAGTTCTTAGTGATGATTACCTATTAGACGGCAGTGTACCCGGATGTGGAGACGCCGAGGGTAGAGAGACGGAAGGGACTTGAGCAATTATTACAAATTGCTGATAAAAGTCGCTAAACATAATTATTTAAGTTTTTTTATTGATTGCTATGAAATATTATTGGCATGAAAAATATTATTTAACAGAAGAAAGGTTTTTTTCGGTTAGTTAAAACCAAATTTTTTGAAAGTTGTCAAGATTTTTAGACCGTATTTTCATGACAAAAACACTATTTGATATGCTATTTTACGAAATTAATGTAGCCGCGGACGGTTTTTTGTAATTGGGGTGAAATACTTATTCTTGCAATATTTCAATTGTTTATAACTATCATGAAGAAAATGCTATCGCAACGTTATTTTACTAGATTTGAATGTTTTCAAACAGATGAAACAAAGCTAAAACACGTACTTGTTACATGCTGAAATACGTACTTTTGGTACATGTTTTCAGCATGCAAAAGATTTACTCTTAAAATAAAAATCAAGTTGATACATATTTTCATGATAAACAATTTGCAAAGTTTTTTTACTACACATTTTATTATCTAAAAGTGTAAAATCCTTAAATACTTGGTTTTTGTAATAAGTTTAATGTTCACATGTGTAGGTATATATTTTTATTTCTAAAATATTATTTGCAATGTAACTTTACCAGATTTGAAATTTTTTTTTTTTTTAGGATTTTTTTAAGTTTTAAGAATCACACAGAAAACAGCTAAATGCATCCTTATTTAAACATTTTCTATTGCTTTATTTTTACCTTATTTATCATAGTTTTTGCTATTTTCACTTCTCAGATCAAATGAACACAATCTTATGATGTTTTAGCACTGCACGGTTACACGTTCTTTTTTCATCTTTCTTTACTTGGGGTTTCATCTTTTCTGTCATATGTTCGATCGTTTGCAGTTGTAAACTGCAAAACATCGAACATATGGCAGAAAAAAATAAGTTACAGTTTTCTCGAGGAATTACCATGTTTAACTTCACATATTTAGTAAATCAAATCCACCGATCATGATAAAAATCGTATTTCCAATATAAACATTCTCAACCAGTCTAAGGGTATTCTTGTTTTGTTATTACATTCTAAAAGTAAAGAAAAATACTTTACGTCATTGTTAGTTTTAGTATGCGAAATGTTTCTGCAATTGTTACTTGTGCACATATATCTTGTGATGAAAACAGGTATTCGTGATTATCGTACGATAGTTTTATACACTATTAGTTTGTGTGCACTCATACTTTTTTGATGATAACATGTATTTTGAATGTTTATAGTTAACAATATTTAAAATGTTCATTGCTGCATGACAAAATGTTAACATTTAAAATGCAAAATCAAAATCAAGTTGGTACATATTTCCGTGATAAACAATTTGCAATGTCTTTTACGATAAAAACAGGTATTCTTGAATATAGTACGATACTTTTATTCACTATTATTTTGAGTGAACTCACAGTTTTTATGATGAAAACACGTAATTGGAAAGTTTATAGTTAACAATATTTAAAATGTTCATTGCTGCATGACAACATGTTAACATTTAAAAAGCAAAGAGTTTACTCTTAAAATCAAAATCTAGTTGATACATATCTCCATAATAAACAACTTGCAATGTTTTTTTACTCCACATAAAAAGCGTAAAATCCTTAAATACTAGGTTTTTCAATAAGTTTAATGTTCACATGTGTAGGTATATATTTTTATTACGAAAATATTATTTGAAATGCTACTTTAGAAGATTTCCAGTTTTTTTTTTAGGATTAATTTATGTTTTCAGAATCACACAGCAAAGATAGCTCAATATATCCGGATTTAAAATTTTTCTATTATTTCATTTTTCCTTTTTTATCATTGTTTCTGCTATTTTCACTTCTCAGACCAAATGAACATAATCCTTTGATGTCTTGGCACGTTTTTTGTTATCTTTCTTTAAAATGGATTTTATCTTTTCTGCCATATGTTTGCAGTTGTAAAACTGCTACCTTTTACAACTGTAAACGATCGATCATATGGTAAAAAAGTTTTCTCAAGGATTTACCATGTTTAACTTCACATATTTAGTTAAAAGTAAATCAAATCAACAAATCATGATAAAAAACCTATTTGCAATATAAACTTTCTCAACCCGTCTAAGGGTATTCTTGTTTTGTTAATAAGTGAAGAAAAATATTTTTCGTCATTGTTAGTTTTAGTATGCGTAAAGTTTCTGCAATTGTTACTTGTGCACATATATCTTGTGATGAACACAGGTATTTAAGAATATGGTACGGTACTTTCATTCCCTATTAGTTTGTGTGCACTCATACTTTTTATGATGATAACAAGTATTTTGAATTTCCATGGTTAAAATGTTCATTCCTGCATGACAACATGTTAATATTTGAAATGCAGTTTACTCTAAAAATCAAAATAGAGTTGATACATATGTATAGAAGAGGAAAATCTCATATTTTGGTTTGGCGCGCAATTTAATTCGACACTGAATTTCACCCAATCAGGATGACTTATCCTATTCAGCCTGGACCTTCATTTCCGGCTAAGAAAAACGGATGAGCGGCCAAATCCAGTCTCTTCGGCTTGAGACGGCGACCAGAACAGACGTGCCTCTGGACGTCCCTGCTTGGCGATGCTTTTTAGCTAAACAAGCCACCCAGTGGGGACATCTCACTGTGGCTTTAACACTAGCAGCAGCAACATGGACACTCAACGAGGGAACCATCTAATTTATGGATTCTTTACGAGGAATCCCATTTGAACATAAAGTAGAAACATTCAGCATGCCTTCCACAGGCAATATTTCATGTCACCCCAAAAATTGACTATGTCGATCCGAGCGTAACTCCGCTCTCGACAATATGGAGATATCGCTGACTCTCCTCCAAAAACCAGATACAAAACTACACGGTGATTTTAAACACATCCCTCACACGTCCAACAACACGCTGCCATCTCAACATCCCGCTAAGCCACGCCGTCTCCAACACTAACAAGCCTAAACACCACGAGCCTTGCAGCACCAAGAGCAAACCATATTCAAAGCTGCAAATAAAGAACTTTCGTTGTTGTGTTGTTAAAGCAAAGTTTCGTAATTCATTTGTGTGCCTTAAAATATATAGTGTTATCCTCGAACAGCTATACATATTTCCATGATAAACAATTTGCTATGTTTTTCACAACACATTTTATTGTCTAAAAGCGTAAAATCATTAAATACTTGGATTTTGCAATGAGTTTAACGTTCACATTTGTTGGTATATATTTCTATTACGAAAATATTATTTCCATTTGATTTTACCAGATTAGAAGTTTTTATTGTAGGATTTTTTAAAGTTTTAGGAATCAGACAGCAAACATAGCTAAATGCATCGTTATTTGCCATTTTTCTATTGTTTTATTTTACCTTATTTATCATAGTTCCTGTTATTTTCATTTCTCAGATCAAATGAACATAGTCTTATGATGTATTTGCAATGCACGGATACACGTTATTTTTTTTATCTTACTTTACTAGCGGTTTTATCTATTCTGCTTTATGTTTGGTCGTTTGCAGTAGTAAAACTGCAATGTTTTTACAACTGTAAACGATTGAACATATGGCAGAAAAGAAAAAGTTAAAGCTTCTCGAGGATTTGCCAAAATTAACTTTTCCTATTTAGTTAAAAGTAAATCAAATGCACCGATCATGATAAAAATCCTATTTGTAATACACACATTCTCCGCCCGTCTAAGGGTGTTCTTGTATTGCTATTACATTCAGTAAAGAAAAATATTTTACGTCATTGTTAGTTTTAGTATGCGTAATGTTTCTGCAATTGTTACTTGTGCACATGTATCTTGTGATGAAAACAGGTATTCCTGAATATCGTGTGCACATATATCTTCTGTTAAAGATTGGTATTCATGAACATCGTACGATAGTTTTATTAACTATTAGTGCACTCATAATTTTTATGATGAAAACACTTATTTTATATGTTCATAGTTAATATTATATAAAATGTTCATTGCTGCATAAAAATATTAACATTTAAAATGAAAGAGTGTGCTCTTAAAATTAAAATCAAGTGGTTTCATATTTAAATGATCAACATTTTGTTTTTTACTACACATTTTGTTGTCTAAACGTGCAAAATCCTTAGTTTGTGTGCACTCATACTTTTTATGATGAAAAGACTCATTTGGAATGTTTGTACTTAACATTATTTAAAATGTTCATTGCTGCATGAAAACATGTTAGTATTTAAAGTGCAAAGAGGTTGTAATCTTAAAATCAAAATAAATTTGATACATATTTAGTTAAAAGAAACTCAAATAACCCGATCATGATAAAAATCTTATTTGCAATATAAAAATTCTCAACCCGTCTAAGCGCATCCTTGTGTTATTATTACATAAGGTAAAGAATAACATTTTACGTCATTGTTAGTTTTAATATGCAAAAAATTAGTTTTAGTATGCATAAAGTTTCTCCAAATGTTATTTGTGCACATATGTCTCCTGATGAAAAAAGGTATTCGTGAATATCGTACGATAGTTATATTCACTATGAGTTTGCGGGCACTTATATTTTTATTATGATAACACGTATTTGGAATATTATAGTTAACAATACTTAAAATGTTCATTACTGCATGACAACATGTTATCATTTAAAATGCAAAGAGTTAACTCTTAATATCAAAATAAAGTTGATACATATTTCCATGATAAACAATTTGCAATATTTTTAACTACACATTTTATAGACTAAAAGCGTGAAATCCTTAAATACTTAATTTTTGAATGAGTTTAATGTTCACATGTGTAACTATATATCTTTATCACGAAAATATTACTTGCAATTTTACTTTACCAGATTTGAATTTTTTATTGTAGGATTTTTTTAAGATTTAAGAATCACACTGCAAACATAGCTAAATGCATCCTTATTTATGTTTTTCTATTGATTTTTTTTACCTTTTTTCTCATAGTTTCTGCTATTTTCGATTCTCAGATCAAATGAACATGATCTTATGATGTTTTTACAATGCACGGGTACACGTTATTTTTTCATCTTACTTTACAAGAGGTTATATCTTTTCTGCCACATTTTTAATTGTTTGCAGTAGTGAAACTGCTAGGTTTTAAAACTGTAAACGATTGAACATATGGAAGAAAAGAAGAATTTAAAACTTTCTCCAGGATTTACCATAAATTCTCCTATTTAGTTAAAAGTAAATCAAATGCACCGATCATTATAAAAATCCCATTAGTAATACACCCATTCTCCGCCCGTCTAAGAGTGTTCTTGTTTTGTTATTACATTATGTAAAGAAACATATTTTACGTCATTGTTAGTTCTGGTATGCGTAACCTTTCTGTAATTGTTACTTGTGCACATATATATTGAGATGAAAACAGGTATTCGTGAATATCCTACGATAGTTATATTCACTGTTAGTGCACGCATACTTTTACGATGAACACTCTTATTTTGAAAGTACATTGTTAACAATATTTAAAATGTTCATTGCTGCATGAACATGCTAACATTTAAAATGCAATGAGTTTACTCTTAAAATCAAAATAAGTTAATACATATTTCAATGATAAACCATATGAAATTTATTCTACTACACATTGTATTGTCTAAAAGCGTAAAATACTTAAATACTTGATTTTTGGAATGAGTTTAATGTTCACATGTGTAGGTATATATGTTTATTACGAAAATATTATTTGCAATTTTACTTTACCAGATAACAAATTTTATTGTAGGAATTTTTTAAAATTTAACCATCACACAGCAAGCTTATGCATCCTTATTAACCATTTTTCTATTGTTTTATTTTACCTTATTTATCATAGTTTCTGTTATTTTCACTACTCAAATCAAATGAACATAGTCTTATGATGCATTTGCAATGCACGGATACATGTTTTTTTTTTATCTTACTTTACAAGGGGTTTTATCTATTCTGCTTTGTGTTTGATCGGTTGCAGTAGTAAAACTGCAAGGGTTTTGCAACTGTAAACGATTGAACATATGGCAGAAAAGAAGTTAAAGCGTTTTCGAGGATATACCATGATTAACTTCTCCTATAAATTGGAGAAGTTAATCATGGTATATAATCATGGTATATAATCATGGTTAAAAGTAAATTAAATCCACCGATCATGATAAAAATCCAATTTGTAATACGCACATTCTCCGCCCGTCTAAGGGTGTTCTTGTTTTGTTATTACATTAAGTAAGAAAAATGTTTTACGTCATTGTTAGTTTTAGCATGCGTAATGTTTCTGCAATTGTTACTTGTGCACATGTATCTTGTGATGAAAACAGGTATTCGTGAATATCGTACGACAGTTATATTCACTGTTAGTGCACGCATACTTTTTATGATGAACACTCTGATTTTGAAAGTACATTTTTTAACAATATTTAAAATGTTCATTGCGGCATGAACATGCTAACATTTAAAATGCAATAAGTTTACTCTTAAAATCAAAATCAAGTTCATACATATTTAAATGGTAAACAATATGCAATGTTTTTCCTACACATTGTATTGTCTAAGGGCGTAAAATCCATAAATACTTGAATTTTTGAATGAGTTTAATGTTCACATGAGTGGGTAAATATATTTATTACGAAAATATAATTTGCAATTTTACTTTACAAGATTACCAGTTTTATTGAAGGATTTTTTTAAATTTTAAGAATCACACAGCAAACATAGCTAAATGCATCCTTTTTTACAATTTTTCTATTGTTTTATTTTACCTTACTTATCATAGTTTCTGTTATTTTCACTTCTCAGATCAAATGAACATAGTCTTATGATGCATTTCCAATGCACCGATACACTTTTTTTAAACCTTTCCTTGCTAGTTGTTTTACCTATTCTGCTATATGATTGATCGTTTGCAGTAGTAAAACTGCAAAGTTTTTGCAACTGTCAACGATTGAACATATGACAGAAAAAAAGAAGTTGAAGCTTTCTGAAGGATTTACCATAATTCACTTCTCCTATTTAGTTAAAAGTAAATCAAATGCACCGATCATAATAAAAATCCTATTTGTCATACAGACATTCTCCGCCCGTCTAAGGGTGTTCTTGTTTTGTTATTACATTAAGTAAACAAAATATTTTACGTCATTGTTAGTTTTAGCATGCGTAATGTTTCTGCAATTGTTACATGTGCACATCTATCTTGTAATTAAAACAGGTATTCGTGAATATCGTACGACAGTTATATTCACTGTTAGTGCACGCATACTTTTTATGATGAACACTCTCATTTTGAAAGCACATTCTTAATAATATTTAAAATGTTCATTGCTGCATGCACATGCTAACATTCAAAATGCAATAAGTTTACTCTTAAAATCAAAATATGTTGATAAAAATGATAAACAATTTGCAATGTTTTTTCTACACATTGTATTGTCTAAAAGCGTAAAATCCATAAATACTTGATTTTTTTGAATGAGTTTAATGTTCACAAGTGTGGGTATATATATTTATTATTAAAATATAATTTGCAATTTTACTTTACCAGATTACAAATTTTATTGTAGGATTTTTAAAAATTTTAAGAATCACACAGCAAACATAGCTAAATGCATCCTAATTTACAATTTTTCTCTTGTGTTATTTTACCTTATTATAATTTCTGATATTTTCACTTTTCAGATCAAATGAACATAGTCTTATGATGCATTTCCAATGCACCGATACACTTTTTTAAAATCTTTCCTTACAAGTTGTTTTACCTAATCTGCTATACGATTGTTCGTTTGCAGTAGTAAAACTGCAAGGTTTTTGCAACTGTCAACGATTGAACATATGACAGAAAAAAGAAGTTAAAGCTTTCTGAAGGATTTACCATAATTCACTTCTCCTATGTAGTTAAAATTTTTATTGTAGGATTTTTAAAAACATCAAGAATCACACAGCAAACATAGCTAAATGCATCCTTTTTTACAATTTTTCTATTGTGTTTTTTTACCTTGATAATTTCTGTTATTTTCACTTTTAGATCAAATGAACATAGTCTTATGATGCATATCCAATGCACCGATACACTTTTTTAAAATCTTTCCTTACAAGTTGTTTTACCTATTCTGCTATATGATAGATCGTTTGCAGTAGTAAAACTGCAAGGTTTTTGCAACTGTCAACGATATGACAGAAAAAAAGAAGTTATAGCTCTCTGAAGGATTTACCATAATTCACTTCTCCTATGTAGTTAAAAGTAAATCAAATGCCCCGATCATTATAAAAATCCCATTTGTAATACACCCATTCTACGCCCGTCTAAGAGTGTTCTTGTTTTGTTATTACATTAAGTAAGAAAAATGTTTTAGTTCATTGTTAGTTTTAGCATGCGTAATGTTTCTGCAATTGTTACTTGTGCACATGTATCTTGTGATGAAAACAGGTATTCGTGAATATCGTACGACAGTTATATTCACTGTTAGTGCACGCATGCTTTTTATGATGAACACTCTGATTTTGAAAGTACATTTTTCAACAATATTTAAAATGTTCATTGCGGCATGAACATGCTAACATTTAAAATGCAATAAGTTTACTCTTAAAATCAAAATCAACTTCATACATATTTAAATGATAAACAATGTGCAATGTTTTTTCTACACATTGTATTGTCTAAAAGCATAAAATCCATAAATACTTGATTTTTTTAAATGAGTTTAATGTTCACATGTGTGGGTATATATTTATATTACGAAAATATATTTTGCAATTTTACTTTACCAGATTACAAGTTTTATTGTAGGATTTTTTAAAATATCAAGAATCACACAGCAAACATAGCTAAATGCATCCTTTTTTACAATTTTTCTATTATGTTATTTTACCTGATGATAATTTCTGTTATTTTCACTTTTAGATCAAATGAACATAGTCCTATGATGCATTTCCAATGCACCGATTCACTTTTTTAAAATCTTTCCTTACAAGTTGTTTTACCTATTCTGCTATATGATTGATCGTTTGCAGTAGTAAAACTGCAAGGTTTTTGCAACTGTCAACGATTGAACATATGACAGAAAAAAGAAGTTAAAGCTTTCTGAAGGATTTACCATAATTCACTTCTCCTATGTAGTTAAAAGTTTTATTGTAGGATTTTTAAAAACATCAAGAATCACACAGCAAACATAGCTAAATGCATCCTTTTTTACAATTTTTCTATTGTGTTTTTTTACCTTGATAATTTCTGTTATTTTCACTTTTAGATCAAATGAACATAGTCTTATGATGCATTTCCAATGCACCGATACACTTTTTTAAAATCTTTCCCTACAAGTTGTTTTACCTATTCTGCTATATGATTGAGCGTTTGCAGTAGTAAAACTGCAAGGTTTTTGCAACTGTCAACGATTGAACATATGACAGAAAAAAGAAGTTAAAGCTTTCTGAAGGATTTACCATAATTCACTTCTCCTATTTAGTTAAAAGTTTTATTGTAGGATTTTTAAAAACATCAAGAATCACACAGCAAACATAGCTAAATGCATCCTTTTTTACAATTTTTCTATTGTGTTATTTTACCTTATGATAATTTCTGTTATTTTCACTTTTAGATCAAATGAACATAGTCTTACGATGCATTTCCAATGCACCGATACACTTTTTTAAAATCTTTCCTTACAAGTTGTTTTACCTATTCTGCTATATGATTGATCGTTTGCAGTAGTAAAACTGCAAGGTTTTTGCAACTATCAACGATTGAACATATGACAGAAAAAAAGAAGTTAAAGCTCTCTGAAGGATTTACCATAATTCACTTCTCCTATGTAGTTAAAGGTAAATCAAATGCACCGATCATTATAAAAATCCCATTAGTAATACACCCATTCTCCGCCCGTCTAAGAGTGTTCTTTTTTTGTTATTACATTAAGAAAAATGTTTTAGGCCATTGTTAGTTTTAGCATGCGTAATGTTTCTGCAATTGTTACTTGTGCACATGTATCTTGTGCACAGGTATTCGTGAATATCGTAAGACAGTTAGTGCACGCATACTTTTTATGATGAACACTCTGATTTTGAAAGTACATTTTTTAACAATATTTAAAATGTTCATTGCGGCATGAACATGCTAACATTTAAAATGCAATAAGTTTACTCTTAAAATCAAAATCAAGTTCATACATATTTAAATGATAAACAATATGCAATGTTTTTTCTACACATTGTATTGTCTAAAAGCATAAAATCCATAAATACTTGATTTTTTTAAATGAGTTTAATGTTCACATATGTGGGTATATATTTTTATTACGAAAATATATTTTGCAATTTTACTTTACCAGATTACAAGTTTCATTGTAGGATTTTTTAAAATATCAAGAATCACACAGCAAACATAGCTAAATGCATCCCTTTTTACAATTTTTCTATTGTGTTATTTTACCTTATGATAATTTCTGTTATTTTTACTTTTAGATCAAATGAACATAGTCTTATGATGCATTTCCAATGCACCGATACACTTTTTTAAAATCTTTCTGTACAAGTTGTTTTACCTATTCTGCTATATGATTGATCGTTTGCAGTAGTAAAACTGCAAGGTTTTTGCAACTGTAACGATTGAACATATGACAGAAAAAAAGAAGTTAAAGCTTTCTGAAGGATTTACCATAATTCACTTCTCCTATGTAGTTAAAAGTAAATCAAATGCACCGATCATTATAAAAATCCCATTTGTAATACACCCATTCTCCGCCCGTCTAAGAGTGTTCTTTTTTTGTTATTACATTAAGAAAAATGTTTTAGGTCATTGTTAGTTTTAGCATGCGTAATGTTTCTGCAATTGTTACTTGTGCACATGTATCTTGTGATGAAAACAGGTATTCGTGAATATCGTACGACAATTATATTCACTGTTAGTGCACGCATACTTTTTATGATGAACACTCTGATTTTGAAAGTACATTTTTTAACAATATTTAAAATTTTCATTGCAGCATGAACATGCTAACATTTAAAATGCAATAAGTTTACTCTTAAAATCAAAATCAAGTTCATACATATTTAAATGATAAACAATATGCAATGTTTTTTCTACACATTGTATTGTCTAAAAGCGTAAAATCCATAAATACTTGATTTTTTTAAATGAGTTTAATATTCACATGTGTGGGTATATATTTTTATTACGAAAATATATTTTGCAATTTTACTTTACCAGATTACAAGTTTTATTGTAGGATTTTTTAAAATATTAAGAATCACACAGCAAACATAGCTAAATGCATTCTTTTTTACAATTTTAATATTGTGTTATTTTACCTTATGATAATTTCTGTTATTTTCACTTTTAGATCAAATGAACATAGTCTTATGATGCATTTCCAATGCACCGATTCACTTTTTTAAAATCTTTCCTTACAAGTTGTTTTACCTATTCTGCTATATGATTGATCGTTTGCAGTAGTAAAACTGCAAGGTTTTTGCAACTGTCAACGATTGAACATATGACAGAAAAAAGGAGTTAAAGCTTTCTGAAGGATTTACCATAATTCACTTCTCCTATGTAGTTAAAAGTTTTATTGTAGGATTTTTAAAAACATCAAGAATCACACAGCAAACATAGCTAAATGCATCCTTTTTTACAATTTTTCTATTGTGTTATTTTACCTTGATAATTTCTGTTATTTTCACTTTTAGATCAAATGAACATAGTCTTATGATGCATTTCCAATGCACCGATACACTTTTTTAAAATCTTTCCTTACAAGTTGTTTTACCTATTCTGCTATATGATTGATCGTTTGCAGTAGTAAAACTGCAAGGTTTTTGCAACAGTCAACGATATGACAGAAAAAAAGAATTTAAAGCTTTCTGAAGGATTTACCATAATTCACTTCTCCTATGTAGTTAAAAGTAAATCAAATGCACCGATCATTATAAAAATCCCATTAGTAATACACCCATTCTCCGCCCGTCTAAGAGTGTTCTTGTTTTGTTATTACATTAAGTAAGAAAATTTTTTTACGTCATTGTTAGTTTTAGCATGCGTAATGTTTCTGCAATTGTTACTTGTGCACATGTATCTTGTGATGAAAACAGGTATTCGTGAATATCGTACGACAGTTATATTCACTGTTAGTGCACGCATACTTTTTATGATGAACACTCTGATTTTGAAAGTACATTTTTTAACAATATTTAAAATGTTCATTGCGGCATGAACATGCTAACATTTAAAATGCAATAAGTTTACTCTTAAAATAAAAATCACATTCATACATATTTAAATAATAAACAATATGCAATTTTTTTTCTACACATTGTATTGTCTAAAAGCATAAAATACATAAATACTTGATTTTTTTTAAATGAGTTTAATGTTCACATGTGTGGGTATATATTTTTATTACGAAAATATAATTTGCAATTTTACTTTATCAGATTACAAGTTTTATTGTAGGATTTTTAAAAATATCAAGAAACACACAGCAAACATAGCTAAATGCATCCTTTTTTACAATTTTTCTATTGTGTTATTTTACCTTATGATAATTTCTGTTATTTTCACTTTTAGATCAAATGAACATAGTCTTATGATGCATTTCCAATGCACCGATACACTTTCTTAAAATCTTTCCTTACAAGTTGTTTTACCTATTCTGCTATATGATTGATCGTTTGCACTAGTAAAACTGCAAGGTTTTTGCAACTGTCAACGATTGAACATATGACAGAAAAAAAGAAGTTAAAGCTTTCTGAAGGATTTACCATAATTCACTTCTCCTATGTAGTTAAAAGTAAATCAAATGCACCGATCATTATAAAAATCCCATTAGTAATACACCCATTCTCCGCCCGTCTAAGAGTGTTCTTGTTTTGTTATTACATTAAGTACGAAAAATGTTTTACGTCATTGTTAGTTTTAGCATGCGTAATGTTTCTGCAATTGTTACTTGTGCACATGTATCTTGTGATGAAAACAGGTATTCGTGAATATCGTACGACAGTTATATTCACTGTTAGTGCACGTATACTTTTTATGATGAACACTCTGATTTTGAAAGTACATTTTTTAACAATATTTAAAATGTTCATTGCGGCATGAACAGGCTAACATTTAAAATGCAATAAGTTTACTCTTAAAATCAAAATCAAGTTCATACATATTTAAATGATAAACAATATGCAATGTTTTTTCTACACATTGTATTGTCTAAAAGCGTAAAATCCATAAATACTTGATTTTTTTAAATGAGTTTAATGTTCACATGAGTGGGTAAATATATTTATTACGAAAATATAATTTGCAATTTTACTTTAAGGATTACCAGTTTTATTGAAGGATTTTTAAAAATATCAAGAATCACACAGCAAACATAGCTAAATGCATCCTTTTTTACAATTTTTCTATTGTGTTATTTTACCTTATGATAATTTCTGTTATTTTCACTTTTAGATCAAATGAACATAGTCTTATGATGCATTTCCAATGCACCGATACACTTTTTTAAAATCTTTCCTTACAAGTTGTTTTACCTATTATGCTATATGGTTGATCGTTTGCAGTAGTAAAACTGCAAGTTTTTTGCAACTGTCAACGAGTGAACATATGACAGAAAAAAAGAAGTTAAAGCTTTCTGAAGGATTTACCATAATTCACTTCTCCTATGTAGTTAAAAGTAAATCAAATGCACCGATCATTATAAAAATCCCATTAGTAATACACCCATTCTCCGCCCGTCTAAGAGTGTTCTTGTTTTGTTATTACATTAAGTAAGAAAAATGTTTTACGTCATTGTTAGTTTTAGCATGCGTAATGTTTCTGCAATTGTTACTTGTGCACATGTATCTTGTGATGAAAACAGGTATTCGTGAATATCGTACGACAGTTATATTCACTGTTAGTGCACGTATACTTTTTATGATGAACACTCTGATTTTGAAAGTACATTTTTTAACAATATTTAAAATGTTCATTGCGGCATGAATATGCTAACATTTAAAATGCAATAAGTTTACTCTTAAAATCAAAATCAACTTCATACATATTTAAATGATAAACAATATGCAATGTTTTTTCTACACATTGTATTGTCTAAAAGCGTAAAATCCATAAATACTTGATTTTTTTAAATGAGTTTAATGTTCACATGAGTGGGTAAATATATTTATTACGAAAATATAATTTGCAATTTTACTTTACAAGATTACCAGTTTTATTGAAGGATTTTTAAAAATATCAAGAATCAAACAGCAAACATAGCTAAATGCATCCTTTTTTACAATTTTTCTATTGTGTTATTTTACCTTATGATAATTTCTGTTATTTTCACTTTTAGATCAAATGAACATAGTCTTATGATGCATTTCCAATGCACCGATACACTTTTTTAAAATCTTTCCTTACAAGTTGTTTTACCTATTATGCTATATGATTGATCGTTTGCAGTAGTAAAACTGCAAGGTTTTTGCAACTGTCAACGATTGATCATATGACAGAAAAAAAGAAGTTAAAGCTTTCTGAAGGATTTACCATAATTCACTTCTCCTATGTAGTTAAAAGTAAATCAAATGCACCGATCATTATAAAAATCCCATTAGTAATACACCCATTCTCCGCCCGTCTAAGAGTGTTCTTGTTTTGTTATTACATTAAGTAAGAAAAATGTTTTACGTCATTGTTAGTTTTAGCATTGCGGCATGAATATGCTAACATTTAAAATGCAATAAGTTTACTCTTAAAATCAAAATCAAGTTCATACATATTTAAATGATAAACAATATGCAATGTTTTTTCTACACATTGTATTGTCTAAAAGCGTAAAATCCATAAATACTTGATTTTTTTAAATGAGTTTAATGTTCACATGTGTGGGTATATATTTTTATTACGAAAATATAATTTGCAATTTTACTTTACAAGATTACAAGTTTTATTGTAGGATTTTTAAAAATATCAAGAATCACACAGCAAACATAGCTAAATGCATCCTTTTTTACAATTTTTCTATTGTGTTATTTTACCTTATGATAATTTCTGTTATTTTCACTTTTAGATCAAATGAACATAGTCTTATGATGCATTTCCAATGCAGCGATACACTTTTTTAAAATCTTTCCTTACAAGTTTTTTTACCTATTCTACCATATGATTGATCGTTTGCAGTAGTAAAACTGCAAGGTTTTGCAACTGTCAACGATTGAACATATGACAGAAAAAAAAGGATTTAAAGCTTTCTGAAGGATTTACCATAATTCACTTCTCCTATGTAGTTAAAAGTAAATCAAATGCCCCGATCATTATAAAAATCCCATTAGTAATACACCCATTCTCCGCCCGTCTATGAGTGTTCTTGTTTTGTTATTACATTAAGTAAGAAAAATGTTTTACGTCATTGTTAGTTTTAGCATGCGTAATATTTCTGCAATTGTTACTTGTGCACATGTATCTTGTGATGAAAACAGGTATTCGTGAATATCATACGACAGTTATATTCACTGTTAGTGCACGCATACTTTTTATGATGAACACTCTGATTTTGAAAGTACATTTTTTAACAATATTTAAAATGTTCATTGCGGCATGAACATGCTAACATTTAAAATGCAATAAGTTTACTCTTAAAATTAAAATCAACTTCATACATATTTAAATGATAAACAATATGCCATGTTTTTTCTACACATTGTATTGTCTAAAAGCATAAAATACATAAATACTTGATTTTTTTAAATGAGTTTAATGTTCACATGTGTGGGTATATATTTTTATTACGAAAATATAATTTGCAATTTTACTTTACCAGATTACAAGTTTTATTGTAGGATTTTTTAAAATATTAAGAATCACACAGCAAACATAGCTAAATGCATTCTTTTTTACAATTTTAATATTGTGTTATTTTACCTTATGATAATTTCTGTTATTTTCACTTTTAGATCAAATGAACATAGTCTTATGATGCATTTCCAATGCACCGATTCACTTTTTTAAAATCTTTCCTTACAAGTTGTTTTACCTATTCTGCTATATGATTGATCGTTTGCAGTAGTAAAACTGCAAGGTTTTTGCAACTGTCAACGATTGAACATATGACAGAAAAAAGGAGTTAAAGCTTTCTGAAGGATTTACCATAATTCACTTCTCCTATGTAGTTAAAAGTTTTATTGTAGGATTTTTAAAAACATCAAGAATCACACAGCAAACATAGCTAAATGCATCCTTTTTTACAATTTTTCTATTGTGTTATTTTACCTTGATAATTTCTGTTATTTTCACTTTTAGATCAAATGAACATAGTCTTATGATGCATTTCCAATGCACCGATACACTTTTTTAAAATCTTTCCTTACAAGTTGTTTTACCTATTCTGCTATATGATTGATCGTTTGCAGTAGTAAAACTGCAAGGTTTTTGCAACAGTCAACGATATGACAGAAAAAAAGAATTTAAAGCTTTCTGAAGGATTTACCATAATTCACTTCTCCTATGTAGTTAAAAGTAAATCAAATGCACCGATCATTATAAAAATCCCATTAGTAATACACCCATTCTCCGCCCGTCTAAGAGTGTTCTTGTTTTGTTATTACATTAAGTAAGAAAATTTTTTTACGTCATTGTTAGTTTTAGCATGCGTAATGTTTCTGCAATTGTTACTTGTGCACATGTATCTTGTGATGAAAACAGGTATTCGTGAATATCGTACGACAGTTATATTCACTGTTAGTGCACGCATACTTTTTATGATGAACACTCTGATTTTGAAAGTACATTTTTTAACAATATTTAAAATGTTCATTGCGGCATGAACATGCTAACATTTAAAATGCAATAAGTTTACTCTTAAAATAAAAATCACATTCATACATATTTAAATAATAAACAATATGCAATTTTTTTTCTACACATTGTATTGTCTAAAAGCATAAAATACATAAATACTTGATTTTTTTTAAATGAGTTTAATGTTCACATGTGTGGGTATATATTTTTATTACGAAAATATAATTTGCAATTTTACTTTATCAGATTACAAGTTTTATTGTAGGATTTTTAAAAATATCAAGAAACACACAGCAAACATAGCTAAATGCATCCTTTTTTACAATTTTTCTATTGTGTTATTTTACCTTATGATAATTTCTGTTATTTTCACTTTTAGATCAAATGAACATAGTCTTATGATGCATTTCCAATGCACCGATACACTTTCTTAAAATCTTTCCTTACAAGTTGTTTTACCTATTCTGCTATATGATTGATCGTTTGCACTAGTAAAACTGCAAGGTTTTTGCAACTGTCAACGATTGAACATATGACAGAAAAAAAGAAGTTAAAGCTTTCTGAAGGATTTACCATAATTCACTTCTCCTATGTAGTTAAAAGTAAATCAAATGCACCGATCATTATAAAAATCCCATTAGTAATACACCCATTCTCCGCCCGTCTAAGAGTGTTCTTGTTTTGTTATTACATTAAGTACGAAAAATGTTTTACGTCATTGTTAGTTTTAGCATGCGTAATGTTTCTGCAATTGTTACTTGTGCACATGTATCTTGTGATGAAAACAGGTATTCGTGAATATCGTACGACAGTTATATTCACTGTTAGTGCACGTATACTTTTTATGATGAACACTCTGATTTTGAAAGTACATTTTTTAACAATATTTAAAATGTTCATTGCGGCATGAACAGGCTAACATTTAAAATGCAATAAGTTTACTCTTAAAATCAAAATCAAGTTCATACATATTTAAATGATAAACAATATGCAATGTTTTTTCTACACATTGTATTGTCTAAAAGCGTAAAATCCATAAATACTTGATTTTTTTAAATGAGTTTAATGTTCACATGAGTGGGTAAATATATTTATTACGAAAATATAATTTGCAATTTTACTTTAAGGATTACCAGTTTTATTGAAGGATTTTTAAAAATATCAAGAATCACACAGCAAACATAGCTAAATGCATCCTTTTTTACAATTTTTCTATTGTGTTATTTTACCTTATGATAATTTCTGTTATTTTCACTTTTAGATCAAATGAACATAGTCTTATGATGCATTTCCAATGCACCGATACACTTTTTTAAAATCTTTCCTTACAAGTTGTTTTACCTATTATGCTATATGGTTGATCGTTTGCAGTAGTAAAACTGCAAGTTTTTTGCAACTGTCAACGAGTGAACATATGACAGAAAAAAAGAAGTTAAAGCTTTCTGAAGGATTTACCATAATTCACTTCTCCTATGTAGTTAAAAGTAAATCAAATGCACCGATCATTATAAAAATCCCATTAGTAATACACCCATTCTCCGCCCGTCTAAGAGTGTTCTTGTTTTGTTATTACATTAAGTAAGAAAAATGTTTTACGTCATTGTTAGTTTTAGCATTGCGGCATGAATATGCTAACATTTAAAATGCAATAAGTTTACTCTTAAAATCACAATCAAGTTCATACATATTTAAATGATAAACAATATGCAATGTTTTTTCTACACATTGTATTGTCTAAAAGCGTAAAATCCATAAATACTTGATTTTTTTAAATGAGTTTAATGTTCACATGTGTGGGTATATATTTTTATTACGAAAATATAATTTGCAATTTTACTTTACAAGATTACAAGTTTTATTGTAGGATTTTTAAAAATATCAAGAATCACACAGCAAACATAGCTAAATGCATCCTTTTTTACAATTTTTCTATTGTGTTATTTTACCTTATGATAATTTCTGTTATTTTCACTTTTAGATCAAATGAACATAGTCTTATGATGCATTTCCAATGCAGCGATACACTTTTTTAAAATCTTTCCTTACAAGTTTTTTTACCTATTCTACCATATGATTGATCGTTTGCAGTAGTAAAACTGCAAGGTTTTGCAACTGTCAACGATTGAACATATGACAGAAAAAAAGGATTTAAAGCTTTCTGAAGGATTTACCATAATTCACTTCTCCTATGTAGTTAAAAGTAAATCAAATGCCCCGATCATTATAAAAATCCCATTAGTAATACACCCATTCTCCGCCCGTCTATGAGTGTTCTTGTTTTGTTATTACATTAAGTAAGAAAAATGTTTTACGTCATTGTTAGTTTTAGCATGCGTAATATTTCTGCAATTGTTACTTGTGCACATGTATCTTGTGATGAAAACAGGTATTCGTGAATATCATACGACAGTTATATTCACTGTTAGTGCACGCATACTTTTTATGATGAACACTCTGATTTTGAAAGTACATTTTTTAACAATATTTAAAATGTTCATTGCGGCATGAACATGCTAACATTTAAAATGCAATAAGTTTACTCTTAAAATTAAAATCAACTTCATACATATTTAAATGATAAACAATATGCCATGTTTTTTCTACACATTGTATTGTCTAAAAGCATAAAATACATAAATACTTGATTTTTTTAAATGAGTTTAATGTTCACATGTGTGGGTATATATTTTTATTACGAAAATATAATTTGCAATTTTACTTTACCAGATTACAAGTTTTATTGTAGGATTTTTTAAAATATCAAGAATCACACAGCAAACATAGCTAAATGCATCCTTTTTCACAATTTTTCTATTGTGTTATTTTACCTTATGATAATTTCTGTTATTTTCACTTTTAGATCAAATGAACATAGTCTTATGATGCATTTCCAATGCACCGATACACTTTTTTAAAATCTTTCCTTACAAGTTGTTTTACCTATTCTGCTATATGATTGATCGTTTGCAGTAGTAAAACTGCAAGGTTTTTGCAACTGTCAACGATTGAACATATGACAGAAAAAAAGAAGTTAAAGCTTTCTGAAGGATTTACCATAATTCACTTCTCCTATGTAGTTAAAAGTAAATTAAATGCACCGATCATTATAAAAATCCCATTAGTAATACACCCATTCTCCGCCCGTCTAAGAGTGTTCTTGTTTTGTTATTACATTAAGTAAGAAAAATGTTTTACGTCATTGTTAGTTTTAGCATGCGTAATGTTTCTGCAATTGTTACTTGTGCACATGTATCTTGTGATGAAAACAGGTATTCGTGAATATCGTACGACAGTTATATTCACTGTTAGTGCACGTATACTTTTTATGATGAACACTCTGATTTTGAAAGTACATTTTTTAACAATATTTAAAATGTTCATTGCGGCATGAATATGCTAACATTTAAAATGCAATAAGTTTACTCTTAAAATCAAAATCAACTTCATACATATTTAAATGATAAACAATATGCCATGTTTTTTCTACACATTGTATTGTCTAAAAGCATAAAATCCATAAATACTTGATTTTTTTAAATGAGTTTAATGTTCACATGTGTGGGTATATATTTTTATTACAAAAATATAATTTGCAATTTTACTTTACAAGATTACAAGTTTTATTGTAGGATTTTTTAAAATATCAAGAATCACACAGCAAACATAGCTAAATGCATCCTTTTTTACAATTTTTCTATTGTGTTATTTCACCTTATGATAATTTCTGTTATTTTCACTTTTAGATCAAATGAACATAGTCTTATGATGCATTTCCAATGCAGCGATACACTTTTTTAAAATCTTTCCTTACAAGTTGTTTTACCTATTCTGCTATATGATTGATCGTTTGCAGTAGTAAAACTGCAAGCTTTTGCAACTGTCAACGATTGAACATATGACAGAAAAAAAGAATTTAAAGCTTTCTGAAGGATTTACCATAATTCACTTCTCCTATGTAGTTAAAAGTAAATTAAATGCACCGATCATCCCATTAGTAATACACCCATTCTCCGCCCGTCTATGAGTGTTCTTGTTTTGTTATTACATTAAGTAAGAAAAATGTTTTACGTCATTGTTAGTTTTAGCATGCGTAATGTTTCTGCAATTGTTACTTGTGCACATGTATCTTGTGATGAAAACAGGTATTCGTGAATATCATACGACAGTTATATTCACTGTTAGTGCACGCATACTTTTTATGATGAACACTCTGATTTTGAAAGTACATTTTTTAACAATATTTAAAATGTTCATTGCGGCATGAACATGCTAACATTTAAAATGCAATAAGTTTACTCTTAAAATCAAAATCAACTTCATACATATTTAAATGATAAACAATATGCCATGTTTTTTCTACACATTGTATTGTCTAAAAGCATAAAATACATAAATACTTGATTTTTTTAAATGAGTTTAATGTTCACATGTGTGGGTATATATTTTTATTACGAAAATATAATTTGCAATTTTACTTTACCAGATTACAAGTTTTATTGTAGGATTTTTTAAAATATCAAGAATCACACAGCAAACATAGCTAAATGCATCCTTTTTCACAATTATTCTATTGTGTTATTTTACCTTATGATAATTTCTGTTATTTTCACTTTTAGATCAAATGAACATAGTCTTATGATGCATTTCCAATGCACCGATACACTTTTTTAAAATCTTTCCTTACAAGTTGTTTTACCTATTCTGCTATATGATTGATCGTTTGCAGTAGTAAAACTGCAAGGTTTTTGCAACTGTCAACGATTGAACATATGACAGAAAAAAAGAAGTTAAAGCTTTCTGAAGGATTTACCATAATTCACTTCTCCTATGTAGTTAAAAGTAAATTAAATGCACCGATCAATATAAAAATCCCATTAGTAATACACCCATTCTCCGCCCGTCTATGAGTGTTCTTGTTTTGTTATTACATTAAGTAAGAAAAATGTTTTACGTCATTGTTAGTTTTAGCATGCGTAATGTTTCTGCAATTGTTACTTGTGCACATGTATCTTGTGATGAAAACAGGTATTCGTGAATATCGTACGACAGTTATATTCACTGTTAGTGCACGCATACTTTTTATGATGAACACTCTGATTTTGAAAGTACATTTTTTATCAATATTTAAAATGTTCATTGCGGCTCGAACATGCTAACATTTAAAATGCAATAAGTTTACTCTTAAAATCAAAATCAAGTTCATACATATTTAAATGATAAACAATATGCAATGTTTTTTCTACACATTGTATTGTCTAAAAGCGTAAAATCCATAAATACTTGATTTTTTTAAATGAGTTTAATGTTCACATGTGTGGGTATATATTTTTATTACGAAAATATAATTTGCAATTTTACTTTACAAGATTAAAAGTTTTATTGTAGGATTTTTAAAAATATCAAGAATCACACAGCAAACATAGCTAAATGCATCCTTTTTTACAATTTTTCTATTGTGTTATTTTACCTTATGATAATTTCTGTTATTTTCACTTTTAGATCAAATGAACATAGTCTTATGATGCATTTCCAATGCAGCGATACACTTTTTTAAAATCTTTCCTTACAAGTTGTTTTACCTATTCTACTATATGATTGATCGTTTGCAGTAGTAAAACTGCAAGGTTTTGCAACTGTCAACGATTGAACATATGACAGAAAAAAAGAATTTAAAGCTTTCTGAAGGATTTACCATAATTCACTTCTCCTATGTAGTTAAAAGTAAATCAAATGCCCCGATCATTATAAAAATCCCATTAGTAATACACCCATTCTCCGCCCGTCTATGAGTGTTCTTGTTTTGTTATTACATTAAGTAAGAAAAATTTTTTACGTCATTGTTAGTTTTAGCATGCGTAATGTTTCTGCAATTGTTACTTGTGCACATGTATCTTGTGATGAAAACAGGTATTCGTGAATATCGTACGACAGTTATATTCACTGTTAGTGCACGCATACTTTTTATGATGAACACTCTGATTTTGAAAGTACATTTTTTATCAATATTTAAAATGTTCATTGCGGCTCGAACATGCTAACATTTAAAATGCAATAAGTTTACTCTTAAAATCAAAATCAAGTTCATACATATTTAAATGATAAACAATATGCAATGTTTTTTCTACACATTGTATTGTCTAAAAGCGTAAAATCCATAAATACTTGATTTTTTTAAATGAGTTTAATGTTCACATGTGTGGGTATATATTTTTATTACGAAAATATAATTTGCAATTTTACTTTACAAGATTACAAGTTTTATTGTAGGATTTTTAAAAATATCAAGAATCACACAGCAAACATAGCTAAATGCATCCTTTTTTACAATTTTTCTATTGTGTTATTTTACCTTATGATAATTTCTGTTATTTTCACTTTTAGATCAAATGAACATAGTCTTATGATGCATTTCCAATGCAGCGATACACTTTTTTAAAATCTTTCCTTACAAGTTGTTTTACCTATTCTACTATATGATTGATCGTTTGCAGTAGTAAAACTGCAAGGTTTTGCAACTGTCAACGATTGAACATATGACAGAAAAAAAGAAGTTAAAGCTTTCTGAAGGATTTACCATAATTCACTTCTCCTATGTAGTTAAAAGTAAATCAAATGCCCCGATCATTATAAAAATCCCATTAGTAATACACCCATTCTCCGCCCGTCTATGAGTGTTCTTGTTTTGTTATTACATTAAGTAAGAAAAATGTTTTACGTCATTGTTAGTTTTAGCATGCATAATGTTTCTTCAATTGTTACTTGTGCACATGTATCTTGTGATGAAAACAGGTATTCGTGAATATCGTACGACAGTTATATTCACTGTTAGTGCACGCATACTTTTTATGATGAACACTTTATTTTGAAAGTACATTTTTTAACAATATTTAACATGTTCATTGCGGCATGAACATGCTAACATTTAAAATGCAATAAGTTTACTCTTAAAATCAAAATCAAGTTCATACATATTTAAATGATAAACAATATGCCATGTTTTTTCTACACATTGTATTGTCTAAAAGCATAAAATCCATAAATACTTGATTTTTTTAAATGAGTTTAATGTTCACATGTGTGGGTATATATTTTTATTACAAAAATATAATTTGCAATTTTACTTTACAAGATTACAAGTTTTATTGTAGGATTTTTTAAAATATCAAGAATCACACAGCAAACATAGCTAAATGCATCCTTTTTTACAATTTTTCTATTGTGTTATTTCACCTTATGATAATTTCTGTTATTTTCACTTTTAGATCAAATGAACATAGTCTTATGATGCATTTCCAATGCAGCGATACACTTTTTTAAAATCTTTCCTTACAAGTTGTTTTACCTATTCTGCTATATGATTGATCGTTTGCAGTAGTAAAACTGCAAGCTTTTGCAACTGTCAACGATTGAACATATGACAGAAAAAAAGAAGTTAAAGCTTTCTGAAGGATTTACCATAATTCACTTCTCCTATGTAGTTAAAAGTAAATTAAATGCACCGATCATCCCATTAGTAATACACCCATTCTCCGCCCGTCTATGAGTGTTCTTGTTTTGTTATTACATTAAGTAAGAAAAATGTTTTACGTCATTGTTAGTTTTAGCATGCGTAATGTTTCTGCAATTGTTACTTGTGCACATGTATCTTGTGATGAAAACAGGTATTCGTGAATATCATACGACAGTTATATTCACTGTTAGTGCACGCATACTTTTTATGATGAACACTCTGATTTTGAAAGTACATTTTTTAACAATATTTAAAATGTTCATTGCGGCATGAACATGCTAACATTTAAAATGCAATAAGTTTACTCTTAAAATCAAAATCAACTTCATACATATTTAAATGATAAACAATATGCCATGTTTTTTCTACACATTGTATTGTCTAAAAGCATAAAATCCATAAATACTTGATTTTTTTAAATGAGTTTAATGTTCACATGTGTGGGTATATATTTTTATTACGAAAATATAATTTGCAATTTTACTTTACCAGATTACAAGTTTTATTGTAGGATTTTTTAAAATATCAAGAATCACACAGCAAACATAGCTAAATGCATCCTTTTTTACAATTTTTCTATTGTGTTATTTTACCTTATGATAATTTCTGTTATTTTCACTTTTAGATCAAATGAACATAGTCTTATGATGCATTTCCAATGCAGCGATACACTTTTTTAAAATCTTTCCTTACAAGTTGTTTTACCTATTCTGCTATATGATTGATCGTTTGCAGTAGTAAAACTGCAAGGTTTTTGCAACTGTCAACGATTGAACATATGACAGAAAAAAAGAAGTTAAAGCTTTCTGAAGGATTTACCATAATTCACTTCTCCTATGTAGTTAAAAGTAAATTAAATGCACCGATCAATATAAAAATCCCATTAGTAATACACCCATTCTCCGCCCGTCTATGAGTGTTCTTGTTTTGTTATTACATTAAGTAAGAAAAATGTTTTACGTCATTGTTAGTTTTAGCATGCGTAATGTTTCTGCAATTGTTACTTGTGCACATGTATCTTGTGATGAAAACAGGTATTCGTGAATATCGTACGACAGTTATATTCACTGTTAGTGCACGCATACTTTTTATGATGAACACTCTGATTTTGAAAGTACATTTTTTATCAATATTTAAAATGTTCATTGCGGCTCGAACATGCTAACATTTAAAATGCAATAAGTTTACTCTTAAAATCAAAATCAACTTCATACATATTTAAATGATAAACAATATGCAATGTTTTTTCTACACATTGTATTGTCTAAAAGCGTAAAATCCATAAATACTTGATTTTTTTAAATGAGTTTAATGTTCACATGTGTGGGTATATATTTTTATTACGAAAATATAATTTGCAATTTTACTTTACAAGATTAAAAGTTTTATTGTAGGATTTTTAAAAATATCAAGAATCACACAGCAAACATAGCTAAATGCATCCTTTTTTACAATTTTTCTATTGTGTTATTTTACCTTATGATAATTTCTGTTATTTTCACTTTTAGATCAAATGAACATAGTCTTATGATGCATTTCCAATGCAGCGATACACTTTTTTAAAATCTTTCCTTACAAGTTGTTTTACCTATTCTACTATATGATTGATCGTTTGCAGTAGTAAAACTGCAAGGTTTTGCAACTGTCAACGATTGAACATATGACAGAAAAAAAGAATTTAAAGCTTTCTGAAGGATTTACCATAATTCACTTCTCCTATGTAGTTAAAAGTAAATCAAATGCCCCGATCATTATAAAAATCCCATTAGTAATACACCCATTCTCCGCCCGTCTATGAGTGTTCTTGTTTTGTTATTACATTAAGTAAGAAAAATGTTTTACGTCATTGTTAGTTTTAGCATGCGTAATGTTTCTGCAATTGTTACTTGTGCACATGTATCTTGTGATGAAAACAGGTATTCGTGAATATCGTACGACAGTTATATTCACTGTTAGTGCACGCATACTTTTTATGATGAACACTCTGATTTTGAAAGTACATTTTTTATCAATATTTAAAATGTTCATTGCGGCTCGAACATGCTAACATTTAAAATGCAATAAGTTTACTCTTAAAATCAAAATCAAGTTCATACATATTTAAATGATAAACAATATGCAATGTTTTTTCTACACATTGTATTGTCTAAAAGCGTAAAATCCATAAATACTTGATTTTTTTAAATGAGTTTAATGTTCACATGTGTGGGTATATATTTTTATTACGAAAATATAATTTGCAATTTTACTTTACAAGATTACAAGTTTTATTGTAGGATTTTTAAAAATATCAAGAATCACACAGCAAACATAGCTAAATGCATCCTTTTTTACAATTTTTCTATTGTGTTATTTTACCTTATGATAATTTCTGTTATTTTCACTTTTAGATCAAATGAACATAGTCTTATGATGCATTTCCAATGCAGCGATACACTTTTTTAAAATCTTTCCTTACAAGTTGTTTTACCTATTCTACTATATGATTGATCGTTTGCAGTAGTAAAACTGCAAGGTTTTGCAACTGTCAACGATTGAACATATGACAGAAAAAAAGAAGTTAAAGCTTTCTGAAGGATTTACCATAATTCACTTCTCCTATGTAGTTAAAAGTAAACAAATGCCCCGATCATTATAAAAATCCCATTAGTAATACACCCATTCTCCGCCCGTCTATGAGTGTTCTTGTTTTGTTATTACATTAAGTAAGAAAAATGTTTTACGTCATTGTTAGTATTAGCATGCATAATGTTTCTTCAATTGTTACTTGTGCACATGTATCTTGTGATGAAAACAGGTATTCGTGAATATCGTACGACAGTTATATTCACTGTTAGTGCACGCATACTTTTTATGATGAACACTTTATTTTGAAAGTACATTTTTTAACAATATTTAACATGTTCATTGCGGCATGAACATGCTAACATTTAAAATGCAATAAGTTTACTCTTAAAATCAAAATCAAGTTCATACATATTTAAATGATAAACAATATGCCATTTTTTTTCTACACATTGTATTGTCTAAAAGCATAAAATCCATAAATACTTGATTTTTTTAAATGAGTTTAATGTTCACATGTGTGGGTATATATTTTTATTACAAAAATATAATTTGCAATTTTACTTTACAAGATTACAAGTTTTATTGTAGGATTTTTTAAAATATCAAGAATCACACAGCAAACATAGCTAAATGCATCCTTTTTTACAATTTTTCTATTGTGTTATTTCACCTTATGATAATTTCTGTTATTTTCACTTTTAGATCAAATGAACATAGTCTTATGATGCATTTCCAATGCAGCGATACACTTTTTTAAAATCTTTCCTTACAAGTTGTTTTACCTATTCTGCTATATGATTGATCGTTTGCAGTAGTAAAACTGCAAGGTTTTGCAACTGTCAACGATTGAACATATGACAGAAAAAAAGAAGTTAAAGCTTTCTGAAGGATTTACCATAATTCACTTCTCCTATGTAGTTAAAAGTAAATCAAATGCACCGATCATTATAAAAATCCCATTAGTAATACACCCATTCTCCGCCCGTCTAAGAGTGTTCTTGTTTTGTTATTACATTAAGTAAGAAAAATGTTTTACGTCATTGTTAGTTTTAGCATGCGTAATGTTTCTGCAATTGTTACTTGTGCACATGTATCTTGTGATGAAAACAGGTATTCGTGAATATCGTACGACAGTTATATATTCACTGTTAGTGCACGTATACTTTTTATGATGAACACTCTGATTTTGAAAGTACATTTTTTAACAATATTTAAAATGTTCATTGCGGCATGAACATGCTAACATTTAAAATGCAATAAGTTTACTCTTAAAATCAAAATCAACTTCATACATATTTAAATGATAAACAATATGCCATGTTTTTTCTACACATTGTATTGTCTAAAAGCATAAAATACATAAATACTTGATTTTTTTAAATGAGTTTAATGTTCACATGTGTGGGTATATATTTTTATTACGAAAATATAATTTGCAATTTTACTTTACCAGATTACAAGTTTTATTGTAGGATTTTTTAAAATATCAAGAATCACACAGCAAACATAGCTAAATGCATCCTTTTTTACAATTTTTCTATTGTGTTATTTTACCTTATGATAATTTCTGTTATTTTCACTTTTAGATCAAATGAACATAGTCTTATGATGCATTTCCAATGCAGCGATACACTTTTTTAAAATCTTTCCTTACAAGTTGTTTTACCTATTCTACTATATGATTGATCGTTTGCAGTAGTAAAACTGCAAGGTTTTGCAACTGTCAACGATTGAACATATGACAGAAAAAAAGAATTTAAAGCTTTCTGAAGGATTTACCATAATTCACTTCTCCTATGTAGTTAAAAGTAAATCAAATGCCCCGATCATTATAAAAATCCCATTAGTAATACACCCATTCTCCGCCCGTCTATGAGTGTTCTTGTTTTGTTATTACATTAAGTAAGAAAAATGTTTTACGTCATTGTTAGTTTTAGCATGCATAATGTTTCTTCAATTGTTACTTGTGCACATGTATCTTGTGATGAAAACAGGTATTCGTGAATATCGTACGACAGTTATATTCACTGTTAGTGCACGCATACTTTTTATGATGAACACTTTGATTTTGAAAGTACATTTTTTAACAATATTTAACATGTTCATTGCGGCATGAACATGCTAACATTTAAAATGCAATAAGTTTACTCTTAAAATCAAAATCAACTTCATACATATTTAAATGATAAACAATATGCCATGTTTTTTCTACACATTGTATTGTCTAAAAGCATAAAATCCATAAATACTTGATTTTTTTAAATGAGTTTAATGTTCACATGTGTGGGTATATATTTTTATTACGAAAATATAATTTTTAATTTTACTTTACCAGATTACAAGTTTTATTGTAGGATTTTTTAAAATATCAAGAATCACACAGCAAACATAGCTAAATGCATCCTTTTTTACAATTTTTCTATTGTGTTATTTCACCTTATCATAATTTCTGTTATTTTCACTTTTAGATCAAATGAACATAGTCTTATGATGCATTTCCAATGCAGCGATACACTTTTTTAAAATCTTTCCTTACAAGTTGTTTTACCTATTCTGCTATATGATTGATCGTTTGCTGTAGTAAAACTGCAAGGTTTTGCAACTGTCAACGATTGAACATATGACAGAAAAAAAGAATTTAAAGCTTTCTGAAGGATTTACCATAATTCACTTCTCCTATGTAGTTAAAAGTAAATTAAATGCACCGATCATCCCATTAGTAATACACCCATTCTCCGCCCGTCTATGAGTGTTCTTGTTTTGTTATTACATTAAGTAAGAAAAATGTTTTACGTCATTGTTAGTTTTAGCATGCGTAATGTTTCTGCAATTGTTACTTGTGCACATGTATCTTGTGATGAAAACAGGTATTCGTGAATATCATACGACAGTTATATTCACTGTTAGTGCACGCATACTTTTTATGATGAACACTCTGATTTTGAAAGTACATTTTTTAACAATATTTAAAATGTTCATTGCGGCATGAACATGCTAACATTTAAAATGCAATAAGTTTACTCTTAAAATCAAAATCAACTTCATACATATTTAAATGATAAACAATATGCCATGTTTTTTCTACACATTGTATTGTCTAAAAGCATAAAATCCATAAATACTTGATTTTTTTAAATGAGTTTAATGTTCACATGTGTGGGTATATATTTTTATTACGAAAATATAATTTGCAATTTTACTTTACCAGATTACAAGTTTTATTGTAGGATTTTTTAAAATATCAAGAATCACACAGCAAACATAGCTAAATGCATCCTTTTTTACAATTTTTCTATTGTGTTATTTTACCTTATGATAATTTCTGTTATTTTCACTTTTAGATCAAATGAACATAGTCTTATGATGCATTTCCAATGCAGCGATACACTTTTTTAAAATCTTTCCTTACAAGTTGTTTTACCTATTCTACTATATGATTGATCGTTTGCAGTAGTAAAACTGCAAGGTTTTGCAACTGTCAACGATTGAACATATGACAGAAAAAAAGAATTTAAAGCTTTCTGAAGGATTTACCATAATTCACTTCTCCTATGTAGTTAAAAGTAAATCAAATGCCCCGATCATTATAAAAATCCCATTAGTAATACACCCATTCTCCGCCCGTCTATGAGTGTTCTTGTTTTGTTATTACATTAAGTAAGAAAAATGTTTTACGTCATTGTTAGTTTTAGCATGCATAATGTTTCTTCAATTGTTACTTGTGCACATGTATCTTGTGATGAAAACAGGTATTCGTGAATATCGTACGACAGTTATATTCACTGTTAGTGCACGCATACTTTTTATGATGAACACTTTGATTTTGAAAGTACATTTTTTAACAATATTTAAAATGTTCATTGCGGCATGAACATGCTAACATTTAAAATGCAATAAGTTTACTCTTAAAATCAAAATCAACTTCATACATATTTAAATGATAAACAATATGCCATGTTTTTTCTACACATTGTATTGTCTAAAAGCATAAAATCCATAAATACTTGATTTTTTTAAATGAGTTTAATGTTCACATGTGTGGGTATATATTTTTATTACGAAAATATAATTTGCAATTTTACTTTACCAGATTATAAGTTTTATTGTAGGATTTTTTAAAATATCAAGAATCACACAGCAAACATAGCTAAATGCATCCTTTTTTACAATTTTTCTATTGTGTTATTTTACCTTATGATAATTTCTGTTATTTTCACTTTTAGATCAAATGAACATAGTCTTATGATGCATTTCCAATGCAGCGATACACTTTTTTAAAATCTTTCCTTACAAGTTGTTTTACCTATTCTACTATATGATTGATCGTTTGCAGTAGTAAAACTGCAAGGTTTTGCAACTGTCAACGATTGAACATATGACAGAAAAAAAGAATTTAAAGCTTTCTGAAGGATTTACCATAATTCACTTCTCCTATGTAGTTAAAAGTAAATTAAATGCACCGATCATCCCATTAGTAATACACCCATTCTCCGCCCGTCTATGAGTGTTCTTGTTTTGTTATTACATTAAGTAAGAAAAATGTTTTACGTCATTGTTAGTTTTAGCATGCGTAATGTTTCTGCAATTGTTACTTGTGCACATGTATCTTGTGATGAAAACAGGTATTCGTGAATATCATACGACAGTTATATTCACTGTTAGTGCACGCATACTTTTTATGATGAACACTCTGATTTTGAAAGTACATTTTTTAACAATATTTAAAATGTTCATTCGGCATGAACATGCTAACATTTAAAATGCAATAAGTTTACTCTTAAAATCAAAATCAACTTCATACATATTTAAATGATAAACAATATGCCATGTTTTTTCTACACATTGTATTGTCTAAAAGCATAAAATCCATGAATACTTGATTTTTTTAAATGAGTTTAATGTTCACATGTGTGGGTATATATTTTTATTACGAAAATATAATTTGCAATTTTACTTTACCAGATTACAAGTTTTATTGTAGGATTTTTTAAAATATCAAGAATCACACAGCAAACATAGCTAAATGCATCCTTTTTTACAATTTTTCTATTGTGTTATTTTACCTTATGATAATTTCTGTTATTTTCACTTTTAGATCAAATGAACATAGTCTTATGATGCATTTCCAATGCAGCGATACACTTTTTTAAAATCTTTCCTTACAAGTTGTTTTACCTATTCTACTATATGATTGATCGTTTGCAGTAGTAAAACTGCAAGGTTTTGCAACTGTCAACGATTGAACATATGACAGAAAAAAAGAATTTAAAGCTTTCTGAAGGATTTACCATAATTCACTTCTCCTATGTAGTTAAAAGTAAATCAAATGCCCCGATCATTATAAAAATCCCATTAGTAATACACCCATTCTCCGCCCGTCTATGAGTGTTCTTGTTTTGTTATTACATTAAGTAAGAAAAATGTTTTACGTCATTGTTAGTTTTAGCATGCATAATGTTTCTTCAATTGTTACTTGTGCACATGTATCTTGTGATGAAAACAGGTATTCGTGAATATCGTACGACAGTTATATTCACTGTTAGTGCACGCATACTTTTTATGATGAACACTTTGATTTTGAAAGTACATTTTTTAACAATATTTAACATGTTCATTGCGGCATGAACATGCTAACATTTAAAATGCAATAAGTTTACTCTTAAAATCAAAATCAAGTTCATACATATTTAAATGATAAACAATATGCCATGTTTTTTCTACACATTGTATTGTCTAAAAGCATAAAATCCATAAATACTTGATTTTTTTAAATGAGTTTAATGTTCACATGTGTGGGTATATATTTTTATTACAAAAATATAATTTGCAATTTTACTTTACAAGATTACAAGTTTTATTGTAGGATTTTTTAAAATATCAAGAATCACACAGCAAACATAGCTAAATGCATCCTTTTTTACAATTTTTCTATTGTGTTATTTCACCTTATGATAATTTCTGTTATTTTCACTTTTAGATCAAATGAACATAGTCTTATGATGCATTTCCAATGCAGCGATACACTTTTTTAAAATCTTTCCTTACAAGTTGTTTTACCTATTCTGCTATATGATTGATCGTTTGCAGTAGTAAAACTGCAAGGTTTTGCAACTGTCAACGATTGAACATATGACAGAAAAAAAGAAGTTAAAGCTTTCTGAAGGATTTACCATAATTCACTTCTCCTATGTAGTTAAAAGTAAATTAAATGCACCGATCATCCCATTAGTAATACACCCATTCTCCGCCCGTCTATGAGTGTTCTTGTTTTGTTATTACATTAAGTAAGAAAAATGTTTTACGTCATTGTTAGTTTTAGCATGCGTAATGTTTCTGCAATTGTTACTTGTGCACATGTATCTTGTGATGAAAACAGGTATTCGTGAATATCCTACGACAGTTATATTCACTGTTAGTGCACGCATACTTTTTATGATGAACACTCTGATTTTGAAAGTACATTTTTTAACAATATTTAAAATGTTCATTGCGGCATGAACATGCTAACATTTAAAATGCAATAAGTTTACTCTTAAAATCAAAATCAACTTCATACATATTTAAATGATAAACAATATGCCATGTTTTTTCTACACATTGTATTGTCTAAAAGCATAAAATCCATAAATACTTGATTTTTTTAAATGAGTTTAATGTTCACATGTGTGGGTATATATTTTTATTACGAAAATATAATTTGCAATTTTACTTTACCAGATTACAAGTTTTATTGTAGGATTTTTTAAAATATCAAGAATCACACAGCAAACATAGCTAAATGCATCCTTTTTTACAATTTTTCTATAGTGTTATTTTACCTTATGATAATTTCTGTTATTTTCACTTTTAGATCAAATGAACATAGTCTTATGATGCATTTCCAATGCAGCGATACACTTTTTTAAAATCTTTCCTTACAAGTTGTTTTACCTATTCTACTATATGATTGATCGTTTGCAGGAGTAAAACTGCAAGGTTTTGCAACTGTCAACGATTGAACATATGACAGAAAAAAAGAATTTAAAGCTTTCTGAAGGATTTACCATAATTCACTTCTCCTATGTAGTTAAAAGTAAATCAAATGCCCCGATCATTATAAAAATCCCATTAGTAATACACCCATTCTCCGCCCGTCTATGAGTGTTCTTGTTTTGTTATTACATTAAGTAAGAAAAATGTTTTACGTCATTGTTAGTTTTAGCATGCGTAATGTTTCTGCAATTGTTACTTGTGCACATGTATCTTGTGATGAAAACAGGTATTCGTGAATATCATACGACAGTTATATTCACTGTTAGTGCACGCATACTTTTTATGATGAACACTCTGATTTTGAAAGTACATTTTTTAACAATATTTAAAATGTTCATTGCGGCATGAACATGCTAACATTTAAAATGCAATAAGTTTACTCTTAAAATCAAAATCAACTTCATACATATTTAAATGATAAACAATATGCCATGTTTTTTCTACACATTGTATTGTCTAAAAGCATAAAATACATAAATACTTGATTTTTTTAAATGAGTTTAATGTTCACATGTGTGGGTATATATTTTTATTACGAAAATATAATTTCCAATTTTACTTTAACAGATTACAAGTTTTATTGTAGGATTTTTTAAAATATCAAGAATCACACAGCAAACATAGCTAAATGCATCCTTTTTCACAATTTTTCTATTGTGTTATTTTACCTTATGATAATTTCTGTTATTTTCACTTTTAGATCAAATGAACATAGTCTTATGATGCATTTCCAATGCACCGATACACTTTTTTAAAATCTTTCCTTACAAGTTGTTTTACCTATTCTGCTATATGATTGATCGTTTGCAGTAGTAAAACTGCAAGGTTTTTGCAACTGTCAACGATTGAACATATGACAGAAAAAAAGAAGTTAAAGCTTTCTGAAGGATTTACCATAATTCACTTCTCCTATGTAGTTAAAAGTAAATCAAATGCCCCGATCATTATAAAAATCCCATTAGTAATACACCCATTCTCCGCCCGTCTATGAGTGTTCTTGTTTTGTTATTACATTAAGTAAGAAAAATGTTTTACGTCATTGTTAGTTTTAGCATGCGTAATGTTTCTGCAATTGTTACTTGTGCACATGTATCTTGTGATGAAAACAGGTATTCGTGAATATCATACGACAGTTATATTCACTGTTAGTGCACGCATACTTTTTATGATGAACACTCTGATTTTGAAAGTACATTTTTTAACAATATTTAAAATGTTCATTGCGGCATGAACATGCTAACATTTAAAATGCAATAAGTTTACTCTTAAAATCAAAATCAACTTCATACATATTTAAATGATAAACAATATGCCATGTTTTTTCTACACATTGTATTGTCTAAAAGCAATTAAATCCATAAATACTTGATTTTTTTAAATGAGTTTAATGTTCACATGTGTGGGTATATATTTTTATTACGAAAATATAATTTGCAATTTTACTTTACCAGATTACAAGTTTTATTGTAGGATTTTTTAAAATATCAAGAATCACACAGCAAACATAGCTAAATGCATCCTTTTTCACAATTTTTCTATTGTGTTATTTTACCTTATGATAATTTCTGTTATTTTCAGTTTTAGATCAAATGAACATAGTCTTATGATGCATTTCCAATGCACCGATACACTTTTTTAAAATCTTTCCTTACAAGTTGTTTTACCTATTCTGCTATATGATTGATCGTTTGCAGTAGTAAAACTGCAAGGTTTTTGCAACTGTCAACGATTGAACATATGACAGAAAAAAAGAAGTTAAAGCTTTCTGAAGGATTTACCATAATTCACTTCTCCTATGTAGTTAAAAGTAAATTAAATGCACCGATCATTATAAAAATCCCATTAGTAATACACCCATTCTCCGCCCGTCTATGAGTGTTCTTGTTTTGTTATTACATTAAGTAAGAAAAATGTTTTACGTCATTGTTACTTTTAGCATGCGTAATGTTTCTGCAATTGTTACTTGTGCACATGTATCTTGTGATGAAAACAGGTATTCGTGAATATCGTACGACAGTTATATTCACTGTTAGTGCACGCATACTTTTTATGATGAACACTCTGATTTTGAAAGTACATTTTTTAACAATATTTAAAATGTTCATTGCGGCATGAACATGCTAACATTTAAAATGCAATAAGTTTACTCTTAAAATCAAAATCAACTTCATACATATTTAAATGATAAACAATATGCCATGTTTTTTCTCCACATTGTATTGTCTAAAAGCATAAAATCCATAAATACTTGATTTTTTTAAATGAGTTTAATGTTCACATGTGTGGGTATATATTTTTATTACAAAAATATAATTTGCAATTTTACTTTACAAGATTACAAGTTTTATTGTAGGATTTTTTAAAATATCAAGAATCACACAGCAAACATAGCTAAATGCATCCTTTTTTACAATTTTTCTATTGTGTTATTTCACCTTATGATAATTTCTGTTATTTTCACTTTTAGATCAAATGAACATAGTCTTATGATGCATTTCCAATGCAGCGATACACTTTTTTAAAATCTTTCCTTACAAGTTGTTTTACCTATTCTGCTATATGATTGATCGTTTGCAGTAGTAAAACTGCAAGCTTTTGCAACTGTCAACGATTGAACATATGACAGAAAAAAAGAAGTTAAAGCTTTCTGAAGGATTTACCATAATTCACTTCTCCTATGTAGTTAAAAGTAAATTAAATGCACCGATCATCCCATTAGTAATACACCCATTCTCCGCCCGTCTATGAGTGTTCTTGTTTTGTTATTACATTAAGTAAGAAAAATGTTTTACGTCATTGTTAGTTTTAGCATGCGTAATGTTTCTGCAATTGTTACTTGTGCACATGTATCTTGTGATGAAAACAGGTATTCGTGAATATCATACGACAGTTATATTCACTGTTAGTGCACGCATACTTTTTATGATGAACACTCTGATTTTGAAAGTACATTTTTTAACAATATTTAAAATGTTCATTGCGGCATGAACATGCTAACATTTAAAATGCAATAAGTTTACTCTTAAAATCAAAATCAACTTCATACATATTTAAATGATAAACAATATGCCATGTTTTTTCTACACATTGTATTGTCTAAAAGCATAAAATCCATAAATACTTGATTTTTTTAAATGAGTTTAATGTTCACATGTGTGGGTATATATTTTTATTACGAAAATATAATTTGCAATTTTACTTTACCAGATTACAAGTTTTATTGTAGGATTTTTTAAAATATCAAGAATCACACAGCAAACATAGCTAAATGCATCCTTTTTTACAATTTTTCTATTGTGTTATTTTACCTTATGATAATTTCTGTTATTTTCACTTTTAGATCAAATGAACATAGTCTTATGATGCATTTCCAATGCAGCGATACACTTTTTTAAAATCTTTCCTTACAAGTTGTTTTACCTATTCTGCTATATGATTGATCGTTTGCAGTAGTAAAACTGCAAGGTTTTTGCAACTGTCAACGATTGAACATATGACAGAAAAAAAGAAGTTAAAGCTTTCTGAAGGATTTACCATAATTCACTTCTCCTATGTAGTTAAAAGTAAATTAAATGCACCGATCAATATAAAAATCCCATTAGTAATACACCCATTCTCCGCCCGTCTATGAGTGTTCTTGTTTTGTTATTACATTAAGTAAGAAAAATGTTTTACGTCATTGTTAGTTTTAGCATGCGTAATGTTTCTGCAATTGTTACTTGTGCACATGTATCTTGTGATGAAAACAGGTATTCGTGAATATCGTACGACAGTTATATTCACTGTTAGTGCACGCATACTTTTTATGATGAACACTCTGATTTTGAAAGTACATTTTTTATCAATATTTAAAATGTTCATTGCGGCTCGAACATGCTAACATTTAAAATGCAATAAGTTTACTCTTAAAATCAAAATCAACTTCATACATATTTAAATGATAAACAATATGCAATGTTTTTTCTACACATTGTATTGTCTAAAAGCGTAAAATCCATAAATACTTGATTTTTTTAAATGAGTTTAATGTTCACATGTGTGGGTATATATTTTTATTACGAAAATATAATTTGCAATTTTACTTTACAAGATTAAAAGTTTTATTGTAGGATTTTTAAAAATATCAAGAATCACACAGCAAACATAGCTAAATGCATCCTTTTTTACAATTTTTCTATTGTGTTATTTTACCTTATGATAATTTCTGTTATTTTCACTTTTAGATCAAATGAACATAGTCTTATGATGCATTTCCAATGCAGCGATACACTTTTTTAAAATCTTTCCTTACAAGTTGTTTTACCTATTCTACTATATGATTGATCGTTTGCAGTAGTAAAACTGCAAGGTTTTGCAACTGTCAACGATTGAACATATGACAGAAAAAAAGAATTTAAAGCTTTCTGAAGGATTTACCATAATTCACTTCTCCTATGTAGTTAAAAGTAAATCAAATGCCCCGATCATTATAAAAATCCCATTAGTAATACACCCATTCTCCGCCCGTCTATGAGTGTTCTTGTTTTGTTATTACATTAAGTAAGAAAAATGTTTTACGTCATTGTTAGTTTTAGCATGCGTAATGTTTCTGCAATTGTTACTTGTGCACATGTATCTTGTGATGAAAACAGGTATTCGTGAATATCGTACGACAGTTATATTCACTGTTAGTGCACGCATACTTTTTATGATGAACACTCTGATTTTGAAAGTACATTTTTTATCAATATTTAAAATGTTCATTGCGGCTCGAACATGCTAACATTTAAAATGCAATAAGTTTACTCTTAAAATCAAAATCAAGTTCATACATATTTAAATGATAAACAATATGCAATGTTTTTTCTACACATTGTATTGTCTAAAAGCGTAAAATCCATAAATACTTGATTTTTTTAAATGAGTTTAATGTTCACATGTGTGGGTATATATTTTTATTACGAAAATATAATTTGCAATTTTACTTTACAAGATTACAAGTTTTATTGTAGGATTTTTAAAAATATCAAGAATCACACAGCAAACATAGCTAAATGCATCCTTTTTTACAATTTTTCTATTGTGTTATTTTACCTTATGATAATTTCTGTTATTTTCACTTTTAGATCAAATGAACATAGTCTTATGATGCATTTCCAATGCAGCGATACACTTTTTTAAAATCTTTCCTTACAAGTTGTTTTACCTATTCTACTATATGATTGATCGTTTGCAGTAGTAAAACTGCAAGGTTTTGCAACTGTCAACGATTGAACATATGACAGAAAAAAAGAAGTTAAAGCTTTCTGAAGGATTTACCATAATTCACTTCTCCTATGTAGTTAAAAGTAAACAAATGCCCCGATCATTATAAAAATCCCATTAGTAATACACCCATTCTCCGCCCGTCTATGAGTGTTCTTGTTTTGTTATTACATTAAGTAAGAAAAATGTTTTACGTCATTGTTAGTATTAGCATGCATAATGTTTCTTCAATTGTTACTTGTGCACATGTATCTTGTGATGAAAACAGGTATTCGTGAATATCGTACGACAGTTATATTCACTGTTAGTGCACGCATACTTTTTATGATGAACACTTTATTTTGAAAGTACATTTTTTAACAATATTTAACATGTTCATTGCGGCATGAACATGCTAACATTTAAAATGCAATAAGTTTACTCTTAAAATCAAAATCAAGTTCATACATATTTAAATGATAAACAATATGCCATTTTTTTTCTACACATTGTATTGTCTAAAAGCATAAAATCCATAAATACTTGATTTTTTTAAATGAGTTTAATGTTCACATGTGTGGGTATATATTTTTATTACAAAAATATAATTTGCAATTTTACTTTACAAGATTACAAGTTTTATTGTAGGATTTTTTAAAATATCAAGAATCACACAGCAAACATAGCTAAATGCATCCTTTTTTACAATTTTTCTATTGTGTTATTTCACCTTATGATAATTTCTGTTATTTTCACTTTTAGATCAAATGAACATAGTCTTATGATGCATTTCCAATGCAGCGATACACTTTTTTAAAATCTTTCCTTACAAGTTGTTTTACCTATTCTGCTATATGATTGATCGTTTGCAGTAGTAAAACTGCAAGGTTTTGCAACTGTCAACGATTGAACATATGACAGAAAAAAAGAAGTTAAAGCTTTCTGAAGGATTTACCATAATTCACTTCTCCTATGTAGTTAAAAGTAAATCAAATGCACCGATCATTATAAAAATCCCATTAGTAATACACCCATTCTCCGCCCGTCTAAGAGTGTTCTTGTTTTGTTATTACATTAAGTAAGAAAAATGTTTTACGTCATTGTTAGTTTTAGCATGCGTAATGTTTCTGCAATTGTTACTTGTGCACATGTATCTTGTGATGAAAACAGGTATTCGTGAATATCGTACGACAGTTATATATTCACTGTTAGTGCACGTATACTTTTTATGATGAACACTCTGATTTTGAAAGTACATTTTTTAACAATATTTAAAATGTTTATTGCGGCATGAACATGCTAACATTTAAAATGCAATAAGTTTACTCTTAAAATCAAAATCAACTTCATACATATTTAAATGATAAACAATATGCCATGTTTTTTCTACACATTGTATTGTCTAAAAGCATAAAATACATAAATACTTGATTTTTTTAAATGAGTTTAATGTTCACATGTGTGGGTATATATTTTTATTACGAAAATATAATTTGCAATTTTACTTTACCAGATTACAAGTTTTATTGTAGGATTTTTTAAAATATCAAGAATCACACAGCAAACATAGCTAAATGCATCCTTTTTTACAATTTTTCTATTGTGTTATTTTACCTTATGATAATTTCTGTTATTTTCACTTTTAGATCAAATGAACATAGTCTTATGATGCATTTCCAATGCAGCGATACACTTTTTTAAAATCTTTCCTTACAAGTTGTTTTACCTATTCTACTATATGATTGATCGTTTGCAGTAGTAAAACTGCAAGGTTTTGCAACTGTCAACGATTGAACATATGACAGAAAAAAAGAATTTAAAGCTTTCTGAAGGATTTACCATAATTCACTTCTCCTATGTAGTTAAAAGTAAATCAAATGCCCCGATCATTATAAAAATCCCATTAGTAATACACCCATTCTCCGCCCGTCTATGAGTGTTCTTGTTTTGTTATTACATTAAGTAAGAAAAATGTTTTACGTCATTGTTAGTTTTAGCATGCATAATGTTTCTTCAATTGTTACTTGTGCACATGTATCTTGTGATGAAAACAGGTATTCGTGAATATCGTACGACAGTTATATTCACTGTTAGTGCACGCATACTTTTTATGATGAACACTTTGATTTTGAAAGTACATTTTTTAACAATATTTAACATGTTCATTGCGGCATGAACATGCTAACATTTAAAATGCAATAAGTTTACTCTTAAAATCAAAATCAACTTCATACATATTTAAATGATAAACAATATGCCATGTTTTTTCTACACATTGTATTGTCTAAAAGCATAAAATCCATAAATACTTGATTTTTTTAAATGAGTTTAATGTTCACATGTGTGGGTATATATTTTTATTACGAAAATATAATTTTTAATTTTACTTTACCAGATTACAAGTTTTATTGTAGGATTTTTTAAAATATCAAGAATCACACAGCAAACATAGCTAAATGCATCCTTTTTTACAATTTTTCTATTGTGTTATTTCACCTTATCATAATTTCTGTTATTTTCACTTTTAGATCAAATGAACATAGTCTTATGATGCATTTCCAATGCAGCGATACACTTTTTTAAAATCTTTCCTTACAAGTTGTTTTACCTATTCTACTATATGATTGATCGTTTGCAGTAGTAAAACTGCAAGGTTTTGCAACTGTCAACGATTGAACATATGACAGAAAAAAAGAATTTAAAGCTTTCTGAAGGATTTACCATAATTCACTTCTCCTATGTAGTTAAAAGTAAATTAAATGCACCGATCATCCCATTAGTAATACACCCATTCTCCGCCCGTCTATGAGTGTTCTTGTTTTGTTATTACATTAAGTAAGAAAAATGTTTTACGTCATTGTTAGTTTTAGCATGCGTAATGTTTCTGCAATTGTTACTTGTGCACATGTATCTTGTGATGAAAACAGGTATTCGTGAATATCATACGACAGTTATATTCACTGTTAGTGCACGCATACTTTTTATGATGAACACTCTGATTTTGAAAGTACATTTTTTAACAATATTTAAAATGTTCATTCGGCATGAACATGCTAACATTTAAAATGCAATAAGTTTACTCTTAAAATCAAAATCAACTTCATACATATTTAAATGATAAACAATATGCCATGTTTTTTCTACACATTGTATTGTCTAAAAGCATAAAATCCATGAATACTTGATTTTTTTAAATGAGTTTAATGTTCACATGTGTGGGTATATATTTTTATTACGAAAATATAATTTGCAATTTTACTTTACCAGATTACAAGTTTTATTGTAGGATTTTTTAAAATATCAAGAATCACACAGCAAACATAGCTAAATGCATCCTTTTTTACAATTTTTCTATTGTGTTATTTTACCTTATGATAATTTCTGTTATTTTCACTTTTAGATCAAATGAACATAGTCTTATGATGCATTTCCAATGCAGCGATACACTTTTTTAAAATCTTTCCTTACAAGTTGTTTTACCTATTCTACTATATGATTGATCGTTTGCAGTAGTAAAACTGCAAGGTTTTGCAACTGTCAACGATTGAACATATGACAGAAAAAAAGAATTTAAAGCTTTCTGAAGGATTTACCATAATTCACTTCTCCTATGTAGTTAAAAGTAAATCAAATGCCCCGATCATTATAAAAATCCCATTAGTAATACACCCATTCTCCGCCCGTCTATGAGTGTTCTTGTTTTGTTATTACATTAAGTAAGAAAAATGTTTTACGTCATTGTTAGTTTTAGCATGCATAATGTTTCTTCAATTGTTACTTGTGCACATGTATCTTGTGATGAAAACAGGTATTCGTGAATATCGTACGACAGTTATATTCACTGTTAGTGCACGCATACTTTTTATGATGAACACTTTGATTTTGAAAGTACATTTTTTAACAATATTTAACATGTTCATTGCGGCATGAACATGCTAACATTTAAAATGCAATAAGTTTACTCTTAAAATCAAAATCAACTTCATACATATTTAAATGATAAACAATATGCCATGTTTTTTCTACACATTGTATTGTCTAAAAGCATAAAATCCATAAATACTTGATTTTTTTAAATGAGTTTAATGTTCACATGTGTGGGTATATATTTTTATTACAAAAATATAATTTGCAATTTTACTTTACAAGATTACAAGTTTTATTGTAGGATTTTTTAAAATATCAAGAATCACACAGCAAACATAGCTAAATGCATCCTTTTTTACAATTTTTCTATTGTGTTATTTCACCTTATGATAATTTCTGTTATTTTCACTTTTAGATCAAATGAACATAGTCTTATGATGCATTTCCAATGCAGCGATACACTTTTTTAAAATCTTTCCTTACAAGTTGTTTTACCTATTCTGCTATATGATTGATCGTTTGCAGTAGTAAAACTGCAAGGTTTTGCAACTGTCAACGATTGAACATATGACAGAAAAAAAGAAGTTAAAGCTTTCTGAAGGATTTACCATAATTCACTTCTCCTATGTAGTTAAAAGTAAATTAAATGCACCGATCATCCCATTAGTAATACACCCATTCTCCGCCCGTCTATGAGTGTTCTTGTTTTGTTATTACATTAAGTAAGAAAAATGTTTTACGTCATTGTTAGTTTTAGCATGCGTAATGTTTCTGCAATTGTTACTTGTGCACATGTATCTTGTGATGAAAACAGGTATTCGTGAATATCCTACGACAGTTATATTCACTGTTAGTGCACGCATACTTTTTATGATGAACACTCTGATTTTGAAAGTACATTTTTTAACAATATTTAAAATGTTCATTGCGGCATGAACATGCTAACATTTAAAATGCAATAAGTTTACTCTTAAAATCAAAATCAACTTCATACATATTTAAATGATAAACAATATGCCATGTTTTTTCTACACATTGTATTGTCTAAAAGCATAAAATCCATAAATACTTGATTTTTTTAAATGAGTTTAATGTTCACATGTGTGGGTATATATTTTTATTACGAAAATATAATTTGCAATTTTACTTTACCAGATTACAAGTTTTATTGTAGGATTTTTTAAAATATCAAGAATCACACAGCAAACATAGCTAAATGCATCCTTTTTTACAATTTTTCTATAGTGTTATTTTACCTTATGATAATTTCTGTTATTTTCACTTTTAGATCAAATGAACATAGTCTTATGATGCATTTCCAATGCAGCGATACACTTTTTTAAAATCTTTCCTTACAAGTTGTTTTACCTATTCTACTATATGATTGATCGTTTGCAGGAGTAAAACTGCAAGGTTTTGCAACTGTCAACGATTGAACATATGACAGAAAAAAAGAATTTAAAGCTTTCTGAAGGATTTACCATAATTCACTTCTCCTATGTAGTTAAAAGTAAATCAAATGCCCCGATCATTATAAAAATCCCATTAGTAATACACCCATTCTCCGCCCGTCTATGAGTGTTCTTGTTTTGTTATTACATTAAGTAAGAAAAATGTTTTACGTCATTGTTAGTTTTAGCATGCGTAATGTTTCTGCAATTGTTACTTGTGCACATGTATCTTGTGATGAAAACAGGTATTCGTGAATATCATACGACAGTTATATTCACTGTTAGTGCACGCATACTTTTTATGATGAACACTCTGATTTTGAAAGTACATTTTTTAACAATATTTAAAATGTTCATTGCGGCATGAACATGCTAACATTTAAAATGCAATAAGTTTACTCTTAAAATCAAAATCAACTTCATACATATTTAAATGATAAACAATATGCCATGTTTTTTCTACACATTGTATTGTCTAAAAGCATAAAATACATAAATACTTGATTTTTTTAAATGAGTTTAATGTTCACATGTGTGGGTATATATTTTTATTACGAAAATATAATTTCCAATTTTACTTTAACAGATTACAAGTTTTATTGTAGGATTTTTTAAAATATCAAGAATCACACAGCAAACATAGCTAAATGCATCCTTTTTCACAATTTTTCTATTGTGTTATTTTACCTTATGATAATTTCTGTTATTTTCACTTTTAGATCAAATGAACATAGTCTTATGATGCATTTCCAATGCACCGATACACTTTTTTAAAATCTTTCCTTACAAGTTGTTTTACCTATTCTGCTATATGATTGATCGTTTGCAGTAGTAAAACTGCAAGGTTTTTGCAACTGTCAACGATTGAACATATGACAGAAAAAAAGAAGTTAAAGCTTTCTGAAGGATTTACCATAATTCACTTCTCCTATGTAGTTAAAAGTAAATCAAATGCCCCGATCATTATAAAAATCCCATTAGTAATACACCCATTCTCCGCCCGTCTATGAGTGTTCTTGTTTTGTTATTACATTAAGTAAGAAAAATGTTTTACGTCATTGTTAGTTTTAGCATGCGTAATGTTTCTGCAATTGTTACTTGTGCACATGTATCTTGTGATGAAAACAGGTATTCGTGAATATCATACGACAGTTATATTCACTGTTAGTGCACGCATACTTTTTATGATGAACACTCTGATTTTGAAAGTACATTTTTTAACAATATTTAAAATGTTCATTGCGGCATGAACATGCTAACATTTAAAATGCAATAAGTTTACTCTTAAAATCAAAATCAACTTCATACATATTTAAATGATAAACAATATGCCATGTTTTTTCTACACATTGTATTGTCTAAAAGCAATTAAATCCATAAATACTTGATTTTTTTAAATGAGTTTAATGTTCACATGTGTGGGTATATATTTTTATTACGAAAATATAATTTGCAATTTTACTTTACCAGATTACAAGTTTTATTGTAGGATTTTTTAAAATATCAAGAATCACACAGCAAACATAGCTAAATGCATCCTTTTTCACAATTTTTCTATTGTGTTATTTTACCTTATGATAATTTCTGTTATTTTCAGTTTTAGATCAAATGAACATAGTCTTATGATGCATTTCCAATGCACCGATACACTTTTTTAAAATCTTTCCTTACAAGTTGTTTTACCTATTCTGCTATATGATTGATCGTTTGCAGTAGTAAAACTGCAAGGTTTTTGCAACTGTCAACGATTGAACATATGACAGAAAAAAAGAAGTTAAAGCTTTCTGAAGGATTTACCATAATTCACTTCTCCTATGTAGTTAAAAGTAAATTAAATGCACCGATCATTATAAAAATCCCATTAGTAATACACCCATTCTCCGCCCGTCTATGAGTGTTCTTGTTTTGTTATTACATTAAGTAAGAAAAATGTTTTACGTCATTGTTACTTTTAGCATGCGTAATGTTTCTGCAATTGTTACTTGTGCACATGTATCTTGTGATGAAAACAGGTATTCGTGAATATCGTACGACAGTTATATTCACTGTTAGTGCACGCATACTTTTTATGATGAACACTCTGATTTTGAAAGTACATTTTTTAACAATATTTAAAATGTTCATTGCGGCATGAACATGCTAACATTTAAAATGCAATAAGTTTACTCTTAAAATCAAAATCAACTTCATACATATTTAAATGATAAACAATATGCCATGTTTTTTCTCCACATTGTATTGTCTAAAAGCATAAAATCCATAAATACTTGATTTTTTTAAATGAGTTTAATGTTCACATGTGTGGGTATATATTTTTATTACGAAAATATAATTTGCAATTTTACTTTACCAGATTACAAGTTTTATTGTAGGATTTTTTAAAATATCAAGAATCACACAGCAAACATAGCTAAATGCATCCTTTTTTACAATTTTTCTATTGTGTTATTTTACCTTATGATAATTTCTGTTATTTTCACTTTTAGATCAAATGAACATAGTCTTATGATGCATTTCCAATGCAGCGATACACTTTTTTAAAATCTTTCCTTACAAGTTGTTTTACCTATTCTACTATATGATTGATCGTTTGCAGTAGTAAAACTGCAAGGTTTTGCAACTGTCAACGATTGAACATATGACAGAAAAAAAGAATTTAAAGCTTTCTGAAGGATTTACCATAATTCACTTCTCCTATGTAGTTAAAAGTAAATCAAATGCCCCGATCATTATAAAAATCCCATTAGTAATACACCCATTCTCCGCCCGTCTATGAGTGTTCTTGTTTTGTTATTACATTAAGTAAGAAAAATGTTTTACGTCATTGTTACTTTTAGCATGCGTAATGTTTCTGCAATTGTTACTTGTGCACATGTATCTGGTGATGAAAACAGGTATTCGTGAATATCGTACGACAGTTATATTCACTGTTAGTGCACGCATACTTTTTATGATGAACACTTTGATTTTGAAAGTACATTTTTTAACAATATTTAACATGTTCATTGCGGCATGAACATGCTAACATTTAAAATGCAATAAGTTTACTCTTAAAATCAAAATCAAGTTCATACATATTTAAATGATAAACAATATGCCATGTTTTTTCTACACATTGTATTGTCTAAAAGCATAAAATCCATAAATACTTGATTTTTTTAAATGAGTTTAATGTTCACATGTGTGGGTATATATTTTTATTACGAAAATATAATTTGCAATTTTACTTTACCAGATTACAAGTTTTATTGTAGGATTTTTTAAAATATCAAGAATCACACAGCAAACATAGCTAAATGCATCCTTTTTTACAATTTTTCTATTGTGTTATTTTACCTTATGATAATTTCTGTTATTTTCACTTTTAGATCAAATGAACATAGTCTTATGATGCATTTCCAATGCAGCGATACACTTTTTTAAAATCTTTCCTTACAAGTTGTTTTACCTATTCTACTATATGATTGATCGTTTGCAGTAGTAAAACTGCAAGGTTTTGCAACTGTCAACGATTGAACATATGACAGAAAAAAAGAATTTAAAGCTTTCTGAAGGATTTACCATAATTCACTTCTCCTATGTAGTTAAAAGTAAATCAAATGCCCCGATCATTATAAAAATCCCATTAGTAATACACCCATTCTCCGCCCGTCTATGAGTGTTCTTGTTTTGTTATTATATTAAGTAAGAAAAATGTTTTACGTCATTGTTAGTTTTAGCATGCATAATGTTTCTTCAATTGTTACTTGTGCACATGTATCTTGTGATGAAAACAGGTATTCGTGAATATCGTACGACAGTTATATTCACTGTTAGTGCACGCATACTTTTTATGATGAACACTTTGATTTTGAAAGTACATTTTTTAACAATATTTAACATGTTCATTGCGGCATGAACATGCTAACATTTAAAATGCAATAAGTTTACTCTTAAAATCAAAATCAAGTTCATACATATTTAAATGATAAACAATATGCCATGTTTTTTCTACACATTGTATTGTCTAAAAGCATAAAATCCATAAATACTTGATTTTTTTAAATGAGTTTAATGTTCACATGTGTGGGTATATATTTTTATTACAAAAATATAATTTGCAATTTTACTTTACAAGATTACAAGTTTTATTGTAGGATTTTTTAAAATATCAAGAATCACACAGCAAACATAGCTAAATGCATCCTTTTTTACAATTTTTCTATTGTGTTATTTCACCTTATGATAATTTCTGTTATTTTCACTTTTAGATCAAATGAACATAGTCTTATGATGCATTCCCAATGCAGCGATACACTTTTTTAAAATCTTTCCTTACAAGTTGTTTTACCTATTCTGCTATATGATTGATCGTTTGCAGTAGTAAAACTGCAAGGTTTTGCAACTGTCAACGATTGAACATATGACAGAAAAAAAGAAGTTAAAGCTTTCTGAAGGATTTACCATAATTCACTTCTCCTATGTAGTTAAAAGTAAATTAAATGCACCGATCATCCCATTAGTAATACACCCATTCTCCGCCCGTCTATGAGTGTTCTTGTTTTGTTATTACATTAAGTAAGAAAAATGTTTTACGTCATTGTTAGTTTTAGCATGCGTAATGTTTCTGCAATTGTTACTTGTGCACATGTATCTTGTGATGAAAACAGGTATTCGTGAATATCATACGACAGTTATATTCACTGTTAGTGCACGCATACTTTTTATGATGAACACTCTGATTTTGAAAGTACATTTTTTAACAATATTTAAAATGTTCATTGCGGCATGAACATGCTAACATTTAAAATGCAATAAGTTTACTCTTAAAATCAAAATCAACTTCATACATATTTAAATGATAAACAATATGCCATGTTTTTTCTCCACATTGTATAGTCTAAAAGCAATTAAATCCATAAATACTTGATTTTTTTAAAAGAGTTTAATGTTCACATGTGTGGGTATATATTTTTATTACGAAAATATAATTTGCAATTTTACTTTACCAGATTACAAGTTTTATTGTAGGATTTTTTAAAATATCAAGAATCACACAGCAAACATAGCTAAATGCATCCTTTTTTACAATTTTTCTATTGTGTTATTTTACCTTATGATAATTTCTGTTATTTTCACTTTTAGATCAAATGAACATAGTCTTATGATGCATTTCCAATGCAGCGATACACTTTTTTAAAATCTTTCCTTACAAGTTGTTTTACCTATTCTACTATATGATTGATCGTTTGCAGTAGTAAAACTGCAAGGTTTTGCAACTGTCAACGATTGAACATATGACAGAAAAAAAGAATTTAAAGCTTTCTGAAGGATTTACCATAATTCACTTCTCCTATGTAGTTAAAAGTAAATCAAATGCCCCGATCATTATAAAAATCCCATTAGTAATACACCCATTCTCCGCCCGTCTATGAGTGTTCTTGTTTTGTTATTACATTAAGTAAGAAAAATGTTTTACGTCATTGTTACTTTTAGCATGCGTAATGTTTCTGCAATTGTTACTTGTGCACATGTATCTGGTGATGAAAACAGGTATTCGTGAATATCGTACGACAGTTATATTCACTGTTAGTGCACGCATACTTTTTATGATGAACACTCTGATTTTGAAAGTACATTTTTTAACAATATTTAAAATGTTCATTGCGTCATGAACATGCTAACATTTAAAATGCAATAAGTTTACTCTTAAAATAAAAATCAACTTCATACATATTTAAATGATAAACAATATGCCATGTTTTTTCTACACATTGTATTGTCTAAAAGCATAAAATCCATAAATACTTGATTTTTTTAAATGAGTTTAATGTTCACATGTGTGGGTATATATTTTTATTACGAAAATATAATTTGCAATTTTACTTTACCAGATTAGAAGTTTTATTGTAGGATTTTTTAAAATATCAAGAATCACACAGCAAACATAGCTAAATGCATCCTTTTTTACAATTTTTCTATTGTGTTATTTTACCTTATGATAATTTCTGTTATTTTCACTTTTAGATCAAATGAACATAGTCTTATGATGCATTTCCAATGCACCGATACACTTTTTTAAAATCTTTCCTTACAAGTTGTTTTACCTAATCTGCTATATGTTTGATCGTTTGCAGTAGCAAAACTGCAAGGTTTTTGCAACTGTCAACGATTGAACATATGACAGAAAAAAAGAAGTTAAAGCTTTCTGAAGGATTTACCATAATTCACTTCTCCTATGTAGTTAAAAGTAAATCAAATGCACCGATCATTATAAAAATCATATTAGTAATACACCCATTCTCCCCCCGTCTATGAGTGTTCTTGTTTTGTTATTACATTAAGTAAGAAAAATGTTTTACGTCATTGTTAGTTTTAGCATGCGTAATGTTTCTGCAATTGTTACTGGTGCACATGTATCTTGTGATGAAAACAGGTATTCGTGAATATCATACGACAGTTATATTCACTGTTAGTGCACGCATACTTTTTATGATGAACACTCTGATTTTGAAAGTACATTTTTTAACAATATTTAAAATGTTCATTGCGGCATGAACATGCTAACATTTAAAATGCAATAAGTTTACTCTTAAAATCAAAATCAAGTTCATACATATTTAAATGATAAACAATATGCAATGTTTTTTCTACACATTGTATTGTCTAAAAGCATAAAATCCATAAATACTTAATTTTTTTATATGAGTTTAATGTTCACATGTGTGGGTATATATTTTTATTACGAAAATATAATTTGCAATTTTACTTTACCAGATTACAAGTTTTATTGTAGGATTTTTTAAAATATCAAGAATTACACAGCAAACATAGCTAAATGCATCCTTTTTTACAATTTTTCTATTGTGTTATTTTACCTGTTATTTTCACTTTTAGATCAAATGAACATAGTCTTATGATGCATTTCCAATGCACCGATACACTTTTTTAAAATCTTTCCTTACAAGTTGTTTTACCTATTCTGCTATATGATTGATCGTTTGCAGTAGTAAAACTGCAAGGTTTTTCAACTGTCAACGATTGAACATATGACAGAAAAAAAGAAGTTAAAGCTTTCTGAAGGATTTACCATAATTCACTTCTCCTATGTAGTTAAAAGTAAATCAAATGCACCGATCATTATAAAAATCATATTAGTTATACACCCATTCTCCGCCCGTCTATGAGTGTTCTTGTTTTGTTATTACATTAAGTAAGAAAAATGTTTTAGGTCATTGTTAGTTTTAGCATGCGTAATGTTTCTGCAATTGTTACTTGTGCACATGTATCTTGTGATGAAAACAGGTATTCGTGAATATCGTACGACAGTTATATTCACTGTTAGTGCACGCATAATTTTTATGATGAACACTTTGATTTTGAAAGTACATTTTTTAACAATATTTAACATGTTCATTGCGGCATGAACATGCTAACATTTAAAATGCAATAAGTTTACTCTTAAAATCAAAATCAACTTCATACATATTTAAATGATAAACAATATGCAATGTTTTTTCTACACATTGTATTGTCTAAAAGCATAAAATCCATAAATACTTGATTTTTTTAAATGAGTTTAATGTTCACATGTGTGGGTATATATTTTTATTACAAAAATATAATTTGCAATTTTACTTTACAAGATTACAAGTTTTATTGTAGGATTTTTTAAAATATCAAGAATCACACAGCAAACATAGCTAAATGCATCCTTTTTTACAATTTTTCTATTGTGTTATTTCACCTTATGATAATTTCTGTTATTTTCACTTTTAGATCAAATGAACATAGTCTTATGATGCATTTCCAATGCAGCGATACACTTTTTTAAAATCTTTCCTTACAAGTTGTTTTACCTATTCTGCTATATGATTGATCGTTTGCAGTAGTAAAACTGCAAGGTTTTGCAACTGTCAACGATTGAACATATGACAGAAAAAAAGAAGTTAAAGCTTTCTGAAGGATTTACCATAATTCACTTCTCCTATGTAGTTAAAAGTAAATTAAATGCACCGATCATCCCATTAGTAATACACCCATTCTCCGCCCGTCTATGAGTGTTCTTGTTTTGTTATTACATTAAGTAAGAAAAATGTTTTAGGTCATTGTTAGTTTTAGCATGCGTAATGTTTCTGCAATTGTTACTTGTGCACATGTATCTTGTGATGAAAACAGGTATTCGTGAATATCATACGACAGTTATATTCACTGTTAGTGCACGCATACTTTTTATGATGAACACTCTGATTTTGAAAGTACATTTTTTAACAATATTTAAAATGTTCATTGCGGCATGAACATGCTAACATTTAAAATGCAATAAGTTTACTCTTAAAATCAAAATCAACTTCATACATATTTAAATGATAAACAATATGCCATGTTTTTTCTCCACATTGTATTGTCTAAAAGCAATTAAATCCATAAATACTTGATTTTTTTAAATGAGTTTAATGTTCACATGTGTGGGTATATATTTTTATTACGAAAATATAATTTGCAATTTTACTTTACCAGATTACAAGTTTTATTGTAGGATTTTTTAAAATATCAAGAATCACACAGCAAACATAGCTAAATGCATCCTTTTTTACAATTTTTCTATTGTGTTATTTTACCTTATGATAATTTCTGTTATTTTCACTTTTAGATCAAATGAACATAGTCTTATGATGCATTTCCAATGCAGCGATACACTTTTTTAAAATCTTTCCTTACAAGTTGTTTTACCTATTCTACTATATGATTGATCGTTTGCAGTAGTAAAACTGCAAGGTTTTGCAACTGTCAACGATTGAACATATGACAGAAAAAAAGAATTTAAAGCTTTCTGAAGGATTTACCATAATTCACTTCTCCTATGTAGTTAAAAGTAAATCAAATGCCCCGATCATTATAAAAATCCCATTAGTAATACACCCATTCTCCGCCCGTCTATGAGTGTTCTTGTTTTGTTATTACATTAAGTAAGAAAAATGTTTTACGTCATTGTTAGTTTTAGCATGCGTAATGTTTCTGCAATTGTTACTTGTGCACATGTATCTTGTGATGAAAACAGGTATTCGTGAATATCGTACGACAGTTATATTCACTGTTAGTGCACGCATACTTTTTATGATGAACACTCTGATTTTGAAAGTACATTTTTTAACAATATTTAAAATGTTCATTCGGCATGAACATGCTAACATTTAAAATGCAATAAGTTTACTCTTAAAATCAAAATCAAGTTCATACATATTTAAATGATAAACAATATGCAATGTTTTTTCTACACATTGTATTGTCTAAAAGCATAAAATCCATAAATACTTGATTTTTTTAAATGAGTTTAATGTTCACATGTGTGGGTATATATTTTTATTACGAAAATATAATTTGCAATTTTACTTTACCAGATTACAAGTTTTATTGTAGGATTTTTTAAAATATCAAGAATCACACAGCAAACATAGCTAAATGCATCCTTTTTTACAATTTTTCTATTGTGTTATTTTACCTGTTATTTTCACTTTTAGATCAAATGAACATAGTCTTATGATGCATTTCCAATGCACCGATACACTTTTTTAAAATCTTTCCTTACAAGTTGTTTTACCTATTCTGCTATATGATTGATCGTTTGCAGTAGTAAAACTGCAAGGTTTTGCAACTGTCAACGATTGAACATATTACAGAAAAAAAGAAGTTAAAGCTTTCTGAAGGATTTACCATAATTCACTTCTCCTATGTAGTTAAAAGTAAATCAAATGCACCGATCATTATAAAATTCCCATTAGTTATACACCCATTCTCCGCCCGTCTAAGAGTGTTCTTGTTTTGTTATTACATTAAGTAAGAAAAATGTTTTACGTCATTGTTAGTTTTAGCATGCGTAATGTTTCTGCAATTGTTACTTGTGCACATGTATCTTGTGATGAAAACAGGTATTCGTGAATATCGTACGACAGTTATATTCACTGTTAGTGCACGCATACTTTTTATGATGAACACTCTGATTTTGAAAGTACATTTTTTAACAATATTTAAAATGTTCATTGCGGCATGAACATGCTAACATTTAAAATGCAATAAGTTTACTCTTAAAATCAAAATCAACTTCATACATATTTAAATGATAAACAATATGCAATGTTTTTTCTACACATTGTATTGTCTAAAAGCATAAAATCCATAAATACTTGATTTTTTTAAATGAGTTTAATGTTCACATGTGTGGGTATATATTTTTATTACGAAAATATAATTTGCAATTTTACTTTACAAGATTACAAGTTTTATTGTAGGATTTTTTAAAATATATAGAATCACACAGCAAACATAGCTAAATGCATCCTTTTTTACAATTTTTCTATTGTGTTATTTTACCTTATGATAATTTCTGTTATTTTCACTTTTAGATCAAATGAACATAGTCTTATGATGCATTTCCAATGCACCGATACACTTTTAAAAATCTTTCCTTACAAGTTGTTTTACCTATTCTGTTATATGATTTTTCGTTTGCAGTAGTAAAACTGCAAGGTTTTGCAACTGTCAACGATTGAACATATGACAGAAAAAAAGAAGTTAAAGCTTTCTGAAGGATTTACCATAATTCACTTCTCCTATGTAGTTAAAAGTAAATTAAATGCACCGATCATTATAAAAATCCCATTTGTAATACACCCATTCTCCCCCCGTCTATGAGTGTTCTTGTTTTGTTATTACATTAAGTAAGAAAAATGTTTTACGTCATTGTTAGTTTTAGCATGCGTAATGTTTCTGCAATTGTTACTGGTGCACATGTATCTTGTGATGAAAACAGGTATTCGTGAATATCATACGACAGTTATATTCACTGTTAGTGCACGCATACTTTTTATGATGAACACTCTGATTTTGAAAGTACATTTTTTAACAATATTTAAAATGTTCATTGCGGCATGAACATGCTAACATTTAAAATGCAATAAGTTTACTCTTAAAATCAAAATCAAGTTCATACATATTTAAATGATAAACAATATGCAATGTTTTTTCTACACATTGTATTGTCTAAAAGCATAAAATCCATAAATACTTAATTTTTTTATATGAGTTTAATGTTCACATGTGTGGGTATATATTTTTATTACGAAAATATAATTTGCAATTTTACTTTACCAGATTACAAGTTTTATTGTAGGATTTTTTAAAATATCAAGAATTACACAGCAAACATAGCTAAATGCATCCTTTTTTACAATTTTTCTATTGTGTTATTTTACCTGTTATTTTCACTTTTAGATCAAATGAACATAGTCTTATGATGCATTTCCAATGCACCGATACACTTTTTTAAAATCTTTCCTTACAAGTTGTTTTACCTAATCTGCTATATGTTTGATTCTTTGCAGTAGCAAAACTGCAAGGTTTTTGCAACTGTCAACGATTGAACATATGACAGAAAAAAAGAAGTTAAAGCTTTCTGAAGGATTTACCATAATTCACTTCTCCTATGTAGTTAAAAGTAAATCAAATGCACCGATCATTATAAAAATCATATTAGTAATACACCCATTCTCCCCCCGTCTATGAGTGTTCTTGTTTTGTTATTACATTAAGTAAGAAAAATGTTTTACGTCATTGTTAGTTTTAGCATGCGTAATGTTTCTGCAATTGTTACTGGTGCACATGTATCTTGTGATGAAAACAGGTATTCGTGAATATTGTACGACAGTTATATTCACTGTTCGTGCACGCATACTTTTTATGATGAACACTCTAATTTTGAAAGTACATTTTTTAACAATATTTAAAATGTTCATTGCGGCATGAACATGCTAACATTTAAAATGCAATAAGTTTACTCTTAAAATCAAAATCAAGTTCATACATATTTAAATGATAAACAATATGCAATGTTTTTTCTACACATTGTATTGTCTAAAAGCATAAAATCCATAAATACTTAATTTTTTTATATGAGTTTAATGTTCACATGTGTGGGTATATATTTTTATTACGAAAATATAATTTGCAATTTTACTTTAACAGATTACAAGTTTTATTGTAGGATTTTTTAAAATATCAAGAATCACACAGCAAACATAGCTAAATGCATCCTTTTTTACAATTTTTCTATTGTGTTATTTTACCTGTTATTTTCACTTTTAGATCAAATGAACATAGTCTTATGATGCATTTCCAATGCACCGATACACTTTTTTAAAATCTTTCCTTACAAGTTGTTTTACCTATTCTGCTATATGATTGATCGTTTGCAGTAGTAAAACTGCAAGGTTTTGCAACTGTCAACGATTGAACATATGACAGAAAAAAAGAAGTTAAAGCTTTCTGAAGGATTTACCATAATTCACTTCTCCTATGTAGTTAAAAGTAAATCAAATGCACCGATCATTATAAAAATCATATTAGTAATACACCCATTCTCCCCCCGTCTATGAGTGTTCTTGTTTTGTTATTACATTAAGTAAGAAAAATGTTTTAGGTCATTGTTAGTTTTAGCATGCGTAATGTTTCTGCAATTGTTACTTGTGCACATGTATCTTGTGATGAAAACAGGTATTCGTGAATATCGTACGACAGTTATATTCACTGTTAGTGCACGCATAATTTTTATGATGAACACTTTGATTTTGAAAGTACATTTTTTAACAATATTTAACATGTTCATTGCGGCATGAACATGCTAACATTTAAAATGCAATAAGTTTACTCTTAAAATCAAAATCAACTTCATACATATTTAAATGATAAACAATATGCAATGTTTTTTCTACACATTGTATTGTCTAAAAGCATAAAATCCATAAATACTTGATTTTTTTAAATGAGTTTAATGTTCACATGTGTGGGTATATATTTTTATTACGAAAATATAATTTGCAATTTTACTTTACAAGATTTCATGTTTTATTTTAGGATTTTTTAAAATATATAGAATCACACAGCAAACATAGCTAAATGCATCCTTTTTCACAATTTTTCTATTGTGTTATTTTACCTTATGATAATTTCTGTTATTTTCACTTTTAGATCAAATGAACATAGTCTTATGATGCATTTCCAATGCAGCGATACACTTTTTTAAAATCTTTCCTTACAAGTTGTTTTACCTATTCTGCTATATGTTTGATCGTTTGCAGTAGTAAAACTGCAAGGTTTTTGCAACTGTCAACGATTGAACATATGACAGAAAGAAAGAAGTTAAAGCTTTCTGAAGGATTTACCATAATTCACTTCTCCTATGTAGTTAAAAGTAAATCAAATGCACCGATCATTATAAAAATCATATTAGTAATACACCCATTCTCCCCCCGTCTATGAGTGTTCTTGTTTTGTTTATTACATTAAGTAAGAAAATTTTTTTAGGTCATTGTTAGTTTTAGCATGCGTAATGTTTCTGCAATTGTTACTTGTGCACATGTATCTTGTGATGAAAACAGGTATTCGTGAATATCGTACGACAGTTATATTCACTGTTAGTGCACGCATACTTTTTATGATGAACACTTTGATTTTGAAAGTACATTTTTTAACAATATTTAACATGTTCATTGCGGCATGAACATGCTAACATTTAAAATGCAATAAGTTTACTCTTAAAATCAAAATCAACTTCATACATATTTAAATGATAAACAATATGCAATTTTTTTTCTACACATTGTATTGTCTAAAAGCATAAAATCCATAAATACTTGATTTTTTTAAATGAGTTTAATGTTCACATGTGTGGGTATATATTTTTATTACGAAAATATAATTTGCAATTTTACTTTACAAGATTACAAGTTTTATTGTAGGATTTTTTAAAATATATAGAATCACACAGCAAACATAGCTAAATGCATCCTTTTTTACAATTTTTATATTGTGTTATTTTACCTTATGATAATTTCTGTTATTTTCACTTTTAGATCAAATGAACATAGTCTTATGATGCATTTCCAATGCACCGATACACTTTTTTAAAATCTTTCCTTACAAGTTGTTTTACCTAATCTGCTATATGTTTGATCGTTTGCAGTAGCAAAACTGCAAGGTTTTTGCAACTGTCAACGATTGAACATATGACAGAAAAAAAGAAGTTAAAGCTTTCTGAAGGATTTACCATAATTCACTTCTCCTATGTAGTTAAAAGTAAATCAAATGCACCGATCATTATAAAAATCCCATTTGTAATACATCCATTCTCCACCCGTCTATGAGTGTTCTTGTTTTGTTATTACATTAAGTAAGAAAAATGTTTTACGTCATTGTTACTTTTAGCATGCGTAATGTTTCTGCAATTGTTACTTGTTCACATATATCTTGTGATGAAAACAGGTATTCGTGAATATTGTACGACAGTTATATTCACTGTTAGTAAACGCATACTTTTTATGATGAACACTCTGATTTTGAAAGTACATTTTTTAACAATATTTAAAATGTTCATTGCGGCATGAACATGCTAACATTTAAAATGCAATAAGTTTACTCTTAAAATCAAAATCAACTTCATACATATTTAAATGATAAACAATATGCAATGTTTTTTCTACACATTGTATTGTCTAAAAGCATAAAATCCATAAATACATGATTTTTTTAAATGAATTTAATGTTCACCTGTGTGGGTATATATTTTTATTACGAAAATATAATTTGCAATTTTACTTTACCAGATTACAAGTTTTATTGTAGGATTTTTTAAAATATCAAGAATCACACAGCAAACATAGCTAAATGCATCCTTTTTTACAATTTTTCTATTGTGTTATTTTACCTTATGATAATTTCTGTTATTTTCACTTTTAGATCAAATGAACATAGTCTTATGATGCATTTCCAATGCACCGATACACTTTTTTAAAATCTTTCCTTACAAGTTGTTTTACCTATTCTGCTATATGATTGATCGTTTGCAGTAGTAAAACTGCAAGGTTTTGCAACTGTCAACGATTGAACATGTGACAGAAAAAAAGAAGTTAAAGCTTTCTGAAGGATTTACCATAATTCACTTCTCCTATGTAGTTAAAAGTAAATCAAATGCACCGATCATTATAAAAATCCCATTTGTAATACACCCATTCTCCGCCCGTCTATGAGTGTTCTTGTTTTGTTATTACATTAAGTAAGAAAAATGATTTACGTCATTGTTAGTTTTAGCATGCGTAATGTTTCTGCAATTGTTACTTGTGCACATGTATCTTGTGATGAAAACAGGTATTCGTGAATATCGTACGACAGTTATATTCACTGTTAGTGCACGCATACTTTTTATGATGAACACTTTGATTTTGAAAGTACATTTTTTAACAATACTTAAAATGTTCATTGCGGCATGAACATGCTAACATTTAAAATGCAATAAGTTTACTCTTAAAATCAAAATCAACTTCATACATATTTAAATGATAAACAATATGCAATGTTTTTTCTACACATTGTATTGTCTAAAAGCATAAAATCCATAAATACTTGATTTTTTTAAATGAGTTTAATGTTCACATGTGTGGGTATATATTTTTATTACGAAAATATAATTTGCAATTTTACTTTAAAAGATTTCAAGTTTTATTGTAGGATTTTTTAAAATATATAGAATCACACAGCAAAAATAGATAAATGCATCCTTTTTTACAATTTTTCTATTGTGTTATTTTACCTTATGATAATTTCTGTTATTTTCACTTTTAGATCAAATGAACATAGTCTTATGATGCATTTCCAATGCACCGATACACTTTTTAAAAATCTTTCCTTACAAGTTGTTTTACCTATTCTACTATATGTTTGATCGTTTGCAGTAGTAAAACTGCAAGGTTTTTGCAACTGTCAACGATTGAACATATGACAGAAAAAAAGAAGTTAAAGCTTTCTGAAGGATTTACCATAATTCACTTCTCCTATGTAGTTAAAAGTAAATTAAATGCACCGATCATTATAAAAATCCCATTAGTAATACACCCATTCTCCGCCCGTCTATGAGTGTTCTTGTTTTGTTATTACATTAAGTAAGAAAAATGTTTTACGTCATTGTTAGTTTTAGCATGCGTAATGTTTCTGCAATTGTTACTTGTGCACATGTATCTTGTGATGAAAACAGGTATTCGTGAATATCGTACGACAGTTATATTCACTGTTAGTGCACGCATACTTTTTATGATGAACACATTGATTTTGAAAGTACATTTTTTAACAATACTTAAAATGTTCATTGCGGCATGAACATGCTAACATTTAAAATGCAATAAGTTTACTCTTAAAATCAAAATCAAGTTCATACATATTTAAATGATAAACAATATGCAATGTTTTTTCTACACATTGTATTGTCTAAAAGCATAAAATCCATAAATACTTAATTTTTTTATATGAGTTTAATGTTCACATGTGTGGGTATATATTTTTATTACGAAAATATAATTTGCAATTTTACTTTAACAGATTACAAGTTTTATTGTAGGATTTTTTAAAATATCAAGAATCACACAGCAAACATAGCTAAATGCATCCTTTTTTACAATTTTTCTATTGTGTTATTTTACCTGTTATTTTCACTTTTAGATCAAATGAACATAGTCTTATGATGCATTTCCAATGCACCGATACACTTTTTTAAAATCTTTCCTTACAAGTTGTTTTACCTATTCTGCTATATGATTGATCGTTTGCAGTAGTAAAACTGCAAGGTTTTGCAACTGTCAACGATTGAACATATGACAGAAAAAAAGAAGTTAAAGCTTTCTGAAGGATTTACCATAATTCACTTCTCCTATGTAGTTAAAAGTAAATCAAATGCACCGATCATTATAAAAATCATATTAGTAATACACCCATTCTCCCCCCGTCTATGAGTGTTCTTGTTTTGTTATTACATTAAGTAAGAAAAATGTTTTAGGTCATTGTTAGTTTTAGCATGCGTAATGTTTCTGCAATTGTTACTTGTGCACATGTATCTTGTGATGAAAACAGGTATTCGTGAATATCGTACGACAGTTATATTCACTGTTAGTGCACGCATAATTTTTATGATGAACACTTTGATTTTGAAAGTACATTTTTTAACAATATTTAACATGTTCATTGCGGCATGAACATGCTAACATTTAAAATGCAATAAGTTTACTCTTAAAATCAAAATCAACTTCATACATATTTAAATGATAAACAATATGCAATGTTTTTTCTACACATTGTATTGTCTAAAAGCATAAAATCCATAAATACTTGATTTTTTTAAATGAGTTTAATGTTCACATGTGTGGGTATATATTTTTATTACGAAAATATAATTTGCAATTTTACTTTACAAGATTTCATGTTTTATTTTAGGATTTTTTAAAATATATAGAATCACACAGCAAACATAGCTAAATGCATCCTTTTTCACAATTTTTCTATTGTGTTATTTTACCTTATGATAATTTCTGTTATTTTCACTTTTAGATCAAATGAACATAGTCTTATGATGCATTTCCAATGCAGCGATACACTTTTTTAAAATCTTTCCTTACAAGTTGTTTTACCTATTCTGCTATATGTTTGATCGTTTGCAGTAGTAAAACTGCAAGGTTTTTGCAACTGTCAACGATTGAACATATGACAGAAAGAAAGAAGTTAAAGCTTTCTGAAGGATTTACCATAATTCACTTCTCCTATGTAGTTAAAAGTAAATCAAATGCACCGATCATTATAAAAATCATATTAGTAATACACCCATTCTCCCCCCGTCTATGAGTGTTCTTGTTTTGTTTATTACATTAAGTAAGAAAATTTTTTTAGGTCATTGTTAGTTTTAGCATGCGTAATGTTTCTGCAATTGTTACTTGTGCACATGTATCTTGTGATGAAAACAGGTATTCGTGAATATCGTACGACAGTTATATTCACTGTTAGTGCACGCATACTTTTTATGATGAACACTTTGATTTTGAAAGTACATTTTTTAACAATATTTAACATGTTCATTGCGGCATGAACATGCTAACATTTAAAATGCAATAAGTTTACTCTTAAAATCAAAATCAACTTCATACATATTTAAATGATAAACAATATGCAATTTTTTTTCTACACATTGTATTGTCTAAAAGCATAAAATCCATAAATACTTGATTTTTTTAAATGAGTTTAATGTTCACATGTGTGGGTATATATTTTTATTACGAAAATATAATTTGCAATTTTACTTTACAAGATTACAAGTTTTATTGTAGGATTTTTTAAAATATATAGAATCACACAGCAAACATAGCTAAATGCATCCTTTTTTACAATTTTTCTATTGTGTTATTTTACCTTATGATAATTTCTGTTATTTTCACTTTTAGATCAAATGAACATAGTCTTATGATGCATTTCCAATGCACCGATACACTTTTTTAAAATCTTTCCTTACAAGTTGTTTTACCTAATCTGCTATATGTTTGATCGTTTGCAGTAGCAAAACTGCAAGGTTTTTGCAACTGTCAACGATTGAACATATGACAGAAAAAAAGAAGTTAAAGCTTTCTGAAGGATTTACCATAATTCACTTCTCCTATGTAGTTAAAAGTAAATCAAATGCACCGATCATTATAAAAATCCCATTTGTAATACATCCATTCTCCACCCGTCTATGAGTGTTCTTGTTTTGTTATTACATTAAGTAAGAAAAATGTTTTACGTCATTGTTACTTTTAGCATGCGTAATGTTTCTGCAATTGTTACTTGTTCACATATATCTTGTGATGAAAACAGGTATTCGTGAATATTGTACGACAGTTATATTCACTGTTAGTAAACGCATACTTTTTATGATGAACACTCTGATTTTGAAAGTACATTTTTTAACAATATTTAAAATGTTCATTGCGGCATGAACATGCTAACATTTAAAATGCAATAAGTTTACTCTTAAAATCAAAATCAACTTCATACATATTTAAATGATAAACAATATGCAATGTTTTTTCTACACATTGTATTGTCTAAAAGCATAAAATCCATAAATACATGATTTTTTTAAATGAATTTAATGTTCACCTGTGTGGGTATATATTTTTATTACGAAAATATAATTTGCAATTTTACTTTACCAGATTACAAGTTTTATTGTAGGATTTTTTAAAATATCAAGAATCACACAGCAAACATAGCTAAATGCATCCTTTTTTACAATTTTTCTATTGTGTTATTTTACCTTATGATAATTTCTGTTATTTTCACTTTTAGATCAAATGAACATAGTCTTATGATGCATTTCCAATGCACCGATACACTTTTTTAAAATCTTTCCTTACAAGTTGTTTTACCTATTCTGCTATATGATTGATCGTTTGCAGTAGTAAAACTGCAAGGTTTTGCAACTGTCAACGATTGAACATGTGACAGAAAAAAAGAAGTTAAAGCTTTCTGAAGGATTTACCATAATTCACTTCTCCTATGTAGTTAAAAGTAAATCAAATGCACCGATCATTATAAAAATCCCATTTGTAATACACCCATTCTCCGCCCGTCTATGAGTGTTCTTGTTTTGTTATTACATTAAGTAAGAAAAATGATTTACGTCATTGTTAGTTTTAGCATGCGTAATGTTTCTGCAATTGTTACTTGTGCACATGTATCTTGTGATGAAAACAGGTATTCGTGAATATCGTACGACAGTTATATTCACTGTTAGTGCACGCATACTTTTTATGATGAACACTTTGATTTTGAAAGTACATTTTTTAACAATACTTAAAATGTTCATTGCGGCATGAACATGCTAACATTTAAAATGCAATAAGTTTACTCTTAAAATCAAAATCAACTTCATACATATTTAAATGATAAACAATATGCAATGTTTTTTCTACACATTGTATTGTCTAAAAGCATAAAATCCATAAATACTTGATTTTTTTAAATGAGTTTAATGTTCACATGTGTGGGTATATATTTTTATTACGAAAATATAATTTGCAATTTTACTTTAAAAGATTTCAAGTTTTATTGTAGGATTTTTTAAAATATATAGAATCACACAGCAAAAATAGATAAATGCATCCTTTTTTACAATTTTTCTATTGTGTTATTTTACCTTATGATAATTTCTGTTATTTTCACTTTTAGATCAAATGAACATAGTCTTATGATGCATTTCCAATGCACCGATACACTTTTTAAAAATCTTTCCTTACAAGTTGTTTTACCTATTCTACTATATGTTTGATCGTTTGCAGTAGTAAAACTGCAAGGTTTTTGCAACTGTCAACGATTGAACATATGACAGAAAAAAAGAAGTTAAAGCTTTCTGAAGGATTTACCATAATTCACTTCTCCTATGTAGTTAAAAGTAAATTAAATGCACCGATCATTATAAAAATCCCATTAGTAATACACCCATTCTCCGCCCGTCTATGAGTGTTCTTGTTTTGTTATTACATTAAGTAAGAAAAATGTTTTACGTCATTGTTAGTTTTAGCATGCGTAATGTTTCTGCAATTGTTACTTGTGCACATGTATCTTGTGATGAAAACAGGTATTCGTGAATATCGTACGACAGTTATATTCACTGTTAGTGCACGCATACTTTTTATGATGAACACATTGATTTTGAAAGTACATTTTTTAACAATACTTAAAATGTTCATTGCGGCATGAACATGCTAACATTTAAAATGCAATAAGTTTACTCTTAAAATCAAAATCAACTTCATACATATTTAAATGATAAACAATATGCAATGTTTTTTCTACACATTGTATTGTCTAAAAGCATAAAATCCATAAATACTTGATTTTTTTAAATGAGTTTAATGTTCACATGTGTGGGTATATATTTTTATTACGAAAATATAATTTGCAATTTTACTTTACCAGATTACAAGTTTTATTGTAGGATTTTTTAAAATATCAAGAATCACACAGCAAACATAGCTAAATGCATCCTTTTTTACAATTTTTCTATTGTGTTATTTTACCTGTTATTTTCACTTTTAGATCAAATGAACATAGTCTTATGATGCATTTCCAATGCAGCGATACACTTTTTTAAAATCTTTCCTTACAAGTTGTTTTACCTATTCTGCTATATGATTGATCGTTTGCAGTAGTAAAACTGTAAGGTTTTGCAACTGTCAACGATTGAACATATTACAGAAAAAAAGAAGTTAAAGCTTTCTGAAGGATTTACCATAATTCACTTCTCCTATGTAGTTAAAAGTAAATCAAATTCACCGATCATTATAAAAATCCCATTAGTAATACACCCATTCTCCGCCCGTCTATGAGTGTTCTTGTTTTGTTATTACATTAAGTAAGAAAAATGTTTTACGTCATTGTTAGTTTTAGCATGCGTAATGTTTCTGCAATTGTTACTTGTGCACATGTATCTTGTGATGAAAACAGGTATTCGTGAATATCGTACGACAGTTATATTCACTGTTAGTGCACGCATACTTTTTATGATGAACACTTTGATTTTGAAAGTACATTTTTTAACAATACTTAAAATGTTCATTGCGGCATGAACATGCTAACATTTAAAATGCAATAAGTTTACTCTTAAAATCAAAATCAACTTCATACATATTTAAATGATAAACAATATGCAATGTTTTTTCTACACATTGTATTGTCTAAAAGCATAAAATCCATAAATACTTGATTTTTTTAAATGAGTTTAATGTTCACATGTGTGGGTATATATTTTTATTACGAAAATATAATTTGCAATTTTACTTTACCAGATTAGAAGTTTTATTGTAGGATTTTTTAAAATATCAAGAATCACACAGCAAACATAGCTAAATGCATCCTTTTTTACAATTTTTCTATTGTGTTATTTTACCTTATGATAATTTCTGTTATTTTCACTTTTAGATCAAATGAGCATAGTCTTATGATGCATTTCCAATGCAGCGATACACTTTTTAAAAATCTTTCCTTACAAGTTGTTTTACCTATTCTGCTATATGATTGATCGTTTGCAGTAGTAAAACTGCAAGGTTTTTTCAACTGTCAACGATTGAACATATGACAGAAAAAAAGAAGTTAAAGCTTTCTGAAGGATTTACCATAATTCACTTCTCCTATGTAGTTAAAAGTAAATCAAATGCACCAATCATTATAAAAATCCCATTTGTAATACACCCATTCTCCGCCCGTCTATGAGTGTTCTTGTTTTGTTATTACATTAAGTAAGAAAAATGTTTTACGTCATTGTTAGTTTTAGCATGCGTAGTGTTTCTGCAATTGTTACTTGTGCACATGTATCTTGTGATGAAAACAGGTATTCGTGAATATCGTACGACAGTTATATTCACTGTTAGTGCACGCATACTTTTTATGATGAACACTCTAATTTTGAAAGTACATTTTTTAACAATATTTAAAATGTTCATTGCGGCATGAACATGCTAACATTTAAAATGCAATAAGTTTACTCTTAAAATCAAAATCAACTTCATACATATTTAAATGATAAACAATATGCAATGTTTTTTCTACACATTGTATTGCCTAAAAGCATTAAATCCATAAATACTTGATTTTTTTAAATGAGTTTAATGTTCACATGTGTGGGTATATATTTTTATTACGAAAATATAATTTGCAATTTTACTTTACCAGATTACAAGTTTTATTGTAGGATTTTTTAAAATATCAAGAATCACACAGCAAACATAGCTAAATGCATCCTTTTTTACAATTTTTCTATTGTGTTATTTTACCTGTTATTTTCACTTTTAGATCAAATGAACATAGTCTTATGATGCATATCCAATGCAGCGATACACTTTTTTAAAATCTTTCCTTACAAGTTGTTTTACCTATTCTGCTATATGATTGATCGTTTGCAGTAGTAAAACTGCAAGGTTTTGCAACTGTCAACGATTGAACATATTACAGAAAAAAAGAAGTTAAAGCTTTCTGAAGGATTTACCATAATTCACTTCTCCTATGTAGTTAAAAGTAAATCAAATGCACCGATCATTATAAAAATCCCATTAGTAATACACCCATTCTCCGCCCGTCTATGAGTGTTCTTGTTTTGTTATTACATTAAGTAAGAAAAATGTTTTAGGTCATTGTTAGTTTTAGCATGCGTAATGTTTCTGCAATTGTTACTTGTGCACATGTATCTTGTGATGAAAACAGGTATTCGTGAATATCGTACGACAGTTATATTCACTGTTAGTGCACGCATACTTTTTATGATGAACACTTTGATTTTGAAAGTACATTTTTTAACAATACTTAAAATGTTCATTGCGGCATGAACATGCTAACATTTAAAATGCAATAAGTTTACTCTTAAAATCAAAATCAACTTCATACATATTTAAATGATAAACAATATGCAATGTTTTTTCTACACATTGTATTGTCTAAAAGCATAAAATCCATAAATACTTGATTTTTTTAAATGAGTTTAATGTTCACATGTGTGGGTATATATTTTTATTACGAAAATATAATTTGCAATTTTACTTTACCAGATTACAAGTTTTATTGTAGGATTTTTTAAAATATCAAGAATCACACAGCAAACATAGCTAAATGCATCCTTTTTTACAATTTTTCTATTGTTATTTTCTACTGTTATTTTCACTTTTAGATCAAATGAACAAAGTCTTATGATGCATTTCCAATGCACCGACACAGCAAACATAGCTAAATGCATCCTTTTTTAGAATTTTTCTATTGTGTTATTTTACCTTATGATAATTTCTGTTATTTTCACTTTTAGATCAAATGAACATAGTCTTATGATGCATTTCCAATGCACCGATACACTTTTTAAAAATCTTTCCTTACAAGTTGTTTTACCTATTCTGCTATATGTTTGATCGTTTGCAGTAGTAAAACTGCAAGGTTTTGCAACTGTCAACGATTGAACATATTACAGAAAAAAAGAAGTTAAAGCTTTCTGAAGGATTTACCATAAGTCACTTCTCCTATGTAGTTAAAAGTAAATTAAATGCACCGATCATTATAAAAATCCCATTAGTAATACACCCATTCTCCGCCCGTCTATGAGTGTTCTTGTTTTGTTATTACATTAAGTAAGAAAAATGTTTTACGTCATTGTTAGCATGCGTAATGTTTCTGCAATTGTTACTTGTGCACATGTATCTTGTGATGAAAACAGGTATTCGTGAATATCGTACGACAGTTATATTCACTGTTAGTGCACGCATACTTTTTATGATGAACAGTCTAATTTTGAAAGTACATTTTTTAACAATATTTAAAATGTTCATTGCGGCATGAACATGCTAACATTTAAAATGCAATAAGTTTACTCTTAAAATCAAAATCAACTTCATACATATTTAAATGATAAACAATATGCAATGTTTTTTCTACACATTGTATTGTCTAAAAGCATAAAATCCATAAATACTTGATTTTTTTAAATGAGTTTAATGTTCACATGTGTGGGTATATATTTTTATTACGAAAATATAATTTGCAATTTTACTTTACAAGATTACAAGTTTTATTGTAGGATTTTTTAAAATATATAGAATCACACAGCAAACATAGCTAAATGCATCCTTTTTTACAATTTTTCTATTGTGTTATTTTACCTGTTATTTTCACTTTTAGATCAAATGAACATAGTCTTATGATGCATTTCCAATGCACCGATACACTTTTTTAAAATCTTTCTTTACAAGTTGTTTTACCTATTCTGCTATATGATTGATCGTTTGCAGTAGTAAAACTGCAAGGTTTTGCAACTGTCAACGATTGAACATATGACAGAAAAAAAGAAGTTAAAGCTTTCTGAAGGATTTACCATAATTCACTTCTCCTATGTAGTTAAAAGTAAATCAAATGCACCGATCATTATAAAAATCCCATTTGTAATACACCCATTCTCCGCCCGTCTATGAGTGTTCTTTTTTTGTTTATTACATTAAGTAAGAAAAATGTTTTACGTCATTGTTAGCATGCGTAATGTTTCTGCAATTGTTACTTGTGCACATGTATCTTGTGATGAAAACAGGTATTCGTGAATATCGTACGACAGTTATATTCACTGTTAGTGCACGCATACTTTTTATGATGAACAGTCTAATTTTGAAAGTACATTTTTTAACAATATTTAAAATGTTCATTGCGGCATGAACATGCTAACATTTAAAATGCAATAAGTTTACTCTTAAAATCAAAATCAACTTCATACATATTTAAATGATAAACAATATGCAATGTTTTTTCTACACATTGTATTGTCTAAAAGCATAAAATCCATAAATACTTGATTTTTTTAAATGAGTTTAATGTTCACATGTGTGGGTATATATTTTTATTACGAAAATATAATTTGCAATTTTACTTTACCAGATTACAAGTTTTATTGTAGGATTTTTTAAAATATCAAGAATCACACAGCAAACATAGCTAAATGCATCCTTTTTTAGAATTTTTCTATTGTGTTATTTTACCTTATGATAATTTCTGTTATTTTCACTTTTAGATCAAATGAACATAGTCTTATGATGCATTTCCAATGCAGCGATACACTTTTTTAAAATCTTTCCTTAAAAGTTGTTTTACCTATTCTGCTATATGATTGATCGTTTGCAGTAGTAAAACTGCAAGGTTTTTGCAACTGTCAACGATTGAACATATGACAGAAAAAAAGAAGTTAAAGCTTTCTGAAGGTTTTACCATAATTCACTTCTCCTATGTAGTTAAAAGTAAATCAAATGCACCGATCATTATAAAAATCCCATTTGTAATACACCCATTCTCCGCCCGTCTATGAGTGTTCTTGTTTTGTTATTACATTAAGTAAAAAAAATGTTTTACGTCATTGTTAGTTTTAGCATGCGTAATGTTTCTGCAATTGTTACTTGTGCACATGTATCTTGTGATGAAAACAGGTATTCGTGAATATCGTACGACAGTTATATTCACTGTTAGTGCACGCGTACTTTTTATGATGAACACTTTGATTTTGAAAGTACATTTTTTAACAATATTTAACATGTTCATTGCGGCATGAACATGCTAACATTTAAAATGCAATAAGTTTACTCTTAAAATCAAAATCAACTTCTTACATATTTAAATGATAAACAATATGCAATGTTTTTTCTACACATTGTATTGCCTAAAAGCATAAAATCCATAAATACTTGATTTTTTTAAATGAGTTTAATGTTCACATGTGTGGGTATATATTTTTATTACGAAAATATAATTTGCAATTTTACTTTACCAGATTACAAGTTTTATTGTAGGATTTTTTAAAATATCAAGAATCACACAGCAAACATAGCTAAATGCATCCTTTTTTACAATTTTTCTATTGTGTTATTTTACCTGTTATTTTCACTTTTAGATCAAATGAACATAGTCTTATGATGCATTTCCAATGCAGCGATACACTTTTTTAAAATCTTTCCTTACAAGTTGTTTTACCTATTCTGCTATATGATTGATCGTTTGCAGTAGTAAAACTGCAAGGTTTTTGCAACTGTCAACGATTGAACATATGACAGAAAAAAAGGAGTTAAAGCTTTCTGAAGGATTTACATTAATTCACTTCTCCTATGTAGTTAAAAGTAAATCAAATGCACCGATCAATATAAAAATCCCATTTGTAATACACCCATTCTCCGCCCGTCTATTAGTGTTCTTGTTTTGTTATTACATTAAGTAAGAAAAATGTTTTACGTCATTGTTAGTTTTAGCATGCGTAATGTTTCTGCAATTGTTACTTGTGCACATGTATCTTGTGATGAAAACAGGTATTCGTGAATATCGTACGACAGTTATATTCACTGTTAGTGCACGCATACTTTTTATGATGAACACTTTGATTTTGAAAGTACATTTTTTAACAATATTTAACATGTTCATTGCGGCATGAACAGGCTAACATTTAAAATGCAATAAGTTTACTCTTAAAATCAAAATCAACTTCATACATATTTAAATGATAAACAATATGCAATGTTTTTTCTACACATTGTATTGTCTAAAAGCATAAAATCCATAAATACTTGATTTTTTTAAATGAGTTTAATGTTCACATGTGTGGGTATATATTTTTATTACGAAAATATAATTTGCAATTTTACTTTACCAGATTACAAGTTTTATTGTAGGATTTTTTAAAATATCAAGAATCACACAGCAAACATAGCTAAATGCATCCTTTTTTAGAATTTTTCTATTGTGTTATTTTACCTTATGATAATTTCTGTTATTTTCACTTTTAGATCAAATGAACATAGTCTTATGATGCATTTCCAATGCAGCGATACACTTTTTTAAAATCTTTCCTTACAAGTTGTTTTACCTATTCTGCTATATGATTGATCGTTTGCAGTAGTAAAACTGCAAGGTTTTTGCAACTGTCAACGATTGAACATATGACAGAAAAAAAGAAGTTAAAGCTTTCTGAAGGATTTACCATAATTCACTTCTCCTATGTAGTTAAAAGTAAATCAAATGCACCGATCATTATAAAAATCCCATTTGTAATACACCCATTCTCCGCCCGTCTATGAGTGTTCTTGTTTTGTTATTACATTAAGTAAGAAAAATGTTTTACGTCATTGTTAGTTTTAGCATGCGTAATGTTTCTGCAATTGTTACTTGTGCACATGTATCTTGTGATGAAAACAGGTATTCGTGAATATCGTACGACAGTTATATTCACTGTTAGTGCACGCATACTTTTTATGATGAACACTCTAATTTTGAAAGTACATTTTTTAACAATATTTAAAATGTTCATTGCGGCATGAACATGCTAACATTTAAAATGCAATAAGTTTACTCTTAAAATCAAAATCAAGTTCATACATATTTAAATGATAAACAATATGCCATTTTTTTTCTACACATTGTATTGTCTAAAAGCATAAAATCCATAAATACTTGATTTTTTTAAATGAGTTTAATGTTCACATGTGTGGGTATATATTTTTATTACGAAAATATAATTTGCAATTTTACTTTACCAGATTACAAGTTTTATTGTAGGATTTTTTAAAATATCAAGAATCACACAGCAAACATAGCTAAATGCATCCTTTTTTACAATTTTTCTATTGTGTTATTTTACCTGTTATTTTCACTTTTAGATCAAATGAACAAAGTCTTATGATGCATTTCCAATGCACCGACACAGCAAACATAGCTAAATGCATCCTTTTTTAGAATTTTTCTATTGTGTTATTTTACCTTATGATAATTTCTGTTATTTTCACTTTTAGATCAAATGAACATAGTCTTATGATGCATTTCCAATGCTGCAATACACTTTTTTAAAATCTTTCCTTACAAGTTGTTTTACCTATTCTGCTATATGATTGATCGTTTGCAGTAGTAAAACTGCAAGGTTTTTGCAACTGTCAACGATTGAACATATGACAGAAAAAAAGAAGTTAAAGCTTTCTGAAGGATTTACATTAATTCACTTCTCCTATGTAGTTAAAAGTAAATCAAATGCACCGATCAATATAAAAATCCCATTTGTAATACACCCATTCTCCGCCCGTCTATTAGTGTTCTTGTTTTGTTATTACATTAAGTAAGAAAAATGTTTTACGTCATTGTTAGTTTTAGCATGCGTAATGTTTCTGCAATTGTTACTTGTGCACATGTATCTTGTGATGAAAACAGGTATTCGTGAATATCGTACGACAGTTATATTCACTGTTAGTGCACGCATACTTTTTATGATGAAAACTCTAATTTTGAAAGTACATTTTTTAACAATATATAAAATGTTCATTGCGGCATGAACATGCTAACATTTAAAATGCAATAAGTTTACTCTTAAAATCAAAATCAACTTCATACATATTTAAATGATAAACAATATGCAATGTTTTTTCTACACATTGTATTGTCTAAAAGCATAAAATCCATAAATACTTGATTTTTTTAAATGAGTTTAATGTTCACATGTGTGGGTATATATTTTTATTACGAAAATATAATTTGCAATTTTACTTTACCAGATTACAAGTTTTATTGTAGGATTTTTTAAAATATCAAGAATCACACAGCAAACATAGCTAAATGCATCCTTTTTTACAATTTTTCTATTGTGTTATTTTACCTTATGATAATTTCTGTTATTTTCACTTTTAGATCAAATGAACATAGTCTTATGATGCATTTCCAATGCAGCGATACACTTTTTTAAAATCTTTCCTTACAAGTTGTTTTACCTATTCTGCTATATGATTGATCGTTTGCAGTAGTAAAACTGCAAGGTTTTTGCAACTGTCAACGATTGAATATATGACAGAAAAAAAGAAGTTAAAGCTTTCTGAAGTATTTACCATAATTCACTTCTCCTATGTAGTTAAAAGTAAATCAAATGCACCGATCAATATAAAAATCCCATTTGTAATACACCCATTCTCCGCCCGTCTATTAGTGTTCTTGTTTTGTTATTACATTAAGTAAGAAAAATGTTTTACGTCATTGTTAGTTTTAGCATGCGTAATGTTTCTGCAATTGTTACTTGTGCACATGTATCTTGTGATGAAAACAGGTATTCGTGAATATCGTACGACAGTTATATTCACTGTTAGTGCACGCATAATTTATGATGAACACTCTGATTTTGAAAGTACATTTTTTAACAATATTTAAAATGTTCATTGCGGCATGAACATGCTAACATTTAAAATGCAATAAGTTTACTCTTAAAATCAAAATCAACTTCATACATATTTAAATGATAAACAATATGCCATGTTTTTTCTACACATTGTATTGTCTAAAAGCATAAAATCCATAAATACTTGATTTTTTTAAATGAGTTTAATGTTCACATGTGTGGGTATATATTTTTATTACGAAAATATAATTTGCAATTTTACTTTACCAGATTACAAGTTTTATTGTAGGATTTTTTAAAATATCAAGAATCACACAGCAAACATAGCTAAATGCATCCTTTTTTAGAATTTTTCTATGGTGTTATTTTACCTTATGATAATTTCTGTTATTTTCACTTTTAGATCAAATGAACATAGTCTTATGATGCATTTCCAATGCACCGATACACTTTTTAAAAATCTTTCCTTACAAGTTGTTTTACCTATTCTGCTATATGTTTGATCGTTTGCAGTAGTAAAACTGCAAGGTTTTGCAACTGTCAACGATTGAACATATTACAGAAAAAAAGAAGTTAAAGCTTTCTGAAGGATTTACCATAAGTCACTTCTCCTATGTAGTTAAAAGTAAATCAAATGCACCGATCATTATAAAAATCCCATTAGTAATACACCCATTCTCCGCCCGTCTATGAGTGTTCTTGTTTTGTTATTACATTAAGTAAGAAAAATGTTTTACGTCATTGTTACTTTTAGCATGCGTAATGTTTCTGCAATTGTTACTTGTGCACATGTATCTTGTGATGAAAACAGGTATTCGTGAATATCGTACGACAGTTATATTCACTGTTAGTGCACGCATACTTTTTATGATGAACACTCTGATTTTGAAAGTACATTTTTTAACAATATTTAACATGTTCATTGCGGCATGAACATGCTAACATTTAAAATGCAATAAGTTTACTCTTAAAATCAAAATCAACTTCATACATATTTAAATGATAAACAATATGCAATGTTTTTTCTACACATTGTATTGTCTAAAAGCATAAAATCCATAAATACTTGATTTTTTTAAATGAGTTTAATGTTCACATGTGTGGGTATATATTTTTATTACGAAAATATAATTTGCAATTTTACTTTACCAGATTACAAGTTTTATTGTAGGATTTTTTAAAATATCAAGAATCACACAGCAAACATAGCTAAATGCATCCTTTTTTACAATTTTTCTATTGTGTTATTTTACCTGTTATTTTCACTTTTAGATCAAATGAACATAGTCTTATGATGCATTTCCAATGCACCGATACACTTTTTTAAAATCTTTCCTTACAAGTTGTTTTACCTATTCTGCTATATGATTGATCGTTTGCAGTAGTAAAACTGCAAGCTTTTGCAACTGTCAACGATTGAACATATGACAGAAAAAAAGAAGTTAAAGCTTTCTGAAGGATTTACCATAATTCACTTCTCCTATGTAGTTAAAAGTAAATTAAATGCACCGATCATCCCATTAGTAATACACCCATTCTCCGCCCGTCTATGAGTGTTCTTGTTTTGTTATTACATTAAGTAAGAAAAATGTTTTACGTCATTGTTAGTTTTAGCATGCGTAATGTTTCTGCAATTGTTACTTGTGCACATGTATCTTGTGATGAAAACAGGTATTCGTGAATATCATACGACAGTTATATTCACTGTTAGTGCACGCATACTTTTTATGATGAACACTCTGATTTTGAAAGTACATTTTTTAACAATATTTAAAATGTTCATTGCGGCATGAACATGCTAACATTTAAAATGCAATAAGTTTACTCTTAAAATCAAAATCAACTTCATACATATTTAAATGATAAACAATATGCCATGTTTTTTCTACACATTGTATTGTCTAAAAGCATAAAATACATAAATACTTGATTTTTTTAAATGAGTTTAATGTTCACATGTGTGGGTATATATTTTTATTACGAAAATATAATTTGCAATTTTACTTTACCAGATTACAAGTTTTATTGTAGGATTTTTTAAAATATCAAGAATCACACAGCAAACATAGCTAAATGCATCCTTTTTCACAATTATTCTATTGTGTTATTTTACCTTATGATAATTTCTGTTATTTTCACTTTTAGATCAAATGAACATAGTCTTATGATGCATTTCCAATGCACCGATACACTTTTTTAAAATCTTTCCTTACAAGTTGTTTTACCTATTCTGCTATATGATTGATCGTTTGCAGTAGTAAAACTGCAAGGTTTTTGCAACTGTCAACGATTGAACATATGACAGAAAAAAAGAAGTTAAAGCTTTCTGAAGGATTTACCATAATTCACTTCTCCTATGTAGTTAAAAGTAAATTAAATGCTCCGATCAATATAAAAATCCCATTAGTAATACACCCATTCTCCGCCCGTCTATGAGTGTTCTTGTTTTGTTATTACATTAAGTAAGAAAAATGTTTTACGTCATTGTTAGTTTTAGCATGCGTAATGTTTCTGCAATTGTTACTTGTGCACATGTATCTTGTGATGAAAACAGGTATTCGTGAATATCGTACGACAGTTATATTCACTGTTAGTGCACGCATACTTTTTATGATGAACACTCTGATTTTGAATGTACATTTTTTATCAATATTTAAAATGTTCATTGCGGCTCAAACATGCTAACATTTAAAATGCAATAAGTTTACTCTTAAAATCAAAATCAAGTTCATACATATTTAAATGATAAACAATATGCAATGTTTTTTCTACACATTGTATTGTCTAAAAGCGTAAAATCCATAAATACTTGATTTTTTTAAATGAGTTTAATGTTCACATGTGTGGGTATATATTTTTATTACGAAAATATAATTTGCAATTTTACTTTACAAGATTACAAGTTTTATTGTAGGATTTTTAAAAATATCAAGAATCACACAGCAAACATAGCTAAATGCATCCTTTTTTACAATTTTTCTATTGTGTTATTTTACCTTATGATAATTTCTGTTATTTTCACTTTTAGATCAAATGAACATAGTCTTATGATGCATTTCCAATGCAGCGATACACTTTTTTAAAATCTTTCCTTACAAGTTGTTTTACCTATTCTACTATATGATTGATCGTTTGCAGTAGTAAAACTGCAAGGTTTTGCAACTGTCAACGATTGAACATATGACAGAAAAAAAGAATTTAAAGCTTTCTGAAGGATTTACCATAATTCACTTCTCCTATGTAGTTAAAAGTAAATCAAATGCCCCGATCATTATAAAAATCCCATTAGTAATACACCCATTCTCCGCCCGTCTATGAGTGTTCTTGTTTTGTTATTACATTAAGTAAGAAAAATGTTTTACGTCATTGTTAGTTTTAGCATGCGTAATGTTTCTGCAATTGTTACTTGTGCACATGTATCTTGTGATGAAAACAGGTATTCGTGAATATCATACGACAGTTATATTCACTGTTAGTGCACGCATACTTTTTATGATGAACACTCTGATTTTGAAAGTACATTTTTTATCAATATTTAAAATGTTCATTGCGGCTCGAACATGCTAACATTTAAAATGCAATAAGTTTACTCTTAAAATCAAAATCAAGTTCATACATATTTAAATGATAAACAATATGCAATGTTTTTTCTACACATTGTATTGTCTAAAAGCGTAAAATCCATAAATACTTGATTTTTTTAAATGAGTTTAATGTTCACATGTGAGGGTATATATTTTTATTACGAAAATATAATTTGCAATTTTACTTTACAAGATTACAAGTTTTATTGTAGGATTTTTAAAAATATCAAGAATCACACAGCAAACATAGCTAAATGCATCCTTTTTTACAATTTTTCTATTGTGTTATTTTACCTTATGATAATTTCTGTTATTTTCACTTTTAGATCAAATGAACATAGTCTTATGATGCATTTCCAATGCAGCGATACACTTTTTTAAAATCTTTCCTTACAAGTTGTTTTACCTATTCTACTATATGATTGATCGTTTGCAGTAGTAAAACTGCAAGGTTTTGCAACTGTCAACGATTGAACATATGACAGAAAAAAAGAATTTAAAGCTTTCTGAAGGATTTACCATAATTCACTTCTCCTATGTAGTTAAAAGTAAATCAAATGCCCCGATCATTATAAAAATCCCATTAGTAATACACCCATTCTCCGCCCGTCTATGAGTGTTCTTGTTTTGTTATTACATTAAGTAAGAAAAATGTTTTACGTCATTGTTAGTTTTAGCATGCGTAATGTTTCTGCAATTGTTACTTGTGCACATGTATCTTGTGATGAAAACAGGTATTCGTGAATATCATACGACAGTTATATTCACTGTTAGTGCACGCATACTTTTTATGATGAACACTCTGATTTTGAAAGTACATTTTTTAACAATATTTAAAATGTTCATTGCGGCATGAACATGCTAACATTTAAAATGCAATAAGTTTACTCTTAAAATCAAAATCAACTTCATACATATTTAAATGATAAACAATATGCCATGTTTTTTCTACACATTGTATTGTCTAAAAGCATAAAATACATAAATACTTGATTTTTTTAAATGAGTTTAATGTTCACATGTGTGGGTATATATTTTTATTACGAAAATATAATTTGCAATTTTACTTTACCAGATTACAAGTTTTATTGTAGGATTTTTTAAAATATCAAGAATCACACAGCAAACATAGCTAAATGCATCCTTTTTTACAATTTTTCTATTGTGTTATTTTACCTTATGATAATTTCTGTTATTTTCACTTTTAGATCAAATGAACATAGTCTTATGATGCATTTCCAATGCAGCGATACACTTTTTTAAAATCTTTCCTTACAAGTTGTTTTACCTATTCTACTATATGATTGATCGTTTGCAGTAGTAAAACTGCAAGGTTTTGCAACTGTCAACGATTGAACATATGACAGAAAAAAAGAATTTAAAGCTTTCTGAAGGATTTACCATAATTCACTTCTCCTATGTAGTTAAAAGTAAATTAAATGCACCGATCATCCCATTAGTAATACACCCATTCTCCGCCCGTCTATGAGTGTTCTTGTTTTGTTATTACATTAAGTAAGAAAAATGTTTTACGTCATTGTTAGTTTTAGCATGCGTAATGTTTCTGCAATTGTTACTTGTGCACATGTATCTTGTGATGAAAACAGGTATTCGTGAATATCATACGACAGTTATATTCACTGTTAGTGCACGCATACTTTTTATGATGAACACTCTGATTTTGAAAGTACATTTTTTAACAATATTTAACATGTTCATTGCGGCATGAACATGCTAACATTTAAAATGCAATAAGTTTACTCTTAAAATCAAAATCAACTTCATACATATTTAAATGATAAACAATATGCCATGTTTTTTCTACACATTGTATTGTCTAAAAGCATAAAATACATAAATACTTGATTTTTTTAAATGAGTTTAATGTTCACATGTGTGGGTATATATTTTTATTACGAAAATATAATTTGCAATTTTACTTTACCAGATTACAAGTTTTATTGTAGGATTTTTTAAAATATCAAGAATCACACAGCAAACATAGCTAAATGCATCCTTTTTTACAATTTTTCTATTGTGTTATTTTACCTTATGATAATTTCTGTTATTTTCACTTTTAGATCAAATGAACATAGTCTTATGATGCATTTCCAATGCAGCGATACACTTTTTTAAAATCTTTCATTACAAGTTGTTTTACCTATTCTACTATATGATTGATCGTTTGCAGTAGTAAAACTGCAAGGTTTTGCAACTGTCAACGATTGAACATATGACAGAAAAAAAGAAGTTAAAGCTTTCTGAAGGATTTACCATAATTCACTTCTCCTATGTAGTTAAAAGTAAATCAAATGCCCCGATCATTATAAAAATCCCATTAGTAATACACCCATTCTCCGCCCGTCTATGAGTGTTCTTGTTTTGTTATTACATTAAGTAAGAAAAATGTTTTACGTCATTGTTAGTTTTAGCATGCATAATGTTTCTTCAATTGTTACTTGTGCACATGTATCTTGTGATGAAAACAGGTATTCGTGAATATCGTACGACAGTTATATTCACTGTTAGTGCACGCATACTTTTTATGATGAACACTTTGATTTTGAAAGTACATTTTTTAACAATATTTAACATGTTCATTGCGGCATGAACATGCTAACATTTAAAATGCAATAAGTTTACTCTTAAAATCAAAATCAACTTCATACATATTTAAATGATAAACAATATGCCATGTTTTTTCTACACATTGTATTGTCTAAAAGCATAAAATCCATAAATACTTGATTTTTTTAAATGAGTTTAATGTTCACATGTGTGGGTATATATTTTTATTACAAAAATATAATTTGCAATTTTACTTTACAAGATTACAAGTTTTATTGTAGGATTTTTCAAAATATCAAGAATCACACAGCAAACATAGCTAAATGCATCCTTTTTTACAATTTTTCTATTGTGTTATTTCACCTTATGATAATTTCTGTTATTTTCACTTTTATATCAAATGAACATAGTCTTATGATGCATTTCCAATGCAGCGATACACTTTTTTAAAATCTTTCCTTGCAAGTTGTTTTACCTATTCTGCTATATGATTGATCGTTTGCAGTAGTAAAACTGCAAGGTTTTGCAACTGTCAACGATTGAACATATGACAGAAAAAAAGAAGTTAAAGCTTTCTGAAGGATTTACCATAATTCACTTCTCCTATGTAGTTAAAAGTAAATTAAATGCACCGATCATCCCATTAGTAATACACCCATTCTCCGCCCGTCTATGAGTGTTCTTGTTTTGTTATTACATTAAGTAAGAAAAATGTTTTACGTCATTGTTAGTTTTAGCATGCGTAATGTTTCTGCAATTGTTACTTGTGCACATGTATCTTGTGATGAAAACAGGTATTCGTGAATATCATACGACAGTTATATTCACTGTTAGTGCACGCATACTTTTTATGATGAACACTCTGATTTTGAAAGTACATTTTTTAACAATATTTAAAATGTACATTGCGGCATGAACATGCTAACATTTAAAATGCAATAAGTTTACTCTTAAAATCAAAATCAACTTCATACATATTTAAATGATAAACAATATGCCATGTTTTTTCTACACATTGTATTGTCTAAAAGCATAAAATACATAAATACTTGATTTTTTTAAATGAGTTTAATGTTCACATGTGTGGGTATATATTTTTATTACGAAAATATAATTTGCAATTTTACTTTACCAGATTACAAGTTTTATTGTAGGATTTTTTAAAATATCAAGAATCACACAGCAAACATAGCTAAATGCATCCTTTTTTACAATTTTTCTATTGTGTTATTTTACCTTATGATAATTTCTGTTATTTTCACTTTTAGATCAAATGAACATAGTCTTATGATGCATTTCCAATGCAGCGATACACTTTTTTAAAATCTTTCCTTACAAGTTGTTTTACCTATTCTACTATATGATTGATCGTTTGCAGTAGTAAAACTGCAAGGTTTTGCAACTGTCAACGATTGAACATATGACAGAAAAAAAGAATTTAAAGCTTTCTGAAGGATTTACCATAATTCACTTCTCCTATGTAGTTAAAAGTAAATCAAATGCCCCGATCATTATAAAAATCCCATTAGTAATACACCCATTCTCCGCCCGTCTATGAGTGTTCTTGTTTTGTTATTACATTAAGTAAGAAAAATGTTTTACGTCATTGTTAGTTTTAGCATGCATAATGTTTCTTCAATTGTTACTTGTGCACATGTATCTTGTGATGAAAACAGGTATTCGTGAATATCGTACGACAGTTATATTCACTGTTAGTGCACGCATACTTTTTATGATGAACACTCTGATTTTGAAAGTACATTTTTTATCAATATTTAAAATGTTCATTGCGGCTCGAACATGCTAACATTTAAAATGCAATAAGTTTACTCTTAAAATCAAAATCAAGTTCATACATATTTAAATGATAAACAATATGCAATGTTTTTTCTACACATTGTATTGTCTAAAAGCGTAAAATCCATAAATACTTGATTTTTTTAAATGAGTTTAATGTTCACATGTGAGGGTATATATTTTTATTACGAAAATATAATTTGCAATTTTACTTTACAAGATTACAAGTTTTATTGTAGGATTTTTAAAAATATCAAGAATCACACAGCAAACATAGCTAAATGCATCCTTTTTCACAATTATTCTATTGTGTTATTTTACCTTATGATAATTTCTGTTATTTTCACTTTTAGATCAAATGAACATAGTCTTATGATGCATTTCCAATGCACCGATACACTTTTTTAAAATCTTTCCTTACAAGTTGTTTTACCTATTCTGCTATATGATTGATCGTTTGCAGTAGTAAAACTGCAAGGTTTTTGCAACTGTCAACGATTGAACATATGACAGAAAAAAAGAAGTTAAAGCTTTCTGAAGGATTTACCATAATTCACTTCTCCTATGTAGTTAAAAGTAAATTAAATGCTCCGATCAATATAAAAATCCCATTAGTAATACACCCATTCTCCGCCCGTCTATGAGTGTTCTTGTTTTGTTATTACATTAAGTAAGAAAAATGTTTTACGTCATTGTTAGTTTTAGCATGCGTAATGTTTCTGCAATTGTTACTTGTGCACATGTATCTTGTGATGAAAACAGGTATTCGTGAATATCGTACGACAGTTATATTCACTGTTAGTGCACGCATACTTTTTATGATGAACACTCTGATTTTGAATGTACATTTTTTATCAATATTTAAAATGTTCATTGCGGCTCAAACATGCTAACATTTAAAATGCAATAAGTTTACTCTTAAAATCAAAATCAAGTTCATACATATTTAAATGATAAACAATATGCAATGTTTTTTCTACACATTGTATTGTCTAAAAGCGTAAAATCCATAAATACTTGATTTTTTTAAATGAGTTTAATGTTCACATGTGTGGGTATATATTTTTATTACGAAAATATAATTTGCAATTTTACTTTACAAGATTACAAGTTTTATTGTAGGATTTTTAAAAATATCAAGAATCACACAGCAAACATAGCTAAATGCATCCTTTTTTACAATTTTTCTATTGTGTTATTTTACCTTATGATAATTTCTGTTATTTTCACTTTTAGATCAAATGAACATAGTCTTATGATGCATTTCCAATGCAGCGATACACTTTTTTAAAATCTTTCCTTACAAGTTGTTTTACCTATTCTACTATATGATTGATCGTTTGCAGTAGTAAAACTGCAAGGTTTTGCAACTGTCAACGATTGAACATATGACAGAAAAAAAGAATTTAAAGCTTTCTGAAGGATTTACCATAATTCACTTCTCCTATGTAGTTAAAAGTAAATCAAATGCCCCGATCATTATAAAAATCCCATTAGTAATACACCCATTCTCCGCCCGTCTATGAGTGTTCTTGTTTTGTTATTACATTAAGTAAGAAAAATGTTTTACGTCATTGTTAGTTTTAGCATGCGTAATGTTTCTGCAATTGTTACTTGTGCACATGTATCTTGTGATGAAAACAGGTATTCGTGAATATCATACGACAGTTATATTCACTGTTAGTGCACGCATACTTTTTATGATGAACACTCTGATTTTGAAAGTACATTTTTTATCAATATTTAAAATGTTCATTGCGGCTCGAACATGCTAACATTTAAAATGCAATAAGTTTACTCTTAAAATCAAAATCAAGTTCATACATATTTAAATGATAAACAATATGCAATGTTTTTTCTACACATTGTATTGTCTAAAAGCGTAAAATCCATAAATACTTGATTTTTTTAAATGAGTTTAATGTTCACATGTGAGGGTATATATTTTTATTACGAAAATATAATTTGCAATTTTACTTTACAAGATTACAAGTTTTATTGTAGGATTTTTAAAAATATCAAGAATCACACAGCAAACATAGCTAAATGCATCCTTTTTTACAATTTTTCTATTGTGTTATTTTACCTTATGATAATTTCTGTTATTTTCACTTTTAGATCAAATGAACATAGTCTTATGATGCATTTCCAATGCAGCGATACACTTTTTTAAAATCTTTCCTTACAAGTTGTTTTACCTATTCTACTATATGATTGATCGTTTGCAGTAGTAAAACTGCAAGGTTTTGCAACTGTCAACGATTGAACATATGACAGAAAAAAAGAATTTAAAGCTTTCTGAAGGATTTACCATAATTCACTTCTCCTATGTAGTTAAAAGTAAATCAAATGCCCCGATCATTATAAAAATCCCATTAGTAATACACCCATTCTCCGCCCGTCTATGAGTGTTCTTGTTTTGTTATTACATTAAGTAAGAAAAATGTTTTACGTCATTGTTAGTTTTAGCATGCGTAATGTTTCTGCAATTGTTACTTGTGCACATGTATCTTGTGATGAAAACAGGTATTCGTGAATATCATACGACAGTTATATTCACTGTTAGTGCACGCATACTTTTTATGATGAACACTCTGATTTTGAAAGTACATTTTTTAACAATATTTAAAATGTTCATTGCGGCATGAACATGCTAACATTTAAAATGCAATAAGTTTACTCTTAAAATCAAAATCAACTTCATACATATTTAAATGATAAACAATATGCCATGTTTTTTCTACACATTGTATTGTCTAAAAGCATAAAATACATAAATACTTGATTTTTTTAAATGAGTTTAATGTTCACATGTGTGGGTATATATTTTTATTACGAAAATATAATTTGCAATTTTACTTTACCAGATTACAAGTTTTATTGTAGGATTTTTTAAAATATCAAGAATCACACAGCAAACATAGCTAAATGCATCCTTTTTTACAATTTTTCTATTGTGTTATTTTACCTTATGATAATTTCTGTTATTTTCACTTTTAGATCAAATGAACATAGTCTTATGATGCATTTCCAATGCAGCGATACACTTTTTTAAAATCTTTCCTTACAAGTTGTTTTACCTATTCTACTATATGATTGATCGTTTGCAGTAGTAAAACTGCAAGGTTTTGCAACTGTCAACGATTGAACATATGACAGAAAAAAAGAATTTAAAGCTTTCTGAAGGATTTACCATAATTCACTTCTCCTATGTAGTTAAAAGTAAATTAAATGCACCGATCATCCCATTAGTAATACACCCATTCTCCGCCCGTCTATGAGTGTTCTTGTTTTGTTATTACATTAAGTAAGAAAAATGTTTTACGTCATTGTTAGTTTTAGCATGCGTAATGTTTCTGCAATTGTTACTTGTGCACATGTATCTTGTGATGAAAACAGGTATTCGTGAATATCATACGACAGTTATATTCACTGTTAGTGCACGCATACTTTTTATGATGAACACTCTGATTTTGAAAGTACATTTTTTAACAATATTTAACATCTTCATTGCGGCATGAACATGCTAACATTTAAAATGCAATAAGTTTACTCTTAAAATCAAAATCAACTTCATACATATTTAAATGATAAACAATATGCCATGTTTTTTCTACACATTGTATTGTCTAAAAGCATAAAATACATAAATACTTGATTTTTTTAAATGAGTTTAATGTTCACATGTGTGGGTATATATTTTTATTACGAAAATATAATTTGCAATTTTACTTTACCAGATTACAAGTTTTATTGTAGGATTTTTTAAAATATCAAGAATCACACAGCAAACATAGCTAAATGCATCCTTTTTTACAATTTTTCTATTGTGTTATTTTACCTTATGATAATTTCTGTTATTTTCACTTTTAGATCAAATGAACATAGTCTTATGATGCATTTCCAATGCAGCGATACACTTTTTTAAAATCTTTCATTACAAGTTGTTTTACCTATTCTACTATATGATTGATCGTTTGCAGTAGTAAAACTGCAAGGTTTTGCAACTGTCAACGATTGAACATATGACAGAAAAAAAGAAGTTAAAGCTTTCTGAAGGATTTACCATAATTCACTTCTCCTATGTAGTTAAAAGTAAATCAAATGCCCCGATCATTATAAAAATCCCATTAGTAATACACCCATTCTCCGCCCGTCTATGAGTGTTCTTGTTTTGTTATTACATTAAGTAAGAAAAATGTTTTACGTCATTGTTAGTTTTAGCATGCATAATGTTTCTTCAATTGTTACTTGTGCACATGTATCTTGTGATGAAAACAGGTATTCGTGAATATCGTACGACAGTTATATTCACTGTTAGTGCACGCATACTTTTTATGATGAACACTTTGATTTTGAAAGTACATTTTTTAACAATATTTAACATGTTCATTGCGGCATGAACATGCTAACATTTAAAATGCAATAAGTTTACTCTTAAAATCAAAATCAACTTCATACATATTTAAATGATAAACAATATGCCATGTTTTTTCTACACATTGTATTGTCTAAAAGCATAAAATCCATAAATACTTGATTTTTTTAAATGAGTTTAATGTTCACATGTGTGGGTATATATTTTTATTACAAAAATATAATTTGCAATTTTACTTTACAAGATTACAAGTTTTATTGTAGGATTTTTCAAAATATCAAGAATCACACAGCAAACATAGCTAAATGCATCCTTTTTTACAATTTTTCTATTGTGTTATTTCACCTTATGATAATTTCTGTTATTTTCACTTTTATATCAAATGAACATAGTCTTATGATGCATTTCCAATGCAGCGATACACTTTTTTAAAATCTTTCCTTGCAAGTTGTTTTACCTATTCTGCTATATGATTGATCGTTTGCAGTAGTAAAACTGCAAGGTTTTGCAACTGTCAACGATTGAACATATGACAGAAAAAAAGAAGTTAAAGCTTTCTGAAGGATTTACCATAATTCACTTCTCCTATGTAGTTAAAAGTAAATTAAATGCACCGATCATCCCATTAGTAATACACCCATTCTCCGCCCGTCTATGAGTGTTCTTGTTTTGTTATTACATTAAGTAAGAAAAATGTTTTACGTCATTGTTAGTTTTAGCATGCGTAATGTTTCTGCAATTGTTACTTGTGCACATGTATCTTGTGATGAAAACAGGTATTCGTGAATATCATACGACAGTTATATTCACTGTTAGTGCACGCATACTTTTTATGATGAACACTCTGATTTTGAAAGTACATTTTTTAACAATATTTAAAATGTACATTGCGGCATGAACATGCTAACATTTAAAATGCAATAAGTTTACTCTTAAAATCAAAATCAACTTCATACATATTTAAATGATAAACAATATGCCATGTTTTTTCTACACATTGTATTGTCTAAAAGCATAAAATACATAAATACTTGATTTTTTTAAATGAGTTTAATGTTCACATGTGTGGGTATATATTTTTATTACGAAAATATAATTTGCAATTTTACTTTACCAGATTACAAGTTTTATTGTAGGATTTTTTAAAATATCAAGAATCACACAGCAAACATAGCTAAATGCATCCTTTTTTACAATTTTTCTATTGTGTTATTTTACCTTATGATAATTTCTGTTATTTTCACTTTTAGATCAAATGAACATAGTCTTATGATGCATTTCCAATGCAGCGATACACTTTTTTAAAATCTTTCCTTACAAGTTGTTTTACCTATTCTACTATATGATTGATCGTTTGCAGTAGTAAAACTGCAAGGTTTTGCAACTGTCAACGATTGAACATATGACAGAAAAAAAGAATTTAAAGCTTTCTGAAGGATTTACCATAATTCACTTCTCCTATGTAGTTAAAAGTAAATCAAATGCCCCGATCATTATAAAAATCCCATTAGTAATACACCCATTCTCCGCCCGTCTATGAGTGTTCTTGTTTTGTTATTACATTAAGTAAGAAAAATGTTTTACGTCATTGTTAGTTTTAGCATGCATAATGTTTCTTCAATTGTTACTTGTGCACATGTATCTTGTGATGAAAACAGGTATTCGTGAATATCGTACGACAGTTATATTCACTGTTAGTGCACGCATACTTTTTATGATGAACACTCTGATTTTGAAAGTACATTTTTTATCAATATTTAAAATGTTCATTGCGGCTCGAACATGCTAACATTTAAAATGCAATAAGTTTACTCTTAAAATCAAAATCAAGTTCATACATATTTAAATGATAAACAATATGCAATGTTTTTTCTACACATTGTATTGTCTAAAAGCGTAAAATCCATAAATACTTGATTTTTTTAAATGAGTTTAATGTTCACATGTGAGGGTATATATTTTTATTACGAAAATATAATTTGCAATTTTACTTTACAAGATTACAAGTTTTATTGTAGGATTTTTAAAAATATCAAGAATCACACAGCAAACATAGCTAAATGCATCCTTTTTTACAATTTTTCTATTGTGTTATTTTACCTTATGATAATTTCTGTTATTTTCACTTTTAGATCAAATGAACATAGTCTTATGATGCATTTCCAATGCAGCGATACACTTTTTTAAAATCTTTCCTTACAAGTTGTTTTACCTATTCTACTATATGATTGATCGTTTGCAGTAGTAAAACTGCAAGGTTTTGCAACTGTCAACGATTGAACATATGACAGAAAAAAAGAATTTAAAGCTTTCTGAAGGATTTACCATAATTCACTTCTCCTATGTAGTTAAAAGTAAATCAAATGCCCCGATCATTATAAAAATCCCATTAGTAATACACCCATTCTCCGCCCGTCTATGAGTGTTCTTGTTTTGTTATTACATTAAGTAAGAAAAATGTTTTACGTCATTGTTAGTTTTAGCATGCGTAATGTTTCTGCAATTGTTACTTGTGCACATGTATCTTGTGATGAAAACAGGTATTCGTGAATATCATACGACAGTTATATTCACTGTTAGTGCACGCATACTTTTTATGATGAACACTCTGATTTTGAAAGTACATTTTTTAACAATATTTAAAATGTTCATTGCGGCATGAACATGCTAACATTTAAAATGCAATAAGTTTACTCTTAAAATCAAAATCAACTTCATACATATTTAAATGATAAACAATATGCCATGTTTTTTCTACACATTGTATTGTCTAAAAGCATAAAATACATAAATACTTGATTTTTTTAAATGAGTTTAATGTTCACATGTGTGGGTATATATTTTTATTACGAAAATATAATTTGCAATTTTACTTTACCAGATTACAAGTTTTATTGTAGGATTTTTTAAAATATCAAGAATCACACAGCAAACATAGCTAAATGCATCCTTTTTTACAATTTTTCTATTGTGTTATTTTACCTTATGATAATTTCTGTTATTTTCACTTTTAGATCAAATGAACATAGTCTTATGATGCATTTCCAATGCAGCGATACACTTTTTTAAAATCTTTCCTTACAAGTTGTTTTACCTATTCTACTATATGATTGATCGTTTGCAGTAGTAAAACTGCAAGGTTTTGCAACTGTCAACGATTGAACATATGACAGAAAAAAAGAATTTAAAGCTTTCTGAAGGATTTACCATAATTCACTTCTCCTATGTAGTTAAAAGTAAATTAAATGCACCGATCATCCCATTAGTAATACACCCATTCTCCGCCCGTCTATGAGTGTTCTTGTTTTGTTATTACATTAAGTAAGAAAAATGTTTTACGTCATTGTTAGTTTTAGCATGCATAATGTTTCTTCAATTGTTACTTGTGCACATGTATCTTGTGATGAAAACAGGTATTCGTGAATATCGTACGACAGTTATATTCACTGTTAGTGCACGCATACTTTTTATGATGAACACTTTGATTTTGAAAGTACATTTTTTAACAATATTTAACATGTTCATTGCGGCATGAACATGCTAACATTTAAAATGCAATAAGTTTACTCTTAAAATCAAAATCAACTTCATACATATTTAAATGATAAACAATATGCCATGTTTTTTCTACACATTGTATTGTCTAAAAGCATAAAATCCATAAATACTTGATTTTTTTAAATGAGTTTAATGTTCACATGTGTGGGTATATATTTTTATTACAAAAATATAATTTGCAATTTTACTTTACAAGATTACAAGTTTTATTGTAGGATTTTTCAAAATATCAAGAATCACACAGCAAACATAGCTAAATGCATCCTTTTTTACAATTTTTCTATTGTGTTATTTCACCTTATGATAATTTCTGTTATTTTCACTTTTAGATCAAATGAACATAGTCTTATGATGCATTTCCAATGCAGCGATACACTTTTTTAAAATCTTTCCTTGCAAGTTGTTTTACCTATTCTGCTATATGATTGATCGTTTGCAGTAGTAAAACTGCAAGGTTTTGCAACTGTCAACGATTGAACATATGACAGAAAAAAAGAAGTTAAAGCTTTCTGAAGGATTTACCATAATTCACTTCTCCTATGTAGTTAAAAGTAAATTAAATGCACCGATCATCCCATTAGTAATACACCCATTCTCCGCCCGTCTATGAGTGTTCTTGTTTTGTTATTACATTAAGTAAGAAAAATGTTTTACGTCATTGTTAGTTTTAGCATGCGTAATGTTTCTGCAATTGTTACTTGTGCACATGTATCTTGTGATGAAAACAGGTATTCGTGAATATCATACGACAGTTATATTCACTGTTAGTGCACGCATACTTTTTATGATGAACACTCTGATTTTGAAAGTACATTTTTTAACAATATTTAAAATGTACATTGCGGCATGAACATGCTAACATTTAAAATGCAATAAGTTTACTCTTAAAATCAAAATCAACTTCATACATATTTAAATGATAAACAATATGCCATGTTTTTTCTACACATTGTATTGTCTAAAAGCATAAAATACATAAATACTTGATTTTTTTAAATGAGTTTAATGTTCACATGTGTGGGTATATATTTTTATTACGAAAATATAATTTGCAATTTTACTTTACCAGATTACAAGTTTTATTGTAGGATTTTTTAAAATATCAAGAATCACACAGCAAACATAGCTAAATGCATCCTTTTTTACAATTTTTCTATTGTGTTATTTTACCTTATGATAATTTCTGTTATTTTCACTTTTAGATCAAATGAACATAGTCTTATGATGCATTTCCAATGCAGCGATACACTTTTTTAAAATCTTTCCTTACAAGTTGTTTTACCTATTCTACTATATGATTGATCGTTTGCAGTAGTAAAACTGCAAGGTTTTGCAACTGTCAACGATTGAACATATGACAGAAAAAAAGAATTTAAAGCTTTCTGAAGGATTTACCATAATTCACTTCTCCTATGTAGTTAAAAGTAAATCAAATGCCCCGATCATTATAAAAATCCCATTAGTAATACACCCATTCTCCGCCCGTCTATGAGTGTTCTTGTTTTGTTATTACATTAAGTAAGAAAAATGTTTTACGTCATTGTTAGTTTTAGCATGCATAATGTTTCTTCAATTGTTACTTGTGCACATGTATCTTGTGATGAAAACAGGTATTCGTGAATATCGTACGACAGTTATATTCACTGTTAGTGCACGCATACTTTTTATGATGAACACTTTGATTTTGAAAGTACATTTTTTAACAATATTTAACATGTTCATTGCGGCATGAACATGCTAACATTTAAAATGCAATAAGTTTACTCTTAAAATCAAAATCAACTTCATACATATTTAAATGATAAACAATATGCCATGTTTTTTCTACACATTGTATTGTCTAAAAGCATAAAATCCATAAATACTTGATTTTTTTAAATGAGTTTAATGTTCACATGTGTGGGTATATATTTTTATTACAAAAATATAATTTGCAATTTTACTTTACAAGATTACAAGTTTTATTGTAGGATTTTTTAAAATATCAAGAATCACACAGCAAACATAGCTAAATGCATCCTTTTTTACAATTTTTCTATTGTGTTATTTCACCTTATGATAATTTCTGTTATTTTCACTTTTAGATCAAATGAACATAGTCTTATGATGCATTTCCAATGCAGCGATACACTTTTTTAAAATCTTTCCTTGCAAGTTGTTTTACCTATTCTGCTATATGATTGATCGTTTGCAGTAGTAAAACTGCAAGGTTTTGCAACTGTCAACGATTGAACATATGACAGAAAAAAAGAAGTTAAAGCTTTCTGAAGGATTTACCATAATTCACTTCTCCTATGTAGTTAAAAGTAAATTAAATGCAAGATCATCCCATTAGTAATACACCCATTCTCCGCCCGTCTATGAGTGTTCTTGTTTTGTTATTACATTAAGTAAGAAAAATGTTTTACGTCATTGTTAGTTTTAGCATGCGTAATGTTTCTGCAATTGTTACTTGTGCACATGTATCTTGTGATGAAAACAGGTATTCGTGAATATCATACGACAGTTATATTCACTGTTAGTGCACGCATACTTTTTATGATGAACACTCTGATTTTGAAAGTACATTTTTTAACAATATTTAAAATGTTCATTGCGGCATGAACATGCTAACATTTAAAATGCAATAAGTTTACTCTTAAAATCAAAATCAACTTCATACATATTTAAATGATAAACAATATGCCATGTTTTTTCTACACATTGTATTGTCTAAAAGCATAAAATCCATAAATACTTGATTTTGTTAAATGAGTTTAATGTTCACATGTGTGGGTATATATTTTTATTACGAAAATATAATTTGCAATTTTACTTTACCAGATTACAAGTTTTATTGTAGGATTTTTTAAAATATCAAGAATCACACAGCAAACATAGCTAAATGCATCCTTTTTTACAATTTTTCTATTGTGTTATTTTACCTTATGATAATTTCTGTTATTTTCACTTTTAGATCAAATGAACATAGTCTTATGATGCATTTCCAATGCAGCGATACACTTTTTTAAAATCTTTCCTTACAAGTTGTTTTACCTATTCTGCTATATGATTGATCGTTTGCAGTAGTAAAACTGCAAGGTTTTGCAACTGTCAACGATTGAACATATGACAGAAAAAAAGAATTTAAAGCTTTCTGAAGGATTTACCATAATTCACTTCTCCTATGTAGTTAAAAGTAAATTAAATGCACCGATCATCCCATTAGTAATACACCCATTCTCCGCCCGTCTATGAGTGTTCTTGTTTTGTTATTACATTAAGTAAGAAAAATGTTTTACGTCATTGTTAGTTTTAGCATGCGTAATGTTTCTGCAATTGTTACTTGTGCACATGTATCTTGTGATGAAAACAGGTATTCGTGAATATCATACGACAGTTATATTCACTGTTAGTGCACGCATACTTTTTATGATGAACACTCTGATTTTGAAAGTACATTTTTTAACAATATTTAAAATGTTCATTGCGGCATGAACATGCTAACATTTAAAATGCAATAAGTTTACTCTTAAAATCAAAATCAACTTCATACATATTTAAATGATAAACAATATGCCATGTTTTTTCTACACATTGTATTGTCTAAAAGCATAAAATCCATAAATACTTGATTTTTTTAAATGAGTTTAATGTTCACATGTGTGGGTATATATTTTTATTACGAAAATATAATTTGCAATTTTACTTTACCAGATTACAAGTTTTATTGTAGGATTTTTTAAAATATCAAGAATCACACAGCAAACATAGCTAAATGCATCCTTTTTTACAATTTTTCTATTGTGTTATTTTACCTTATGATAATTTCTGTTATTTTCACTTTTAGATCAAATGAACATAGTCTTATGATGCATTTCCAATGCAGCAATACACTTTTTTAAAATCTTTCCTTACAAGTTGTTTTACCTATTCTAATATATGATTGATCGTTTGCTGTAGTAAAACTGCAAGGTTTTGCAACTGTCAACGATTGAACATATGACAGAAAAAAAGAAGTTAAAGCTTTCTGAAGGATTTACCATAATTCACTTCTCCTATGTAGTTAAAAGTAAATTAAATGCACCGATCATCCCATTAGTAATACACCCATTCTCCGCCCGTCTATGAGTGTTCTTGTTTTGTTATTACATTAAGTAAGAAAAATGTTTTACGTCATTGTTAGTTTTAGCATGCGTAATGTTTCTGCAATTGTTACTTGTGCACATGTATCTTGTGATGAAAACAGGTATTCGTGAATATCATACGACAGTTATATTCACTGTTAGTGCACGCATACTTTTTATGATGAACACTCTGATTTTGAAAGTACATTTTTTAACAATATTTAAAATGTTCATTGCGGCATGAACATGCTAACATTTAAAATGCAATAAGTTTACTCTTAAAATCAAAATCAACTTCATACATATTTAAATGATAAACAATATGCCATGTTTTTTCTACACATTGTATTGTCTAAAAGCATAAAATACATAAATACTTGATTTTTTTAAATGAGTTTAATGTTCACATGTGTGGGTATATATTTTTATTACGAAAATATAATTTGCAATTTTACTTTACCAGATTACAAGTTTTATTGTAGGATTTTTTAAAATATAAGAATCACACAGCAAACATAGCTAAATGCATCCTTTTTTACAATTTTTCTATTGTGTTATTTTACCTTATGATAATTTCTGTTATTTTCACTTTTAGATCAAATGAACATAGTCTTATGATGCATTTCCAATGCAGCGATACACTTTTTTAAAATCTTTCCTTACAAGTTGTTTTACCTATTCTACTATATGATTGATCGTTTGCAGTAGTAAAACTGCAAGGTTTTGCAACTGTCAACGATTGAACATATGACAGAAAAAAAGAAGTTAAAGCTTTCTGAAGGATTTACCATAATTCACTTCTCCTATGTAGTTAAAAGTAAATCAAATGCCCCGATCATTATAAAAATCCCATTAGTAATACACCCATTCTCCGCCCGTCTATGAGTGTTCTTGTTTTGTTATTACATTAAGTAAGAAAAATGTTTTACGTCATTGTTAGTTTTAGCATGCATAATGTTTCTTCAATTGTTACTTGTGCACATGTATCTTGTGATGAAAACAGGTATTCGTGAATATCGTACGACAGTTATATTCACTGTTAGTGCACGCATACTTTTTATGATGAACACTTTGATTTTGAAAGTACATTTTTTAACAATATTTAACATGTTCATTGCGGCATGAACATGCTAACATTTAAAATGCAATAAGTTTACTCTTAAAATCAAAATCAAGTTCATACATATTTAAATGATAAACAATATGCCATGTTTTTTCTACACATTGTATTGTCTAAAAGCATAAAATCCATAAATACTTGATTTTTTTAAATGAGTTTAATGTTCACATGTGTGGGTATATATTTTTATTACAAAAATATAATTTGCAATTTTACTTTCCAAGATTACAAGTTTTATTGTAGGATTTTTTAAAATATCAAGAATCACACAGCAAACATAGCTAAATGCATCCTTTTTTACAATTTTTCTATTGTGTTATTTCACCTTATGATAATTTCTGTTATTTTCACTTTTAGATCAAATGAACATAGTCTTATGATGCATTTCCAATGCAGCGATACACTTTTTTAAAATCTTTCCTTACAAGTTGTTTTACCTATTCTGCTATATGATTGATCGTTTGCAGTAGTAAAACTGCAAGGTTTTGCAACTGTCAACGATTGAACATATGACAGAAAAAAAGAAGTTAAAGCTTTCTGAAGGATTTACCATAATTCACTTCTCCTATGTAGTTAAAAGTAAATTAAATGCACCGATCATCCCATTAGTAATACACCCATTCTCCGCCCGTCTATGAGTGTTCTTGTTTTGTTATTACATTAAGTAAGAAAAATGTTTTACGTCATTGTTAGTTTTAGCATGCGTAATGTTTCTGCAATTGTTACTTGTGCACATGTATCTTGTGATGAAAACAGGTATTCGTGAATATCATACGACAGTTATATTCACTGTTAGTGCACGCATACTTTTTATGATGAACACTCTGATTTTGAAAGTACATTTTTTAACAATATTTAAAATGTTCATTGCGGCATGAACATGCTAACATTTAAAATGCAATAAGTTTACTCTTAAAATCAAAATCAACTTCATACATATTTAAATGATAAACAATATGCCATGTTTTTTCTACACATTGTATTGTCTAAAAGCATAAAATCCATAAATACTTGATTTTTTTAAATGAGTTTAATGTTCACATGTGTGGGTATATATTTTTATTACGAAAATATAATTTGCAATTTTACTTTACCAGATTACAAGTTTTATTGTAGGATTTTTTAAAATATCAAGAATCACACAGCAAACATAGCTAAATGCATCCTTTTTTACAATTTTTCTATTGTGTTATTTTACCTTATGATAATTTCTGTTATTTTCACTTTTAGATCAAATGAACATAGTCTTATGATGCATTTCCAATGCAGCAATACACTTTTTTAAAATCTTTCCTTACAAGTTGTTTTACCTATTCTAATATATGATTGATCGTTTGCTGTAGTAAAACTGCAAGGTTTTGCAACTGTCAACGATTGAACATATGACAGAAAAAAAGAAGTTAAAGCTTTCTGAAGGATTTACCATAATTCACTTCTCCTATGTAGTTAAAAGTAAATCAAATGCCCCGATCATTATAAAAATCCCATTAGTAATACACCCATTCTCCGCCCGTCTATGAGTGTTCTTGTTTTGTTATTACATTAAGTAAGAAAAATGTTTTACGTCATTGTTAGTTTTAGCATGCATAATGTTTCTTCAATTGTTACTTGTGCACATGTATCTTGTGATGAAAACAGGTATTCGTGAATATCGTACGACAGTTATATTCACTGTTAGTGCACGCATACTTTTTATGATGAACACTTTGATTTTGAAAGTACATTTTTTAACAATATTTAACATGTTCATTGCGGCATGAACATGCTAACATTTAAAATGCAATAAGTTTACTCTTAAAATCAAATTCAAGTTCATACATATTTAAATGATAAACAATATGCCATGTTTTTTCTACACATTGTATTGTCTAAAAGCATAAAATCCATAAATACTTGATTTTTTTAAATGAGTTTAATGTTCACATGTGTGGGTATATATTTTTATTACAAAAATATAATTTGCAATTTTACTTTACAAGATTACAAGTTTTATTGTAGGATTTTTTAAAATATCAAGAATCACACAGCAAACATAGCTAAATGCATCCTTTTTTACAATTTTTCTATTGTGTTATTTCACCTTATGATAATTTCTGTTATTTTCACTTTTAGATCAAATGAACATAGTCTTATGATGCATTTCCAATGCAGCGATACACTTTTTTAAAATCTTTCCTTACAAGTTGTTTTACCTATTCTGCTATATGATTGATCGTTTGCAGTAGTAAAACTGCAAGGTTTTGCAACTGTCAACGATTGAACATATGACAGAAAAAAAGAAGTTAAAGCTTTCTGAAGGATTTACCATAATTCACTTCTCCTATGTAGTTAAAAGTAAATTAAATGCACCGATCATCCCATTAGTAATACACCCATTCTCCGCCCGTCTATGAGTGTTCTTGTTTTGTTATTACATTAAGTAAGAAAAATGTTTTACGTCATTGTTAGTTTTAGCATGCGTAATGTTTCTGCAATTGTTACTTGTGCACATGTATCTTGTGATGAAAACAGGTATTCGTGAATATCATACGACAGTTATATTCACTGTTAGTGCACGCATACTTTTTATGATGAACACTCTGATTTTGAAAGTACATTTTTTAACAATATTTAAAATGTTCATTGCGGCATGAACATGCTAACATTTAAAATGCAATAAGTTTACTCTTAAAATCAAAATCAACTTCATACATATTTAAATGATAAACAATATGCCATGTTTTTTCTACACATTGTATTGTCTAAAAGCAATTAAATCCATAAATACTTGATTTTTTTAAATGAGTTTAATGTTCACATGTGTGGGTATATATTTTTATTACGAAAATATAATTTGCAATTTTACTTTACCAGATTACAAGTTTTATTGTAGGATTTTTTAAAATATCAAGAATCACACAGCAAACATAGCTAAATGCATCCTTTTTCACAATTTTTCTATTGTGTTATTTTACCTTATGATAATTTCTGTTATTTTCAGTTTTAGATCAAATGAACATAGTCTTATGATGCATTTCCAATGCACCGATACACTTTTTTAAAATCTTTCCTTACAAGTTGTTTTACCTATTCTGCTATATGATTGATCGTTTGCAGTAGTAAAACTGCAAGGTTTTTGCAACTGTCAACGATTGAACATATGACAGAAAAAAAGAAGTTAAAGCTTTCTGAAGGATTTACCATAATTCACTTCTCCTATGTAGTTAAAAGTAAATCAAATGCCCCGATCATTATAAAAATCCCATTAGTAATACACCCATTCTCCGCCCGTCTATGAGTGTTCTTGTTTTGTTATTACATTAAGTAAGAAAAATGTTTTACGTCATTGTTACTTTTAGCATGCGTAATGTTTCTGCAATTGTTACTTGTGCACATGTATCTGGTGATGAAAACAGGTATTCGTGAATATCGTACGACAGTTATATTCACTGTTAGTGCACGCATACTTTTTATGATGAACACTCTGATTTTGAAAGTACATTTTTTAACAATATTTAAAATGTTCATTGCGGCATGAACATGCTAACATTTAAAATGCAATAAGTTTACTCTTAAAATCAAAATCAACTTCATACATATTTAAATGATAAACAATATGCCATGTTTTTTCTACACATTGTATTGTCTAAAAGCATAAAATCCATAAATACTTGATTTTTTTAAATGAGTTTAATGTTCACATGTGTGGGTATATATTTTTATTACGAAAATATAATTTGCAATTTTACTTTACCAGATTACAAGTTTTATTGTAGGATTTTTTAAAATATCAAGAATCACACAGCAAACATAGCTAAATGCATCCTTTTTTACAATTTTTCTATTGTGTTATTTTACCTTATGATAATTTCTGTTATTTTCACTTTTAGATCAAATGAACATAGTCTTATGATGCATTTCCAATGCAGCGATACACTTTTTTAAAATCTTTCCTTACAAGTTGTTTTACCTATTCTGCTATATGATTGATCCTTTGCAGTAGTAAAACTGCAAGGTTTTGCAACTGTCAACGATTGAACATATGACAGAAAAAAAGAAGTTAAAGCTTTCTGAAGGATTTACCATAATTCACTTCTCCTATGTAGTTAAAAGTAAATTAAATGCACAGATCATTATAAAAATCCCATTAGTAATACACCCATTCTCCGCCCGTCTATGAGTGTTCTTGTTTTGTTATTACATTAAGTAAGAAAAATGTTTTACGTCATTGTTACTTTTAGCATGCGCAATGTTTCTGCAATTGTTACTTGTGCACATGTATCTTGTGATGAAAACAGGTATTCGTGAATATCGTACGACAGTTATATTCACTGTTAGTGCACGCATACTTTTTATGATGAACACTCTGATTTTGAAAGTACATTTTTTAACAATATTTAAAATGTTCATTGCGGCATGAACATGCTAACATTTAAAATGCAATAAGTTTACTCTTAAAATCAAAATCAACTTCATACATATTTAAATGATAAACAATATGCCATGTTTTTTCTACACATTGTATTGTCTAAAAGCATAAAATACATAAATACTTGATTTTTTTAAATGAGTTTAATGTTCACATGTGTGGGTATATATTTTTATTACGAAAATATAATTTGCAATTTTACTTTACCAGATTACAAGTTTTATTGTAGGATTTTTTAAAATATCAAGAATCACACAGCAAACATAGCTAAATGCATCCTTTTTCACAATTTTTCTATTGTGTTATTTTACCTTATGATAATTTCTGTTATTTTCACTTTTAGATCAAATGAACATAGTCTTATGATGCATTTCCAATGCACCGATACACTTTTTTAAAATCTTTCCTTACAAGTTGTTTTACCTATTCTGCTATATGATTGATCGTTTGCAGTAGTAAAACTGCAAGGTTTTTGCAACTGTCAACGATTGAACATATGACAGAAAAAAAGAAGTTAAAGCTTTCTGAAGGATTTACCATAATTCACTTCTCCTATGTAGTTAAAAGTAAATTAAATGCACCGATCATTATAAAAATCCCATTAGTAATACACCCATTCTCCGCTCGTCTATGAGTGTTCTTGTTTTGTTATTACATTAAGTAAGAAAAATGTTTTACGTCATTGTTACTTTTAGCATGCGTAATGTTTCTGCAATTGTTACTTGTGCACATGTATCTTGTGATGAAAACAGGTATTCGTGAATATCGTACGACAGTTATATTCACTGTTAGTGCACGCATACTTTTTATGATGAACACTCTGATTTTGAAAGTACATTTTTTAACAATATTTAAAATGTTCATTGCGGCATGAACATGCTAACATTTAAAATGCAATAAGTTTACTCTTAAAATCAAAATCAACTTCATACATATTTAAATGATAAACAATATGCCATGTTTTTTCTACACATTGTATTGTCTAAAAGCATAAAATACATAAATACTTGATTTTTTTAAATGAGTTTAATGTTCACATGTGTGGGTATATATTTTTATTACGAAAATATAATTTGCAATTTTACTTTACAAGATTACAAGTTTTATTGTAGGATTTTTTAAAATATCAAGAATCACACAGCAAACATAGCTAAATGCATCCTTTTTCACAATTTTTCTATTGTGTTATTTTACCTTATGATAATTTCTGTTATTTTCACTTTTAGATCAAATGAACATAGTCTTATGATGCATTTCCAATGCACCGATACACTTTTTTAAAATCTTTCCTTACAAGTTGTTTTACCTATTCTGCTATATGATTGATCGTTTGCAGTAGTAAAACTGCAAGGTTTTTGCAACTGTCAACGATTGAACATATGACAGAAAAAAAGAAGTTAAAGCTTTCTGAAGGATTTACCATAATTCACTTCTCCTATGTAGTTAAAAGTAAATTAAATGCACCGATCATTATAAAAATCCCATTAGTAATACACCCATTCTCCGCCCGTCTATGAGTGTTCTTGTTTTGTTATTACATTAAGTAAGAAAAATGTTTTACGTCATTGTTACTTTTAGCATGCGTAATGTTTCTGCAATTGTTACTTGTGCACATGTATCTTGTGATGAAAACAGGTATTCGTGAATATCGTACTACAGTTATATTCACTGTTAGTGCACGCATACTTTTTATGATGAACACTCTGATTTTGAAAGTACATTTTTTAACAATATTTAAAATGTTCATTGCGGCATGAACATGCTAACATTTAAAATGCAATAAGTTTACTCTTAAAATCAAAATCAACTTCATACATATTTAAATGATAAACAATATGCCATGTTTTTTCTACACATTGTATTGTCTAAAAGCATAAAATCCATAAATACTTGATTTTTTTAAATGAGTTTAATGTTCACATGTGTGGGTATATATTTTTATTACGAAAATATAATTTGCAATTTTACTTTACCAGATTACAAGTTTTATTGTAGGATTTTTTAAAATATCAAGAATCACACAGCAAACATAGCTAAATGCATCCTTTTTTACAATTTTTCTATTGTGTTATTTTACCTTATGATAATTTCTGTTATTTTCACTTTTAGATCAAATGAACATAGTCTTATGATGCATTTCCAATGCAGCGATACACTTTTTTAAAATCTTTCCTTACAAGTTGTTTTACCTATTCTGCTATATGATTGATCGTTTGCAGTAGTAAAACTGCAAGGTTTTTGCAACTGTCAACGATTGAACATATGACAGAAAAAAAGAAGTTAAAGCTTTCTGAAGGATTTACCATAATTCACTTCTCCTATGTAGTTAAAAGTAAATTAAATGCACCGATCATTATAAAAATCCCATTAGTAATACACCCATTCTCCGCTCGTCTATGAGTGTTCTTGTTTTGTTATTACATTAAGTAAGAAAAATGTTTTACGTCATTGTTACTTTTAGCATGCGTAATGTTTCTGCAATTGTTACTTGTGCACATGTATCTTGTGATGAAAACAGGTATTCGTGAATATCGTACGACAGTTATATTCACTGTTAGTGCACGCATACTTTTTATGATGAACACTCTGATTTTGAAAGTACATTTTTTAACAATATTTAAAATGTTCATTGCGGCATGAACATGCTAACATTTAAAATGCAATAAGTTTACTCTTAAAATCAAAATCAACTTCATACATATTTAAATGATAAACAATATGCCATGTTTTTTCTACACATTGTATTGTCTAAAAGCATAAAATACATAAATACTTGATTTTTTTAAATGAGTTTAATGTTCACATGTGTGGGTATATATTTTTATTACGAAAATATAATTTGCAATTTTACTTTACCAGATTACAAGTTTTATTGTAGGATTTTTTAAAATATCAAGAATCACACAGCAAACATAGCTAAATGCATCCTTTTTTACAATTTTTCTATTGTGTTATTTTACCTTATGATAATTTCTGTTATTTTCACTTTTAGATCAAATGAACATAGTCTTATGATGCATTTCCAATGCAGCGATACACTTTTTTAAAATCTTTCCTTACAAGTTGTTTTACCTATTCTGCTATATGATTGATCGTTTGCAGTAGTAAAACTGCAAGGTTTTGCAACTGTCAACGATTGAACATATTACAGAAAAAAAGAAGTTAAAGCTTTCTGAAGGATTTACCATAATTCACTTCTCCTATGTAGTTAAAAGTAAATTAAATGCACCGATCATTATAAAAATCCCATTAGTAATACACCCATTCTCCGCCCGTCTATGAGTGTTCTTGTTTTGTTATTACATTAAGTAAGAAAAATGTTTTACGTCATTGTTACTTTTAGCATCCGTAATGTTTCTGCAATTGTTACTTGTGCACATGTATCTTGTGATGAAAACAGGTATTCGTGAATATCGTACGACAGTTATATTCACTGTTAGTGCACGCATACTTTTTATGATGAACACTCTGATTTTGAAAGTACATTTTTTAACAATATTTAAAATGTTCATTGCGGCATGAACATGCTAACATTTAAAATGCAATAAGTTTACTCTTAAAATCAAAATCAACTTCATACATATTTAAATGATAAACAATATGCCATGTTTTTTCTACACATTGTATTGTCTAAAAGCATAAAATACATAAATACTTGATTTTTTTAAATGAGTTTAATGTTCACATGTGTGGGTATATATTTTTATTACAAAAATATAATTTGCAATTTTACTTTACAAGATTACAAGTTTTATTGTAGGATTTTTTAAAATATCAAGAATCACACAGCAAACATAGCTAAATGCATCCTTTTTTACAATTTTTCTATTGTGTTATTTCACCTTATGATAATTTCTGTTATTTTCACTTTTAGATCAAATGAACATAGTCTTATGATGCATTTCCAATGCAGCGATACACTTTTTTAAAATCTTTCCTTACAAGTTGTTTTACCTATTCTGCTATATGATTGATCGTTTGCAGTAGTAAAACTGCAAGGTTTTGCAACTGTCAACGATTGAACATATGACAGAAAAAAAGAAGTTAAAGCTTTCTGAAGGATTTACCATAATTCACTTCTCCTATGTAGTTAAAAGTAAATTAAATGCACCGATCATTATAAAAATCCCATTAGTAATACACCCATTCTCCGCCCGTCTATGAGTGTTCTTGTTTTGTTATTACATTAAGTAAGAAAAATGTTTTACGTCATTGTTAGTTTTAGCATGCGTAATGTTTCTGCAATTGTTACTTGTGCACATGTATCTTGTGATGAAAACAGGTATTCGTGAATATCATACGACAGTTATATTCACTGTTAGTGCACGCATACTTTTTATGATGAACACTCTGATTTTGAAAGTACATTTTTTAACAATATTTAAAATGTTCATTGCGGCATGAACATGCTAACATTTAAAATGCAATAAGTTTACTCTTAAAATCAAAATCAACTTCATACATATTTAAATGATAAACAATATGCCATGTTTTTTCTACACATTGTATTGTCTAAAAGCAATTAAATCCATAAATACTTGATTTTTTTAAATGAGTTTAATGTTCACATGTGTGGGTATATATTTTTATTACGAAAATATAATTTGCAATTTTACTTTACCAGATTACAAGTTTTATTGTAGGATTTTTTAAAATATCAAGAATCACACAGCAAACATAGCTAAATGCATCCTTTTTCACAATTTTTCTATTGTGTTATTTTACCTTATGATAATTTCTGTTATTTTCACTTTTAGATCAAATGAACATAGTCTTATGATGCATTTCCAATGCACCGATACACTTTTTTAAAATCTTTCCTTACAAGTTGTTTTACCTATTCTGCTATATGATTGATCGTTTGCAGTAGTAAAACTGCAAGGTTTTTGCAACTGTCAACGATTGAACATATGACAGAAAAAAAGAAGTTAAAGCTTTCTGAAGGATTTACCATAATTCACTTCTCCTATGTAGTTAAAAGTAAATTAAATGCACCGATCATTATAAAAATCCCATTAGTAATACACCCATTCTCCGCCCGTCTATGAGTGTTCTTGTTTTGTTATTACATTAAGTAAGAAAAATGTTTTACGTCATTGTTACTTTTAGCATGCGTAATGTTTCTGCAATTGTTACTTGTGCACATGTATCTTGTGATGAAAACAGGTATTCGTGAATATCGTACGACAGTTATATTCACTGTTAGTGCACGCATACTTTTTATGATGAACACTCTGATTTTGAAAGTACATTTTTTAACAATATTTAAAATGTTCATTGCGGCATGAACATGCTAACATTTAAAATGCAATAAGTTTACTCTTAAAATCAAAATCAACTTCATACATATTTAAATGATAAACAATATGCCATGTTTTTTCTCCACATTGTATTGTCTAAAAGCATAAAATCCATAAATACTTGATTTTTTTAAATGAGTTTAATGTTCACATGTGTGGGTATATATTTTTATTACGAAAATATAATTTGCAATTATACTTTACCAGATTACAAGTTTTATTGTAGGATTTTTTAAAATATCAAGAATCACACAGCAAACATAGCTAAATGCATCCTTTTTTACAATTTTTCTATTGTGTTATTTTACCTTATGATAATTTCTGTTATTTTCACTTTTAGATCAAATGAACATAGTCTTATGATGCATTTCCAATGCAGCGATACACTTTTTTAAAATCTTTCCTTACAAGTTGTTTTACCTATTCTACTATATGATTGATCGTTTGCAGTAGTAAAACTGCAAGGTTTTGCAACTGTCAACGATTGAACATATGACAGAAAAAAAGAATTTAAAGCTTTCTGAAGGATTTACCATAATTCACTTCTCCTATGTAGTTAAAAGTAAATCAAATGCCCCGATCATTATAAAAATCCCATTAGTAATACACCCATTCTCCGCCCGTCTATGAGTGTTCTTGTTTTGTTATTACATTAAGTAAGAAAAATGTTTTACGTCATTGTTACTTTTAGCATGCGTAATGTTTCTGCAATTGTTACTTGTGCACATGTATCTGGTGATGAAAACAGGTATTCGTGAATATCGTACGACAGTTATATTCACTGTTAGTGCACGCATACTTTTTATGATGAACACTCTGATTTTGAAAGTACATTTTTTAACAATATTTAAAATGTTCATTGCGGCATGAACATGCTAACATTTAAAATGCAATAAGTTTACTCTTAAAATCAAAATCAAGTTCATACATATTTAAATGATAAACAATATGCCATGTTTTTTCTACACATTGTATTGTCTAAAAGCATAAAATCCATAAATACTTGATTTTTTTAAATGAGTTTAATGTTCACATGTGTGGGGGCATATTTTTATTACAAAAATATAATTTGCAATTTTACTTTACAAGATTACAAGTTTTATTGTAGGATTTTTTAAAATATCAAGAATCACACAGCAAACATAGCTAAATGCATCCTTTTTTACAATTTTTCTATTGTGTTATTTCACCTTATGATAATTTCTGTTATTTTCACTTTTAGATCAAATGAACATAGTCTTATGATGCATTTCCAATGCAGCGATACACTTTTTTAAAATCTTTCCTTACAAGTTGTTTTACCTATTCTGCTATATGATTGATCGTTTGCAGTAGTAAAACTGCAAGGTTTTGCAACTGTCAACGATTGAACATATGACAGAAAAAAAGAATTTAAAGCTTTCTGAAGGATTTACCATAATTCACTTCTCCTATGTAGTTAAAAGTAAATCAAATGCCCCGATCATTATAAAAATCCCATTAGTAATACACCCATTCTCCGCCCGTCTATGAGTGTTCTTGTTTTGTTATTACATTAAGTAAGAAAAATGTTTTACGTCATTGTTACTTTTAGCATGCGTAATGTTTCTGCAATTGTTACTTGTGCACATGTATCTTGTGATGAAAACAGGTATTCGTGAATATCGTACGACAGTTATATTCACTGTTAGTGCACGCATACTTTTTATGATGAACACTCTGATTTTGAAAGTACATTTTTTAACAATATTTAAAATGTTCATTCGGCATGAACATGCTAACATTTTAAATGCAATAAGTTTACTCTTAAAATCAAAATCAACTTCATACATATTTAAATGATAAACAATATGCAATGTTTTTTCTACACATTGTATTGTCTAAAAGCATAAAATCCATAAATACTTGATTTTTTTAAATGAGTTTAATGTTCACATGTGTGGGTATATATTTTTATTACGAAAATATAATTTGCAATTTTACTTTACCAGATTACAAGTTTTATTGTAGGATTTTTTAAAATATCAAGAATCACACAGCAAACATAGCTAAATGCATCCTTTTTTACAATTTTTCTATTGTGTTATTTTACCTGTTATTTTCACTTTTAGATCAAATGAACATAGTCTTATGATGCATTTCCAATGCACCGATACACTTTTTTAAAATCTTTCCTTACAAGTTGTTTTACCTATTCTGCTATATGATTGATCGTTTGCAGTAGTAAAACTGCAAGGTTTTGCAACTGTCAACGATTGAACATATTACAGAAAAAAAGAAGTTAAAGCTTTCTGAAGGATTTACCATAATTCACTTCTCCTATGTAGTTAAAAGTAAATCAAATGCACCGATCATTATAAAATTCCCATTAGTTATACACCCATTCTCCGCCCGTCTAAGAGTGTTCTTGTTTTGTTATTATATTAAGTAAGAAAAATGTTTTACGTCATTGTTAGTTTTAGCATGCATAATGTTTCTGCAATTGTTACTTGTGCACATGTATCTTGTGATGAAAACAGGTATTCGTGAATATCGTACGACAGTTATATTCACTGTTAGTGCACGCATACTTTTTATGATGAACACTTTGATTTTGAAAGTACATTTTTTAACAATATTTAACATGTTCATTGCGGCATGAACATGCTAACATTTAAAATGCAATAAGTTTACTCTTAAAATCAAAATCAAGTTCATACATATTTAAATGATAAACAATATGCCATGTTTTTTCTACACATTGTATTGTCTAAAAGCATAAAATCCATAAATACTTGATTTTTTTAAATGAGTTTAATGTTCACATGTGTGGGTATATATTTTTATTACAAAAATATAATTTGCAATTTTACTTTACAAGATTACAAGTTTTATTGTAGGATTTTTTAAAATATCAAGAATCACACAGCAAACATAGCTAAATGCATCCTTTTTTACAATTTTTCTATTGTGTTATTTTACCTGTTATTTTCACTTTTAGATCAAATGAACATAGTCTTATGATGCATTTCCAATGCACCGATACACTTTTTTAAAATCTTTCCTTACAAGTTGTTTTACCTATTCTGCTATATGATTGATCGTTTGCAGTAGTAAAACTGCAAGGTTTTGCAACTGTCAACGATTGAACATATTACAGAAAAAAAGAAGTTAAAGCTTTCTGAAGGATTTACCATAATTCACTTCTCCTATGTAGTTAAAAGTAAATCAAATGCACCGATCATTATAAAATTCCCATTAGTTATACACCCATTCTCCGCCCGTCTATGAGTGTTCTTGTTTTGTTATTACATTAAGTAAGAAAAATGTTTTAGGTCATTGTTAGTTTTAGCATGCGTAATGTTTCTGCAATTGTTACTTGTGCACATGTATCTTGTGATGAAAACAGGTATTCGTGAATATCGTACGACAGTTATATTCACTGTTAGTGCACGCATACTTTTTATGATGAACACTCTAATTTTGAAAGTACATTTTTTAACAATATTTAAAATGTTCATTGCGGCATGAACATGCTAACATTTAAAATGCAATAAGTTTACTCTTAAAATCAAAATCAACTTCATACATATTTAAATGATAAACAATATGCAATGTTTTTTCTACACATTGTATTGCCTAAAAGCATTAAATCCATAAATACTTGATTTTTTTAAATGAGTTTAATGTTCACATGTGTGGGTATATATTTTTATTACGAAAATATAATTTGCAATTTTACTTTACCAGGTTACAAGTTTTATTGTAGGATTTTTTAAAATATCAAGAATCACACAGCAAACATAGCTAAATGCATCCTTTTTTACAATTTTTCTATTGTGTTATTTTACCTTATGATAATTTCTGTTATTTTCACTTTTAGATCAAATGAACATAGTCTTATGATGCATTTCCAATGCAGCGATACACTTTTTTAAAATCTTTCCTTACAAGTTGTTTTACCTATTCTGCTATATGATTGATCGTTTGCAGTAGTAAAACTGCAAGGTTTTTGCAACTGTCAACGATTGAACATATGACAGAAAAAAAGAAGTTAAAGCTTTCTGAAGGATTTACCATAATTCACTTCTCCTATGTAGTTAAAAGTAAATCAATTGCACCGATCAATATAAAAATCCCATTTGTAATACACCCATTCTCCGCCCGTCTATGAGTGTTCTTGTTTTGTTATTACATTAAGTAAGAAAAATGTTTTACGTCATTGTTAGTTTTAGCATGCGTAATGTTTCTGCAATTGTTACTTGTGCACATGTATCTTGTGATGAAAACAGGTATTCGTGAATATCATACGACAGTTAGTGCACGCATACTTTTTATGATGAACACTCTGATTTTGAAAGTACATTTTTTAACAATATTTAAAATGTTCATTGCGGCATGAACATGCTAACATTTAAAATGCAATAAGTTTACTCTTAAAATCAAAATCAACTTCATACATATTTAAATGATAAACAATATGCCATGTTTTTTCTACACATTGTATTGTCTAAAAGCATAAAATACATAAATACTTGATTTTTAAAATACTTTACAAGATTACAAGTTTTATTGTAGGATTTTTTAAAATATCAAGAATCACACAGCAAACATAGCTAAATGCATCCTTTTTTACAATTTTTCTATTGTGTTATTTCACCTTATGATAATTTCTGTTATTTTCACTTTGAGATCAAATGAACATAGTCTTATGATGCATTTCCAATGCACCGATACACTTTTTTAAAATCTTTCCTTACAAGTTGTTTTACCTATTCTGCTATATGATTGATCGTTTGCAGTAGTAAAACTGCAAGGTTTTGCAACTGTCAACGATTGAACATATGACAGAAAAAAAGAAGTTAAAGCTTTCTGAAGGATTTACCATAATTCACTTCTCCTATGTAGTTAAAAGTAAATTAAATGCACCGATCATCCCATTAGTAATACACCCATTCTCCGCCCGTCTATGAGTGTTCTTGTTTTGTTATTACATTAAGTAAGAAAAATGTTTTACGTCATTGTTAGTTTTAGCATGCGTAATGTTTCTGCAATTGTTACTTGTGCACATGTATCTTGTGATGAAAACAGGTATTCGTGAATATCATACGACAGTTATATTCACTGTTAGTGCACGCATACTTTTTATGATGAACACTCTGATTTTGAAAGTACATTTTTTAACAATATTTAAAATGTTCATTGCGGCATGAACATGCTAACATTTAAAATGCAATAAGTTTACTCTTAAAATCAAAATCAACTTCATACATATTTAAATGATAAACAATATGCCATGTTTTTTCTACACATTGTATTGTCTAAAAGCATAAAATACATAAATACTTGATTTTTTTAAATGAGTTTAATGTTCACATGTGTGGGTATATATTTTTATTACAAAAATATAATTTGCAATTTTACTTTACAAGATTACAAGTTTTATTGTAGGATTTTTTAAAATATCAAGAATCACACAGCAAACATAGCTAAATGCATCCTTTTTTACAATTTTTCTATTGTGTTATTTCACCTTATGATAATTTCTGTTATTTTCACTTTTAGATCAAATGAACATAGTCTTATGATGCATTTCCAATGCAGCGATACACTTTTTTAAAATCTTTCCTTACAAGTTGTTTTACCTATTCTGCTATATGATTGATCGTTTGCAGTAGTAAAACTGCAAGGTTTTTGCAACTGTCAACGATTGAACATATGACAGAAAAAAAGAAGTTAAAGCTTTCTGAAGGATTTACCATAATTCACTTCTCCTATGTAGTTAAAAGTAAATCAATTGCACCGATCAATATAAAAATCCCATTTGTAATACACCCATTCTCCGCCCGTCTATGAGTGTTCTTGTTTTGTTATTACATTAAGTAAGAAAAATGTTTTAGGTCATTGTTAGTTTTAGCATGCGTAATGTTTCTGCAATTGTTACTTGTGCACATGTATCTTGTGATGAAAACAGGTATTCGTGAATATCGTACGACAGTTATATTCACTGTTAGTGCACGCATACTTTTTATGATGAACACTTTGATTTTGAAAGTACATTTTTTAACAATACTTAAAATGTTCATTGCGGCATGAACATGCTAACATTTAAAATGCAATAAGTTTACTCTTAAAATCAAAATCAACTTCATACATATTTAAATGATAAACAATATGCAATGTTTTTTCTACACATTGTATTGTCTAAAAGCATAAAATCCATAAATACTTGATTTTTTTAAATGAGTTTAATGTTCACATGTGTGGGTATATATTTTTATTACGAAAATATAATTTGCAATTTTACTTTACCAGATTACAAGTTTTATTGTAGGATTTTTTAAAATATCAAGAATCACACAGCAAACATAGCTAAATGCATCCTTTTTTACAATTTTTCTATTGTGTTATTTTACCTGTTATTTTCACTTTTAGATCAAATGAACATAGTCTTATGATGCATATCCAATGCAGCGATACACTTTTTTAAAATCTTTCCTTACAAGTTGTTTTACCTATTCTGCTATATGATTGATCGTTTGCAGTAGTAAAACTGCAAGGTTTTGCAACTGTCAACGATTGAACATATTACAGAAAAAAAGAAGTTAAAGCTTTCTGAAGGATTTACCATAATTCACTTCTCCTATGTAGTTAAAAGTAAATCAAATGCACCGATCATTATAAAAATCCCATTAGTAATACACCCATTCTCCGCCCGTCTATGAATGTTCTTGTTTCATTAAGTAAGAAAAATGTTTTACGTCATTGTTAGTTTTAGCATGCGTAATGTTTCTGCAATTGTTACTTGTGCACATGTATCTTGTGATGAAAACAGGTATTCGTGAATATCATACGACAGTTAGTGCACGCATACTTTTTATGATGAACACTCTGATTTTGAAAGTACATTTTTTAACAATATTTAAAATGTTCATTGCGGCATGAACATGCTAACATTTAAAATGCAATAAGTTTACTCTTAAAATCAAAATCAACTTCATACATATTTAAATGATAAACAATATGCCATGTTTTTTCTACACATTGTATTGTCTAAAAGCATAAAATACATAAATACTTGATTTTTAAAATACTTTACAAGATTACAAGTTTTATTGTAGGATTTTTTAAAATATCAAGAATCACACAGCAAACATAGCTAAATGCATCCTTTTTTACAATTTTTCTATTGTGTTATTTCACCTTATGATAATTTCTGTTATTTTCACTTTGAGATCAAATGAACATAGTCTTATGATGCATTTCCAATGCAGCGATACACTTTTTTAAAATCTTTCCTTACAAGTTGTTTTACCTATTCTGCTATATGATTGATCGTTTGCAGTAGTAAAACTGCAAGGTTTTTGCAACTGTCAACGATTGAACATATGACAGAAAAAAAGAAGTTAAAGCTTTCTGAAGGATTTACCATAATTCACTTCTCCTATGTAGTTAAAAGTAAATTAAATGCACCGATCATCCCATTAGTAATACACCCATTCTCCGCCCGTCTATGAGTGTTCTTGTTTTGTTATTACATTAAGTAAGAAAAATGTTTTACGTCATTGTTAGTTTTAGCATGCGTAATGTTTCTGCAATTGTTACTTGTGCACATGTATCTTGTGATGAAAACAGGTATTCGTGAATATCATACGACAGTTATATTCACTGTTAGTGCACGCATACTTTTTATGATGAACACTCTGATTTTGAAAGTACATTTTTTAACAATATTTAAAATGTTCATTGCGGCATGAACATGCTAACATTTAAAATGCAATAAGTTTACTCTTAAAATCAAAATCAACTTCATACATATTTAAATGATAAACAATATGCCATGTTTTTTCTACACATTGTATTGTCTAAAAGCATAAAATACATAAATACTTGATTTTTTTAAATGAGTTTAATGTTCACATGTGTGGGTATATATTTTTATTACAAAAATATAATTTGCAATTTTACTTTACAAGATTACAAGTTTTATTGTAGGATTTTTTAAAATATCAAGAATCACACAGCAAACATAGCTAAATGCATCCTTTTTTACAATTTTTCTATTGTGTTATTTCACCTTATGATAATTTCTGTTATTTTCACTTTTAGATCAAATGAACATAGTCTTATGATGCATTTCCAATGCAGCGATACACTTTTTTAAAATCTTTCCTTACAAGTTGTTTTACCTATTCTGCTATATGATTGATCGTTTGCAGTAGTAAAACTGCAAGGTTTTGCAACTGTCAACGATTGAACATATGACAGAAAAAAAGAAGTTAAAGCTTTCTGAAGGATTTACCATAATTCACTTCTCCTATGTAGTTAAAAGTATATTAAATGCACCGATCATTATAAAAATCCCATTAGTAATACACCCATTCTCCGCCCGTCTATGAGTGTTCTTGTTTTGTTATTACATTAAGTAAGAAAAATGTTTTACGTCATTGTTACTTTTAGCATGCGTAATGTTTCTGCAATTGTTACTTGTGCACATGTATCTTGTGATGAAAACAGGTATTCGTGAATATCGTACGACAGTTATATTCACTGTTAGTGCACGCATACTTTTTATGATGAACACTCTGATTTTGAAAGTACATTTTTTAACAATATTTAAAATGTTCATTCGGCATGAATATGCTAACATTTAAAATGCAATAAGTTTACTCTTAAAATCAAAATCAAGTTCATACATATTTAAATGATAAACAATATGCCATGTTTTTTCTACACATTGTATTGTCTAAAAGCATAAAATCCATAAATACTTGATTTTTTTAAATGAGTTTAATGTTCACATGTGTGGGTATATATTTTTATTACGAAAATATATTTTGCAATTTTACTTTACCAGATTACAAGTTTTATTGTAGGATTTTTTAAAATATCAAGAATCACACAGCAAACATAGCTAAATGCATCCTTTTTTACAATTTTTCTATTCTGTTATTTTACCTGTTATTTTCACTTTTAGATCAAATGAACATAGTCTTATGATGCATTTCCAATGCACCGATACACTTTTTTAAAATCTTTCCTTACAAGTTGTTTTACCTATTCTGCTATATGATTGATCGTTTGCAGTAGTAAAACTGCAAGGTTTTGCAACTGTCAACGATTGAACATATTACAGAAAAAAAGAAGTTAAAGCTTTCTGAAGGATTTACCATAATTCACTTCTCCTATGTAGTTAAAAGTAAATCAAATGCACCGATCATTATAAAAATCCCATTAGTTATACACCCATTCTCCGCCCGTCTAAGAGTGTTCTTGTTTTGTTATTACATTAAGTAAGAAAAATGTTTTAGGTCATTGTTAGTTTTAGCATGCGTAATGTTTCTGCAATTGTTACTTGTGCACATGTATCTTGTGATGAAAACAGGTATTCGTGAATATCGTACGACAGTTATATTCACTGTTAGTGCACGCATACTTTTTATGATGAACACTCTGATTTTGAAAGTACATTTTTTAACAATATTTAAAATGTTCATTGCGGCATGAACATGCTAACATTTAAAATGCAATAAGTTTACTCTTAAAATCAAAATCAAGTTCATACATATTTAAATGATAAAAATTATGCAATGTTTTTTCTACACATTGTATTGTCTAAAAGCATAAAATCCATAAATACTTGATTTTTTTAAATGAGTTTAATGTTCACATGTGTGGGTATATATTTTTATTACGAAAATATAATTTGCAATTTTACTTTACAAGATTTCAAGTTTTATTGTAGGATTTTTTAAAATATATAGAATCACACAGCAAACATAGCTAAATGCATCCTTTTTTACAATTTTTCTATTGTGTTATTTTACCTGTTATTTTCAGTTTTAGATCAAATGAACATAGTCTTATGATGCATTTCCAATGCACCGATACACTTTTTTAAAATCTTTCCTTACAAGTTGTTTTACCTATTCTGCTATATGATTGATCGTTTGCAGTAGTAAAACTGCAAGGTTTTGCAACTGTCAACGATTGAACATATTACAGAAAAAAAGAAGTTAAAGCTTTCTGAAGGATTTACCATAATTCACTTCTCCTATGTAGTTAAAAGTAAATCAAATGCACCGATCATTATAAAAATCCCATTAGTTATACACCCATTCTCCGCCCGTCTAAGAGTGTTCTTGTTTTGTTATTACATTAAGTAAGAAAAATGTTTTAGGTCATTGTTAGTTTTAGCATGCGTAATGTTTCTGCAATTGTTACTTGTGCACATGTATCTTGTGATGAAAACAGGTATTCGTGAATATCGTACGACAGTTATATTCACTGTTAGTGCACGCATACTTTTTATGATGAACACTCTGATTTTGAAAGTACATTTTTTAACAATATTTAAAATGTTCATTGCGGCATGAACATGCTAACATTTAAAATGCAATAAGTTTACTCTTAAAATCAAAATCAACTTCATACATATTTAAATGATAAACAATATGCAATGTTTTTTCTACACATTGTATTGTCTAAAAGCATAAAATCCATAAATACTTGATTTTTTTAAATGAGTTTAATGTTCACATGTGTGGGTATATATTTTTATTACGAAAATATAATTTGCAATTTTACTTTACCAGATTACAAGTTTTATTGTAGGATTTTTTAAAATATCAAGAATCACACAGCAAACATAGCTAAATGCATCCTTTTTTACAATTTTTCTATTGAGTTATTTTACCTTATGATAATTTCTGTTATTTTCACTTTTAGATCAAATGAACATAGTCTTATGATGCATTTCCAATGCACCGATACACTTTTTTAAAATCTTTCCTTACAAGTTGTTTTACCTATTCTGCTATATGATTGATCGTTTGCAGTAGTAAAACTGCAAGGTTTTGCAACTGTCAACGATTGAACATATGACAGAAAAAAAGATGTTAAAGCTTTCTGAAGGATTTACCATAATTCACTTCTCCTATGTAGTTAAAAGTAAATCAAATGCACCGATCATTATAAAAATCCCATTTGTAATACACCCATTCTCCGCCCGTCTATGAGTGTTCTTGTTTTGTTATTACATTAAGTAAGAAAAATGTTTTACGTCATTGTTAGTTTTAGCATGCGTAATGTTTCTGCAATTGTTACTTGTGCACATGTATCTTGTGATGAAAACAGGTATTCGTGAATATCGTACGACAGTTATATTCACTGTTAGTGCACGCATACTTTTTATGATGAACAGTCTAATTTTGAGAGTACATTTTTTAACAATATTTAACATGTTCATTGCGGCATGAACATGCTAACATTTTAAATGCAATAAGTTTACTCTTAAAATCAAAATCAACTTCATACATATTTAAATGATAAACAATATGCAATGTTTTTTCTACACATTGTATTGTCTAAAAGCATAAAATCCATAAATACTTGATTTTTTAAAATGAGTTTAATGTTCACATGTGTGGGTATATATTTTTATTACGAAAATATAATTTGCAATTTTACTTTACCAGATTACAAGATTTATTGTAGGATTTTTTAAAATATATAGAATCACACAGCAAACATAGCTAAATGCATCCTTTTTTACAATTTTTCTATTGTGTTATTTTACCTTATGATAATTTCTGTTATTTTCACTTTTAGATCAAATGAACATAGTCTTATGATGCATTTCCAATGCATCGATACACTTTTTAAAGATCTTTCCTTACAAGTTGTTTTACCTATTCTACTATATGTTTGATCGTTTGCAGTAGTAAAACTGCAAGGTTTTTGCAACTGTCAACGATTGAACATATGACAGAAAAAAAGAAGTTAAAGCTTTCTGAAGGATTTACCATAATTCACTTCTCCTATGTAGTTAAAAGTAAATCAAATGCACCGATCATTATAAAAATCCCATTTGTAATACACCCATTCTCCACCCGTCTATGAGTGTTCTTGTTTTGTTATTACATTAAGTAAGAAAAATGTTTTACGTCATTGTTACTTTTAGCATGCGTAATGTTTCTGCAATTGTTACTTGTTCACATATATCTTGTGATGAAAACAGGTATTCGTGAATATCGTACGACAGTTATATTCACTGTTAGTGCACGCATACTTTTTATGATGAACACTCTGATTTTGAAAGTACATTTTTTAACAATATTTAAAATGTTCATTGCGGCATGAACATGCTAACATTTAAAATGCAATAAGTTTACTCTTAAAATCAAAATCAACTTCATACATATTTAAATGATAAACAATATGCAATGTTTTTTCTACACATTGTATTGTCTAAAAGCATAAAATCCATAAATACTTGATTTTTTTAAATGAGTTTAATGTTCACATGTGTGGGTATATATTTTTATTACGAAAATATAATTTGCAATTTTACTTTACCAGATTACAAGTTTTATTGTAGGATTTTTTAAAATATCAAGAATCACACAGCAAACATAGCTAAATGCATCCTTTTTTACAATTTTTCTATTGAGTTATTTTACCTTATGATAATTTCTGTTATTTTCACTTTTAGATCAAATGAACATAGTCTTATGATGCATTTCCAATGCACCGATACACTTTTTTAAAATCTTTCCTTACAAGTTGTTTTACCTATTCTGCTATATGATTGATCGTTTGCAGTAGTAAAACTGCAAGGTTTTGCAACTGTCAACGATTGAACATATGACAGAAAAAAAGATGTTAAAGCTTTCTGAAGGATTTACCATAATTCACTTCTCCTATGTAGTTAAAAGTAAATCAAATGCACCGATCATTATAAAAATCCCATTTGTAATACACCCATTCTCCGCCCGTCTATGAGTGTTCTTGTTTTGTTATTACATTAAGTAAGAAAAATGTTTTAGGTCATTGTTAGTTTTAGCATGCGTAATGTTTCTGCAATTGTTACTTGTGCACATGTATCTTGTGATGAAAACAGGTATTCGTGAATATCGTACGACAGTTATATTCACTGTTAGTGCACGCATACTTTTTATGATGAACAGTCTAATTTTGAGAGTACATTTTTTAACAATATTTAACATGTTCATTGCGGCATGAACATGCTAACATTTTAAATGCAATAAGTTTACTCTTAAAATCAAAATCAACTTCATACATATTTAAATGATAAACAATATGCAATGTTTTTTCTACACATTGTATTGTCTAAAAGCATAAAATCCATAAATACTTGATTTTTTAAAATGAGTTTAATGTTCACATGTGTGGGTATATATTTTTATTACGAAAATATAATTTGCAATTTTACTTTACCAGATTACAAGATTTATTGTAGGATTTTTTAAAATATATAGAATCACACAGCAAACATAGCTAAATGCATCCTTTTTTACAATTTTTCTATTGTGTTATTTTACCTTATGATAATTTCTGTTATTTTCACTTTTAGATCAAATGAACATAGTCTTATGATGCATTTCCAATGCATCGATACACTTTTTAAAGATCTTTCCTTACAAGTTGTTTTACCTATTCTACTATATGTTTGATCGTTTGCAGTAGTAAAACTGCAAGGTTTTTGCAACTGTCAACGATTGAACATATGACAGAAAAAAAGAAGTTAAAGCTTTCTGAAGGATTTACCATAATTCACTTCTCCTATGTAGTTAAAAGTAAATCAAATGCACCGATCATTATAAAAATCCCATTTGTAATACACCCATTCTCCACCCGTCTATGAGTGTTCTTGTTTTGTTATTACATTAAGTAAGAAAAATGTTTTAGGTCATTGTTAGTTTTAGCATGCGTAATGTTTCTGCAATTGTTACTTGTGCACATGTATCTTGTGATGAAAACAGGTATTCGTGAATATCGTACGACAGTTATATTCACTGTTAGTGCACGCATACTTTTTATGATGAACAGTCTAATTTTGAGAGTACATTTTTTAACAATATTTAACATGTTCATTGCGGCATGAACATGCTAACATTTTAAATGCAATAAGTTTACTCTTAAAATCAAAATCAACTTCATACATATTTAAATGATAAACAATATGCAATGTTTTTTCTACACATTGTATTGTCTAAAAGCATAAAATCCATAAATACTTGATTTTTTAAAATGAGTTTAATGTTCACATGTGTGGGTATATATTTTTATTACGAAAATATAATTTGCAATTTTACTTTACCAGATTACAAGATTTATTGTAGGATTTTTTAAAATATATAGAATCACACAGCAAACATAGCTAAATGCATCCTTTTTTACAATTTTTCTATTGTGTTATTTTACCTTATGATAATTTCTGTTATTTTCACTTTTAGATCAAATGAACATAGTCTTATGATGCATTTCCAATGCATCGATACACTTTTTAAAGATCTTTCCTTACAAGTTGTTTTACCTATTCTACTATATGTTTGATCGTTTGCAGTAGTAAAACTGCAAGGTTTTTGCAACTGTCAACGATTGAACATATGACAGAAAAAAAGAAGTTAAAGCTTTCTGAAGGATTTACCATAATTCACTTCTCCTATGTAGTTAAAAGTAAATCAAATGCACCGATCATTATAAAAATCCCATTTGTAATACACCCATTCTCCACCCGTCTATGAGTGTTCTTGTTTTGTTATTACATTAAGTAAGAAAAATGTTTTACGTCATTGTTAGTTTTAGCATGCGTAATGTTTCTGCAATTGTTACTTGTGCACATGTATCTTGTGATGAAAACAGGTATTCGTGAATATCGTACGACAGTTATATTCACTGTTAGTGCAGGCATACTTTTTATGATGAACACTTTGATTTTGAAAGTACATTTTTTAACAATATTTAAAATGTTCATTGCGGCATGAACATGCTAACATTTAAAATGCAATAAGTTTACTCTTAAAATCAAAATCAACTTCATACATATTTAAATGATAAACAATATGCAATGTTTTTTCTACACATTTTATTGTCTAAAAGCATAAAATCCATAAATACTTGATTTTTTTAAATGAGTTTAATGTTCACATGTGTGGGTATATATTTTTATTACGAAAATATAATTTGCAATTTTACTTTACAAGATTTCATGTTTTATTTTAGGATTTTTTAAAATATATAGAATCACACAGCAAACATAGCTAAATGCATCCTTTTTTACAATTTTTCTATTGTGTTATTTTACCTTATGATAATTTCTGTTATTTTCACTTTTAGATCAAATGAACATAGTCTTATGATGCATTTCCAATGCAGCGATACACTTTTTTAAAATCTTTCCTTACAAGTTGTTTTACCTAATCTGCTATATGTTTGATCGTTTGCAGTAGCAAAACTGCAAGGTTTTTGCAACTGTCAACGATTGAACATATGACAGAAAAAAAGAAGTTAAAGCTTTCTGAAGGATTTACCATAATTCACTTCTCCTATGTAGTTAAAAGTAAATCAAATGCACCGATCATTATAAAAATCCCATTTGTAATACACCCATTCTCCACCCGTCTATGAGTGTTCTTGTTTTGTTATTACATTAAGTAAGAAAAATGTTTTACGTCATTGTTACTTTTAGCATGCGTAATGTTTCTGCAATTGTTACTTGTTCACATATATCTTGTGATGAAAACAGGTATTCGTGAATATTGTACGACAGTTATATTCACTGTTAGTAAACGCATACTTTTTATGATGAACACTCTGATTTTGAAAGTACATTTTTTAACAATATTTAAAATGTTCATTGCGGCATGAACATGCTAACATTTAAAATGCAATAAGTTTACTCTTAAAATCAAAATCAACTTCATACATATTTAAATGATAAACAATATGCAATGTTTTTTCTACACATTGTATTGTCTAAAAGCATAAAATCCATAAATACTTGATTTTTTTAAATGAGTTTAATGTTCACATGTGTGGGTATATATTTTTATTACGAAAATATAATTTGCAATTTTACTTTACCAGATTACAAGTTTTATTGTAGGATTTTTTAAAATATCAAGAATCACACAGCAAACATAGCTAAATGCATCCTTTTTTACAATTTTTCTATTGAGTTATTTTACCTTATGATAATTTCTGTTATTTTCACTTTTAGATCAAATGAACATAGTCTTATGATGCATTTCCAATGCACCGATACACTTTTTTAAAATCTTTCCTTACAAGTTGTTTTACCTATTCTGCTATATGATTGATCGTTTGCAGTAGTAAAACTGCAAGGTTTTGCAACTGTCAACGATTGAACATATGACAGAAAAAAAGATGTTAAAGCTTTCTGAAGGATTTACCATAATTCACTTCTCCTATGTAGTTAAAAGTAAATCAAATGCACCGATCATTATAAAAATCCCATTTGTAATACACCCATTCTCCGCCCGTCTATGAGTGTTCTTGTTTTGTTATTACATTAAGTAAGAAAAATGTTTTAGGTCATTGTTAGTTTTAGCATGCGTAATGTTTCTGCAATTGTTACTTGTGCACATGTATCTTGTGATGAAAACAGGTATTCGTGAATATCGTACGACAGTTATATTCACTGTTAGTGCACGCATACTTTTTATGATGAACAGTCTAATTTTGAGAGTACATTTTTTAACAATATTTAACATGTTCATTGCGGCATGAACATGCTAACATTTTAAATGCAATAAGTTTACTCTTAAAATCAAAATCAACTTCATACATATTTAAATGATAAACAATATGCAATGTTTTTTCTACACATTGTATTGTCTAAAAGCATAAAATCCATAAATACTTGATTTTTTAAAATGAGTTTAATGTTCACATGTGTGGGTATATATTTTTATTACGAAAATATAATTTGCAATTTTACTTTACCAGATTACAAGATTTATTGTAGGATTTTTTAAAATATATAGAATCACACAGCAAACATAGCTAAATGCATCCTTTTTTACAATTTTTCTATTGTGTTATTTTACCTTATGATAATTTCTGTTATTTTCACTTTTAGATCAAATGAACATAGTCTTATGATGCATTTCCAATGCATCGATACACTTTTTAAAGATCTTTCCTTACAAGTTGTTTTACCTATTCTACTATATGTTTGATCGTTTGCAGTAGTAAAACTGCAAGGTTTTTGCAACTGTCAACGATTGAACATATGACAGAAAAAAAGAAGTTAAAGCTTTCTGAAGGATTTACCATAATTCACTTCTCCTATGTAGTTAAAAGTAAATCAAATGCACCGATCATTATAAAAATCCCATTTGTAATACACCCATTCTCCACCCGTCTATGAGTGTTCTTGTTTTGTTATTACATTAAGTAAGAAAAATGTTTTAGGTCATTGTTAGTTTTAGCATGCGTAATGTTTCTGCAATTGTTACTTGTGCACATGTATCTTGTGATGAAAACAGGTATTCGTGAATATCGTACGACAGTTATATTCACTGTTAGTGCACGCATACTTTTTATGATGAACAGTCTAATTTTGAGAGTACATTTTTTAACAATATTTAACATGTTCATTGCGGCATGAACATGCTAACATTTTAAATGCAATAAGTTTACTCTTAAAATCAAAATCAACTTCATACATATTTAAATGATAAACAATATGCAATGTTTTTTCTACACATTGTATTGTCTAAAAGCATAAAATCCATAAATACTTGATTTTTTAAAATGAGTTTAATGTTCACATGTGTGGGTATATATTTTTATTACGAAAATATAATTTGCAATTTTACTTTACCAGATTACAAGATTTATTGTAGGATTTTTTAAAATATATAGAATCACACAGCAAACATAGCTAAATGCATCCTTTTTTACAATTTTTCTATTGTGTTATTTTACCTTATGATAATTTCTGTTATTTTCACTTTTAGATCAAATGAACATAGTCTTATGATGCATTTCCAATGCATCGATACACTTTTTAAAGATCTTTCCTTACAAGTTGTTTTACCTATTCTACTATATGTTTGATCGTTTGCAGTAGTAAAACTGCAAGGTTTTTGCAACTGTCAACGATTGAACATATGACAGAAAAAAAGAAGTTAAAGCTTTCTGAAGGATTTACCATAATTCACTTCTCCTATGTAGTTAAAAGTAAATCAAATGCACCGATCATTATAAAAATCCCATTTGTAATACACCCATTCTCCACCCGTCTATGAGTGTTCTTGTTTTGTTATTACATTAAGTAAGAAAAATGTTTTACGTCATTGTTAGTTTTAGCATGCGTAATGTTTCTGCAATTGTTACTTGTGCACATGTATCTTGTGATGAAAACAGGTATTCGTGAATATCGTACGACAGTTATATTCACTGTTAGTGCAGGCATACTTTTTATGATGAACACTTTGATTTTGAAAGTACATTTTTTAACAATATTTAAAATGTTCATTGCGGCATGAACATGCTAACATTTAAAATGCAATAAGTTTACTCTTAAAATCAAAATCAACTTCATACATATTTAAATGATAAACAATATGCAATGTTTTTTCTACACATTTTATTGTCTAAAAGCATAAAATCCATAAATACTTGATTTTTTTAAATGAGTTTAATGTTCACATGTGTGGGTATATATTTTTATTACGAAAATATAATTTGCAATTTTACTTTACAAGATTTCATGTTTTATTTTAGGATTTTTTAAAATATATAGAATCACACAGCAAACATAGCTAAATGCATCCTTTTTTACAATTTTTCTATTGTGTTATTTTACCTTATGATAATTTCTGTTATTTTCACTTTTAGATCAAATGAACATAGTCTTATGATGCATTTCCAATGCAGCGATACACTTTTTTAAAATCTTTCCTTACAAGTTGTTTTACCTAATCTGCTATATGTTTGATCGTTTGCAGTAGCAAAACTGCAAGGTTTTTGCAACTGTCAACGATTGAACATATGACAGAAAAAAAGAAGTTAAAGCTTTCTGAAGGATTTACCATAATTCACTTCTCCTATGTAGTTAAAAGTAAATCAAATGCACCGATCATTATAAAAATCCCATTTGTAATACACCCATTCTCCACCCGTCTATGAGTGTTCTTGTTTTGTTATTACATTAAGTAAGAAAAATGTTTTACGTCATTGTTACTTTTAGCATGCGTAATGTTTCTGCAATTGTTACTTGTGCACATGTATCTTGTGATGAAAACAGGTATTCGTGAATATCGTACGACAGTTATATTCACTGTTAGTGCACGCATACTTTTTATGATGAACAGTCTAATTTTGAGAGTACATTTTTTAACAATATTTAACATGTTCATTGCGGCATGAACATGCTAACATTTTAAATGCAATAAGTTTACTCTTAAAATCAAAATCAACTTCATACATATTTAAATGATAAACAATATGCAATGTTTTTTCTACACATTGTATTGTCTAAAAGCATAAAATCCATAAATACTTGATTTTTTAAAATGAGTTTAATGTTCACATGTGTGGGTATATATTTTTATTACGAAAATATAATTTGCAATTTTACTTTACCAGATTACAAGATTTATTGTAGGATTTTTTAAAATATATAGAATCACACAGCAAACATAGCTAAATGCATCCTTTTTTACAATTTTTCTATTGTGTTATTTTACCTTATGATAATTTCTGTTATTTTCACTTTTAGATCAAATGAACATAGTCTTATGATGCATTTCCAATGCATCGATACACTTTTTAAAGATCTTTCCTTACAAGTTGTTTTACCTATTCTACTATATGTTTGATCGTTTGCAGTAGTAAAACTGCAAGGTTTTTGCAACTGTCAACGATTGAACATATGACAGAAAAAAAGAAGTTAAAGCTTTCTGAAGGATTTACCATAATTCACTTCTCCTATGTAGTTAAAAGTAAATCAAATGCACCGATCATTATAAAAATCCCATTTGTAATACACCCATTCTCCACCCGTCTATGAGTGTTCTTGTTTTGTTATTACATTAAGTAAGAAAAATGTTTTAGGTCATTGTTAGTTTTAGCATGCGTAATGTTTCTGCAATTGTTACTTGTGCACATGTATCTTGTGATGAAAACAGGTATTCGTGAATATCGTACGACAGTTATATTCACTGTTAGTGCACGCATACTTTTTATGATGAACAGTCTAATTTTGAGAGTACATTTTTTAACAATATTTAACATGTTCATTGCGGCATGAACATGCTAACATTTTAAATGCAATAAGTTTACTCTTAAAATCAAAATCAACTTCATACATATTTAAATGATAAACAATATGCAATGTTTTTTCTACACATTGTATTGTCTAAAAGCATAAAATCCATAAATACTTGATTTTTTAAAATGAGTTTAATGTTCACATGTGTGGGTATATATTTTTATTACGAAAATATAATTTGCAATTTTACTTTACCAGATTACAAGATTTATTGTAGGATTTTTTAAAATATATAGAATCACACAGCAAACATAGCTAAATGCATCCTTTTTTACAATTTTTCTATTGTGTTATTTTACCTTATGATAATTTCTGTTATTTTCACTTTTAGATCAAATGAACATAGTCTTATGATGCATTTCCAATGCATCGATACACTTTTTAAAGATCTTTCCTTACAAGTTGTTTTACCTATTCTACTATATGTTTGATCGTTTGCAGTAGTAAAACTGCAAGGTTTTTGCAACTGTCAACGATTGAACATATGACAGAAAAAAAGAAGTTAAAGCTTTCTGAAGGATTTACCATAATTCACTTCTCCTATGTAGTTAAAAGTAAATCAAATGCACCGATCATTATAAAAATCCCATTTGTAATACACCCATTCTCCACCCGTCTATGAGTGTTCTTGTTTTGTTATTACATTAAGTAAGAAAAATGTTTTACGTCATTGTTAGTTTTAGCATGCGTAATGTTTCTGCAATTGTTACTTGTGCACATGTATCTTGTGATGAAAACAGGTATTCGTGAATATCGTACGACAGTTATATTCACTGTTAGTGCAGGCATACTTTTTATGATGAACACTTTGATTTTGAAAGTACATTTTTTAACAATATTTAAAATGTTCATTGCGGCATGAACATGCTAACATTTAAAATGCAATAAGTTTACTCTTAAAATCAAAATCAACTTCATACATATTTAAATGATAAACAATATGCAATGTTTTTTCTACACATTTTATTGTCTAAAAGCATAAAATCCATAAATACTTGATTTTTTTAAATGAGTTTAATGTTCACATGTGTGGGTATATATTTTTATTACGAAAATATAATTTGCAATTTTACTTTACAAGATTTCATGTTTTATTTTAGGATTTTTTAAAATATATAGAATCACACAGCAAACATAGCTAAATGCATCCTTTTTTACAATTTTTCTATTGTGTTATTTTACCTTATGATAATTTCTGTTATTTTCACTTTTAGATCAAATGAACATAGTCTTATGATGCATTTCCAATGCAGCGATACACTTTTTTAAAATCTTTCCTTACAAGTTGTTTTACCTAATCTGCTATATGTTTGATCGTTTGCAGTAGCAAAACTGCAAGGTTTTTGCAACTGTCAACGATTGAACATATGACAGAAAAAAAGAAGTTAAAGCTTTCTGAAGGATTTACCATAATTCACTTCTCCTATGTAGTTAAAAGTAAATCAAATGCACCGATCATTATAAAAATCCCATTTGTAATACACCCATTCTCCACCCGTCTATGAGTGTTCTTGTTTTGTTATTACATTAAGTAAGAAAAATGTTTTACGTCATTGTTACTTTTAGCATGCGTAATGTTTCTGCAATTGTTACTTGTTCACATATATCTTGTGATGAAAACAGGTATTCGTGAATATTGTACGACAGTTATATTCACTGTTAGTAAACGCATACTTTTTATGATGAACACTCTGATTTTGAAAGTACATTTTTTAACAATATTTAAAATGTTCATTGCGGCATGAACATGCTAACATTTAAAATGCAATAAGTTTACTCTTAAAATCAAAATCAACTTCATACATATTTAAATGATAAACAATATGCAATGTTTTTTCTACACATTGTATTGTCTAAAAGCATAAAATCCATAAATACTTGATTTTTTTAAATGAGTTTAATGTTCACATGTGTGGGTATATATTTTTATTACGAAATTATAATTTGCAATTTTACTTTACCAGATTACAAGTTTTATTGTAGGATTTTTTAAAATATCAAGAATCACACAGCAAACATAGCTAAATGCATCCTTTTTTACAATTTTTCTATTGAGTTATTTTACCTTATGATAATTTCTGTTATTTTCACTTTTAGATCAAATGAACATAGTCTTATGATGCATTTCCAATGCACCGATACACTTTTTTAAAATCTTTCCTTACAAGTTGTTTTACCTATTCTGCTATATGATTGATCGTTTGCAGTAGTAAAACTGCAAGGTTTTGCAACTGTCAACGATTGAACATATGACAGAAAAAAAGATGTTAAAGCTTTCTGAAGGATTTACCATAATTCACTTCTCCTATGTAGTTAAAAGTAAATCAAATGCACCGATCATTATAAAAATCCCATTTGTAATACACCCATTCTCCGCCCGTCTATGAGTGTTCTTGTTTTGTTATTACATTAAGTAAGAAAAATGTTTTACGTCATTGTTAGTTTTAGCATGCGTAATGTTTCTGCAATTGTTACTTGTGCACATGTATCTTGTGATGAAAACAGGTATTCGTGAATATCGTACGACAGTTATATTCACTGTTAGTGCACGCATACTTTTTATGATGAACAGTCTAATTTTGAGAGTACATTTTTTAACAATATTTAACATGTTCATTGCGGCATGAACATGCTAACATTTTAAATGCAATAAGTTTACTCTTAAAATCAAAATCAACTTCATACATATTTAAATGATAAACAATATGCAATGTTTTTTCTACACATTGTATTGTCTAAAAGCATAAAATCCATAAATACTTGATTTTTTAAAATGAGTTTAATGTTCACATGTGTGGGTATATATTTTTATTACGAAAATATAATTTGCAATTTTACTTTACCAGATTACAAGATTTATTGTAGGATTTTTTAAAATATATAGAATCACACAGCAAACATAGCTAAATGCATCCTTTTTTACAATTTTTCTATTGTGTTATTTTACCTTATGATAATTTCTGTTATTTTCACTTTTAGATCAAATGAACATAGTCTTATGATGCATTTCCAATGCATCGATACACTTTTTAAAGATCTTTCCTTACAAGTTGTTTTACCTATTCTACTATATGTTTGATCGTTTGCAGTAGTAAAACTGCAAGGTTTTTGCAACTGTCAACGATTGAACATATGACAGAAAAAAAGAAGTTAAAGCTTTCTGAAGGATTTACCATAATTCACTTCTCCTATGTAGTTAAAAGTAAATCAAATGCACCGATCATTATAAAAATCCCATTTGTAATACACCCATTCTCCACCCGTCTATGAGTGTTCTTGTTTTGTTATTACATTAAGTAAGAAAAATGTTTTACGTCATTGTTACTTTTAGCATGCGTAATGTCTCTGCAATTGTTACTTGTTCACATATATCTTGTGATGAAAACAGGTATTCGTGAATATTGTACGACAGTTATATTCACTGTTAGTGCACGCATACTTTTTATGATGAACACTCTGATTTTGAAAGTACATTTTTTAACAATATTTAAAATGTTCATTGCGGCATGAACATGCTAACATTTAAAATGCAATAAGTTTACTCTTATAATCAAAATCAACTTCATACATATTTAAATGATAAACAATATGCAATGTTTTTTCTACACATTGTATTGTCTAAAAGCATAAAATCCATAAATACTTGATTTTTTTAAAAGAGTTTAATGTTCACATGTGTGGGTATATATTTTTATTACGAAAATATAATTTGCAATTTTACTTTAAAAGATTTCAAGTTTTATTGTAGGATTTTTTAAAATATATAGAATCACACAGCAAACATAGATAAATGCATCCTTTTTTACAATTTTTCTATTGTGTTATTTTACCTTATGATAATTTCTGTTATTTTCACTTTTAGATCAAATGAACATAGTCTTATGATGCATTTCCAATGCACCGATACACTTTTTAAAAATCTTTCCTTACAAGTTGTTTTACCTATTCTACTATATGTTTGATCGTTTGCAGTAGTAAAACTGCAAGGTTTTTGCAACTGTCAACGATTGAACATATGACAGAAAAAAAGAAGTTAAAGCTTTCTGAATGATTTACCATAAGTCATTTCTCCTATGTAGTTAAAAGTAAATTAAATGCACCGATCATTATAAAAATCCCATTAGTAATACACCCATTCTCCGCCCGTCTATGAGTGTTCTTGTTTTGTTATTACATTAAGTAAGAAAAATGTTTTACGTCATTGTTAGTTTTAGCATGCGTAATGTTTCTGCAATTGTTACTTGTGCACATGTATCTTGTGATGAAAACAGGTATTCGTGAATATCGTACGACAGTTATATTCACTGTTAGTGCACGCATACTTTTTATGATGAACACTTTGATTTTGAAAGTACATTTTTTAACAATATTTAACATGTTCATTGCGGCATGAACATGCTAACATTTAAAATGCAATAAGTTTACTCTTAAAATCAAAATCAAGTTCATACATATTTAAATGATAAACAATATGCAATGTTTTTTCTACACATTGTATTGTCTAAAAGCATAAAATCCATAAATACTTGATTTTTTTAAAAGAGTTTAATGTTCACATGTGTGGGTATATATTTTTATTACGAAAATATAATTTGCAATTTTACTTTAAAAGATTTCAAGTTTTATTGTAGGATTTTTTAAAATATATAGAATCACACAGCAAACATAGATAAATGCATCCTTTTTTACAATTTTTCTATTGTGTTATTTTACCTTATGATAATTTCTGTTATTTTCACTTTTAGATCAAATGAACATAGTCTTATGATGCATTTCCAATGCACCGATACACTTTTTAAAAATCTTTCCTTACAAGTTGTTTTACCTATTCTACTATATGTTTGATCGTTTGCAGTAGAAAAACTGCAAGGTTTTTGCAACTGTCAACGATTGAACATATGACAGAAAAAAAGAAGTTAAAGCTTTCTGAAGGATTTACCATAAGTCACTTCTCCTATGTAGTTAAAAGTAAATTAAATGCACCGATCATTATAAAAATCCCATTAGTAATACACCCATTCTCCGCCCGTCTATGAGTGTTCTTGTTTTGTTATTACATTAAGTAAGAAAAATGTTTTACGTCATTGTTAGTTTTAGCATGCGTAATGTTTCTGCAATTGTTACTTGTGCACATGTATCTTATGATGAAAACAGGTATTCGTGAATATCGTACGACAGTTATATTCACTGTTAGTGCACGCATACTTTTTATGATGAACACTTTGATTTTGAAAGTACATTTTTTAACAATACTTAAAATGTTCATTGCGGCATGAACATGCTAACATTTAAAATGCAATAAGTTTACTCTTAAAATCAAAATCAACTTCATACATATTTAAATGATAAACAATATGCAATGTTTTTTCTACACATTGTATTGTCTAAAAGCATAAAATCCATAAATACTTGATTTTTTTAAATGAGTTTAATGTTCACATGTGTGGGTATATATTTTTATTACGAAAATATAATTTGCAATTTTACTTTACAAGATTAGAAGTTTTATTGTAGGATTTTTTAAAATATCAAGAATCACACAGCAAACATAGCTAAATGCATCCGTTTTTACAATTTTTCTATTGTGTTATTTTACCTTATGATAATTTCTGTTATTTTCACTTTTAGATCAAATGAACATAGTCTTATGATGCATTTCCAATGCAGCGATACACTTTTTAAAAATCTTTCCTTACAAGTTGTTTTACCTATTCTGCTATATGATTGATCGTTTGCAGTAGTAAAACTGCAAGGTTTTTTCAACTGTCAACGATTGAACATATGACAGAAAAAAAGAAGTTAAAGCTTTCTGAAGGATTTACCATAATTCACTTCTCCTATGTAGTTAAAAGTAAATCAAATGCACCAATCATTATAAAAATCCCATTTGTAATACACCCATTCTCCGCCCGTCTATGAGTGTTCTTGTTTTGTTATTACATTAAGTAAGAAAAATGTTTTACGTCATTGTTAGTTTTAGCATGCGTAGTGTTTCTGCAATTGTTACTTGTGCACATGTATCTTGTGATGAAAACAGGTATTCGTGAATATCGTACGACAGTTATATTCACTGTTAGTGCACGCATACTTTTTATGATGAACACTCTAATTTTGAAAGTACATTTTTTAACAATATTTAAAATGTTCATTGCGGCATGAACATGCTAACATTTAAAATGCAATAAGTTTACTCTTAAAATCAAAATCAACTTCATACATATTTAAATGATAAACAATATGCAATGTTTTTTCTACACATTGTATTGTCTAAAAGCATAAAATCCATAAATACTTGATTTTTTTAAATGAGTTTAATGTTCACATGTGTGGGTATATATTTTTATTACGAAAATATAATTTGCAATTTTACTTTACCAGATTAGAAGTTTTATTGTAGGATTTTTTAAAATATCAAGAATCACACAGCAAACATAGCTAAATGCATCCGTTTTTACAATTTTTCTATTGTGTTATTTTACCTTATGATAATTTCTGTTATTTTCACTTTTAGATCAAATGAACATAGTCTTATGATGCATTTCCAATGCAGCGATACACTTTTTAAAAATCTTTCCTTACAAGTTGTTTTACCTATTCTGCTATATGATTGATCGTTTGCAGTAGTAAAACTGCAAGGTTTTTTCAACTGTCAACGATTGAACATATGACAGAAAAAAAGAAGTTAAAGCTTTCTGAAGGATTTACCATAATTCACTTCTCCTATGTAGTTAAAAGTAAATCAAATGCACCAATCATTATAAAAATCCCATTTGTAATACACCCATTCTCCGCCCGTCTATGAGTGTTCTTGTTTTGTTATTACATTAAGTAAGAAAAATGTTTTACGTCATTGTTAGTTTTAGCATGCGTAGTGTTTCTGCAATTGTTACTTGTGCACATGTATCTTGTGATGAAAACAGGTATTCGTGAATATCGTACGACAGTTATATTCACTGTTAGTGCACGCATACTTTTTATGATGAACACTCTAATTTTGAAAGTACATTTTTTAACAATATTTAAAATGTTCATTGCGGCATGAACATGCTAACATTTAAAATGCAATAAGTTTACTCTTAAAATCAAAATCAACTTCATACATATTTAAATGATAAACAATATGCAATGTTTTTTCTACACATTGTATTGTCTAAAAGCATAAAATCCATAAATACTTGATTTTTTTAAATGAGTTTAATGTTCACATGTGTGGGTATATATTTTTATTACGAAAATATAATTTGCAATTTTACTTTACCAGATTACAAGTTTTATTGTAGGATTTTTTAAAATATCAAGAATCACACAGCAAACATAGCTAAATGCATCCTTTTTTACAATTTTTCTATTGTGTTATTTTACCTGTTATTTTCACTTTTAGATCAAATGAACAAAGTCTTATGATGCATTTCCAATGCACCGACACAGCAAACATAGCTAAATGCATCCTTTTTTACAATTTTTCTATTGTGTTATTTTACCTTATGATAATTTCTGTTATTTTCACTTTTAGATCAAATGAACATAGTCTTATGATGCATTTCCAATGCAGCGATACACTTTTTTAAAATCTTTCCTTACAAGTTGTTTTACCTATTCTGCTATATGATTGATCGTTTGCAGTAGTAAAACTGCAAGGTTTTGCAACTGTCAACGATTGAACATATTACAGAAAAAAAGAAGTTAAAGCTTTCTGAAGGATTTACCATAATTCACTTCTCCTATGTAGTTAAAAGTAAATCAAATGCACCGATCATTATAAAAATCCCATTAGTAATACACCCATTCTCCGCCCGTCTATGAGTGTTCTTGTTTTGTTATTACATTAAGTAAGAAAAATGTTTTACGTCATTGTTAGTTTTAGCATGCGTAATGTTTCTGCAATTGTTACTTGTGCACATGTATCTTATGATGAAAACAGGTATTCGTGAATATCGTACGACAGTTATATTCACTGTTAGTGCACGCATACTTTTTATGATGAACACTTTGATTTTGAAAGTACATTTTTTAACAATACTTAAAATGTTCATTGCGGCATGAACATGCTAACATTTAAAATGCAATAAGTTTACTCTTAAAATCAAAATCAACTTCATACATATTTAAATGATAAACAATATGCAATGTTTTTTCTACACATTGTATTGTCTAAAAGCATAAAATCCATAAATACTTGATTTTTTTAAATGAGTTTAATGTTCACATGTGTGGGTATATATTTTTATTACGAAAATATAATTTGCAATTTTACTTTACCAGATTAGAAGTTTTATTGTAGGATTTTTTAAAATATCAAGAATCACACAGCAAACATAGCTAAATGCATCCGTTTTTACAATTTTTCTATTGTGTTATTTTACCTTATGATAATTTCTGTTATTTTCACTTTTAGATCAAATGAACATAGTCTTATGATGCATTTCCAATGCAGCGATACACTTTTTAAAAATCTTTCCTTACAAGTTGTTTTACCTATTCTGCTATATGATTGATCGTTTGCAGTAGTAAAACTGCAAGGTTTTTTCAACTGTCAACGATTGAACATATGACAGAAAAAAAGAAGTTAAAGCTTTCTGAAGGATTTACCATAATTCACTTCTCCTATGTAGTTAAAAGTAAATCAAATGCACCAATCATTATAAAAATCCCATTTGTAATACACCCATTCTCCGCCCGTCTATGAGTGTTCTTGTTTTGTTATTACATTAAGTAAGAAAAATGTTTTACGTCATTGTTAGTTTTAGCATGCGTAGTGTTTCTGCAATTGTTACTTGTGCACATGTATCTTGTGATGAAAACAGGTATTCGTGAATATCGTACGACAGTTATATTCACTGTTAGTGCACGCATACTTTTTATGATGAACACTCTAATTTTGAAAGTACATTTTTTAACAATATTTAAAATGTTCATTGCGGCATGAACATGCTAACATTTAAAATGCAATAAGTTTACTCTTAAAATCAAAATCAACTTCATACATATTTAAATGATAAACAATATGCAATGTTTTTTCTACACATTGTATTGCCTAAAAGCATTAAATCCATAAATACTTGATTTTTTTAAATGAGTTTAATGTTCACATGTGTGGGTATATATTTTTATTACGAAAATATAATTTGCAATTTTACTTTACCAGATTACAAGTTTTATTGTAGGATTTTTTAAAATATCAAGAATCACACAGCAAACATAGCTAAATGCATCCTTTTTTACAATTTTTCTATTGTGTTATTTTACCTTATGATAATTTCTGTTATTTTCACTTTTAGATCAAATGAACATAGTCTTATGATGCATTTCCAATGCAGCGATACACTTTTTTAAAATCTTTCCTTACAAGTTGTTTTACCTATTCTGCTATATGATTGATCGTTTGCAGTAGTAAAACTGCAAGGTTTTTGCAACTGTCAACGATTGAACATATGACAGAAAAAAAGAAGTTAAAGCTTTCTGAAGGATTTACCATAATTCACTTCTCCTATGTAGTTAAAAGTAAATCAAATGCACCGATCATTATAAAAATCCCATTTGTAATACACCCATTCTCCGCCCGTCTATGAGTGTTCTTTTTTTGTTATTACATTAAGTAAGAAAAATGTTTTACGTCATTGTTAGTTTTAGCATGCGTAATGTTTCTGCAATTGTTACTTGTGCACATGTATCTTATGATGAAAACAGGTATTCGTGAATATCGTACGACAGTTATATTCACTGTTAGTGCACGCATACTTTTTATGATGAACACTTTGATTTTGAAAGTACATTTTTTAACAATACTTAAAATGTTCATTGCGGCATGAACATGCTAACATTTAAAATGCAATAAGTTTACTCTTAAAATCAAAATCAACTTCATACATATTTAAATGATAAACAATATGCAATGTTTTTTCTACACATTGTATTGTCTAAAAGCATAAAATACATAAATACTTGATTTTTTTAAATGAGTTTAATGTTCACATGTGTGGGTATATATTTTTATTACGAAAATATAATTTGCAATTTTACTTTACCAGATTACAAGTTTTATTGTAGGATTTTTTAAAATATCAAGAATCACACAGCAAACATAGCTAAATGCATCCGTTTTTACAATTTTTCTATTGTGTTATTTTACCTTATGATAATTTCTGTTATTTTCACTTTTAGATCAAATGAACATAGTCTTATGATGCATTTCCAATGCAGCGATACACTTTTTTAAAATCTTTCCTTACAAGTTGTTTTACCTATTCTGCTATATGATTGATCGTTTGCAGTAGTAAAACTGCAAGGTTTTTGCAACTGTCAACGATTGAACATATGACAGAAAAAAAGAAGTTAAAGCTTTCTGAAGGATTTACCATAATTCACTTCTCCTATGTAGTTAAAAGTAAATCAAATGCACCGATCAATATAAAAATCCCATTTGTAATACACCCATTCTCCGCCCGTCTATGAGTGTTCTTGTTTTGTTATTACATTAAGTAAGAAAAATGTTTTACGTCATTGTTAGTTTTAGCATGCGTAATGTTTCTGCAATTGTTACTTGTGCACATGTATCTTGTGATGAAAACAGGTATTCGTGAATATCGTACGACAGTTATATTCACTGTTAGTGCACGCATACTTTTTATGATGAACACTCTAATTTTGAAAGTACATTTTTTAACAATATTTAAAATGTTCATTGCGGCATGAACATGCTAACATTTAAAATGCAATAAGTTTACTCTTAAAATCAAAATCAACTTCATACATATTTAAATGATAAACAATATGCAATGTTTTTTCTACACATTGTATTGTCTAAAAGCATAAAATCCATAAATACTTGATTTTTTTAAATGAGTTTAATGTTCACATGTGTGGGTATATATTTTTATTACGAAAATATAATTTGCAATTTTACTTTACCAGATTACAAGTTTTATTGTAGGATTTTTTAAAATATCAAGAATCACACAGCAAACATAGCTAAATGCATCCTTTTTTACAATTTTTCTATTGTGTTATTTTACCTTATGATAATTTCTGTTATTTTCACTTTTAGATCAAATGAACATAGTCTTATGATGCATTTCCAATGCAGCGATACACTTTTTTAAAATCTTTCCTTACAAGTTGTTTTACCTATTCTGCTATATGATTGATCGTTTGCAGTAGTAAAACTGCAAGGTTTTTGCAACTGTCAACGATTGAACATATGACAGAAAAAAAGAAGTTAAAGCTTTCTGAAGGATTTACCATAATTCACTTCTCCTATGTAGTTAAAAGTAAATCAAATGCACCGATCAATATAAAAATCCCATTTGTAATACACCCATTCTCCGCCCGTCTATGAGTGTTCTTGTTTTGTTATTACATTAAGTAAGAAAAATGTTTTACGTCATTGTTAGTTTTAGCATGCGTAATGTTTCTGCAATTGTTACTTGTGCACATGTATCTTGTGATGAAAACAGGTATTCGTGAATATCGTACGACAGTTATATTCACTGTTAGTGCACGCATACTTTTTATGATGAACACTTTGATTTTGAAAGTACATTTTTTAACAATATTTAACATGTTCATTGCGGCATGAACATGCTAACATTTAAAATGCAATAAGTTTACTCTTAAAATCAAAATCAACTTCATACATATTTAAATGATAAACAATATGCAATGTTTTTTCTACACATTGTATTGTCTAAAAGCATAAAATCCATAAATACTTGATTTTTTTAAATGAGTTTAATGTTCACATGTGTGGGTATATATTTTTATTACGAAAATATAATTTGCAATTTTACTTTACCAGATTACAAGTTTTATTGTAGGATTTTTTAAAATATCAAGAATCACACAGCAAACATAGCTAAATGCATCCTTTTTTACAATTTTTCTATTGTGTTATTTTACCTGTTATTTTCACTTTTAGATCAAATGAACAAAGTCTTATGATGCATTTCCAATGCACCGACACAGCAAACATAGCTAAATGCATCCTTTTTTAGAATTTTTCTATTGTGTTATTTTACCTTATGATAATTTCTGTTATTTTCACTTTTAGATCAAATGAACATAGTCTTATGATGCATTTCCAATGCAGCGATACACTTTTTTAAAATCTTTCCTTACAAGTTGTTTTACCTATTCTGCTATATGATTGATCGTTTGCAGTAGTAAAACTGCAAGGTTTTTGCAACTGTCAACGATTGAACATATGACAGAAAAAAAGAAGTTAAAGCTTTCTGAAGGATTTACCATAATTCACTTCTCCTATGTAGTTAAAAGTAAATCAAATGCACCGATCAATATAAAAATCCCATTTGTAATACACCCATTCTCCGCCCGTCTATGAGTGTTCTTGTTTTGTTATTACATTAAGTAAGAAAAATGTTTTACGTCATTGTTAGTTTTAGCATGCGTAATGTTTCTGCAATTGTTACTTGTGCACATGTATCTTGTGATGAAAACAGGTATTCGTGAATATCGTACGACAGTTATATTCACTGTTAGTGCACGCATACTTTTTATGATGAACACTCTAATTTTGAAAGTACATTTTTTAACAATATTTAAAATGTTCATTGCGGCATGAACATGCTAACATTTAAAATGCAATAAGTTTACTCTTAAAATCAAAATCAACTTCATACATATTTAAATGATAAACAATATGCAATGTTTTTTCTACACATTGTATTGTCTAAAAGCATAAAATCCATAAATACTTGATTTTTTTAAATGAGTTTAATGTTCACATGTGTGGGTATATATTTTTATTACGAAAATATAATTTGCAATTTTACTTTACCAGATTAGAAGTTTTATTGTAGGATTTTTTAAAATATCAAGAATCACACAGCAAACATAGCTAAATGCATCCTTTTTTACAATTTTTCTATTGTGTTATTTTACCTGTTATTTTCACTTTTAGATCAAATGAACAAAGTCTTATGATGCATTTCCAATGCACCGACACAGCAGACATAGCTAAATGCATCCTTTTTTAGAATTTTTCTATTGTGTTATTTTACCTTATGATAATTTCTGTTATTTTCACTTTTAGATCAAATGAACATAGTCTTATGATGCATTTCCAATGCAGCGATACACTTTTTAAAAATCTTTCCTTACAAGTTGTTTTACCTATTCTGCTATATGATTGATCGTTTGCAGTAGTAAAACTGCAAGGTTTTTGCAACTGTCAACGATTGAACATATGACAGAAAAAACGAAGTTAAAGCTTTCTGAAGGATTTACATTAATTCACTTCTCCTATGTAGTGAAAAGTAAATCAAATGCACCGATCAATATAAAAATCCCATTTGTAATACACCCATTCTCCGCCCGTCTATGAGTGTTCTTGTTTTGTTATTACATTAAGTAAGAAAAATGTTTTACGTCATTGTTAGTTTTAGCATGCGTAGTGTTTCTGCAATTGTTACTTGTGCACATGTATCTTGTGATGAAAACAGGTATTCGTGAATATCGTACGACAGTTATATTCACTGTTAGTGCACGCATACTTTTTATGATGAACACTCTAATTTTGAAAGTACATTTTTTAACAATATTTAAAATGTTCATTGCGGCATGAACATGCTAACATTTAAAATGCAATAAGTTTACTCTTAAAATCAAAATCAACTTCATACATATTTAAATGATAAACAATATGCAATGTTTTTTCTACACATTGTATTGTCTAAAAGCATAAAATCCATAAATACTTGATTTTTTTAAATGAGTTTAATGTTCACATGTGTGGGTATATATTTTTATTACGAAAATATAATTTGCAATTTTACTTTACCAGATTAGAAGTTTTATTGTAGGATTTTTTAAAATATCAAGAATCACACAGCAAACATAGCTAAATGCATCCTTTTTTACAATTTTTCTATTGTGTTATTTTACCTTATGATAATTTCTGTTATTTTCACTTTTAGATCAAATGAACATAGTCTTATGATGCATTTCCAATGCAGCGATACACTTTTTTAAAATCTTTCCTTACAAGTTGTTTTACCTATTCTGCTATATGATTGATCGTTTGCAGTAGTAAAACTGCAAGGTTTTTGCAACTGTCAACGATTGAACATATGACAGAAAAAAAGAAGTTAAAGCTTTCTGAAGGATTTACCATAATTCACTTCTCCTATGTAGTTAAAAGTAAATCAAATGCACCGATCAATATAAAAATCCCATTTGTAATACACCCATTCTCCGCCCGTCTATGAGTGTTCTTGTTTTGTTATTACATTAAGTAAGAAAAATGTTTTACGTCATTGTTACTTTTAGCATGCGTAATGTTTCTGCAATTGTTACTTGTGCACATGTATCTTGTGATGAAAACAGGTATTCGTGAATATCGTACGACAGTTATATTCACTGTTAGTGCACGCATACTTTTTATGATGAACACTTTGATTTTGAAAGTACATTTTTTAACAATATTTAACATGTTCATTGCGGCATGAACATGCTAACATTTAAAATGCAATAAGTTTACTCTTAAAATCAAAATCAACTTCATACATATTTAAATGATAAACAATATGCAATGTTTTTTCTACACATTGTATTGTCTAAAAGCATAAAATCCATAAATACTTGATTTTTTTAAATGAGTTTAATGTTCACATGTGTGGGTATATATTTTTATTACGAAAATATAATTTGCAATTTTACTTTACCAGATTAGAAGTTTTATTGTAGGATTTTTTAAAATATCAAGAATCACACAGCAAACATAGCTAAATGCATCCTTTTTTACAATTTTTCTATTGTGTTATTTTACCTGTTATTTTCACTTTTAGATCAAATGAACAAAGTCTTATGATGCATTTCCAATGCACCGACACAGCAGACATAGCTAAATGCATCCTTTTTTAGAATTTTTCTATTGTGTTATTTTACCTTATGATAATTTCTGTTATTTTCACTTTTAGATCAAATGAACATAGTCTTATGATGCATTTCCAATGCAGCGATACACTTTTTTAAAATCTTTCCTTACAAGTTGTTTTACCTATTCTGCTATATGATTGATCGTTTGCAGTAGTAAAACTGCAAGGTTTTTGCAACTGTCAACGATTGAACATATGACAGAAAAAACGAAGTTAAAGCTTTCTGAAGGATTTACATTAATTCACTTCTCCTATGTAGTGAAAAGTAAATCAAATGCACCGATCAATATAAAAATCCCATTTGTAATACACCCATTCTCCGCCCGTCTATTAGTGTTCTTGTTTTGTTATTACATTAAGTAAGAAAAATGTTTTACGTCATTGTTAGTTTTAGCATGCGTAGTGTTTCTGCAATTGTTACTTGTGCACATGTATCTTGTGATGAAAACAGGTATTCGTGAATATCGTACGACAGTTATATTCACTGTTAGTGCACGCATACTTTTTATGATGAACACTCTAATTTTGAAAGTACATTTTTAACAATATTTAAAATGTTCATTGCGGCATGAACATGCTAACATTTAAAATGCAATAAGTTTACTCTTAAAATCAAAATCAACTTCATACATATTTAAATGATAAACAATATGCAATGTTTTTTCTACACATTGTATTGCCTAAAAGCATTAAATCCATAAATACTTGATTTTTTTAAATGAGTTTAATGTTCACATGTGTGGGTATATATTTTTATTACGAAAATATAATTTGCAATTTTACTTTACCAGATTACAAGTTTTATTGTAGGATTTTTTAAAATATCAAGAATCACACAGCAAACATAGCTAAATGCATCCTTTTTTACAATTTTTCTATTGTGTTATTTTACCTTATGATAATTTCTGTTATTTTCACTTTTAGATCAAATGAACATAGTCTTATGATGCATTTCCAATGCAGCGATACACTTTTTTAAAATCTTTCCTTACAAGTTGTTTTACCTATTCTGCTATATGATTGATCGTTTGCAGTAGTAAAACTGCAAGGTTTTTGCAACTGTCAACGATTGAACATATGACAGAAAAAAAGAAGTTAAAGCTTTCTGAAGGATTTACCATAATTCACTTCTCCTATGTAGTTAAAAGTAAATCAAATGCACCGATCAATATAAAAATCCCATTTGTAATACACCCATTCTCCGCCCGTCTATGAGTGTTCTTGTTTTGTTATTACATTAAGTAAGAAAAATGTTTTACGTCATTGTTAGTTTTAGCATGCGTAATGTTTCTGCAATTGTTACTTGTGCACATGTATCTTGTGATGAAAACAGGTATTCGTGAATATCGTACGACAGTTATATTCACTGTTAGTGCACGCATACTTTTTATGATGAACACTCTAATTTTGAAAGTACATTTTTTAACAATATTTAAAATGTTCATTGCGGCATGAACATGCTAACATTTAAAATGCAATAAGTTTACTCTTAAAATCAAAATCAACTTCATACATATTTAAATGATAAACAATATGCAATGTTTTTTCTACACATTGTATTGTCTAAAAGCATAAAATCCATAAATACTTGATTTTTTTAAATGAGTTTAATGTTCACATGTGTGGGTATATATTTTTATTACGAAAATATAATTTGCAATTTTACTTTACCAGATTAGAAGTTTTATTGTAGGATTTTTTAAAATATCAAGAATCACACAGCAAACATAGCTAAATGCATCCTTTTTTACAATTTTTCTATTGTGTTATTTTACCTGTTATTTTCACTTTTAGATCAAATGAACAAAGTCTTATGATGCATTTCCAATGCACCGACACAGCAGACATAGCTAAATGCATCCTTTTTTAGAATTTTTCTATTGTGTTATTTTACCTTATGATAATTTCTGTTATTTTCACTTTTAGATCAAATGAACATAGTCTTATGATGCATTTCCAATGCAGCGATACACTTTTTTAAAATCTTTCCCTACAAGTTGTTTTACCTATTCTGCTATATGATTGATCGTTTGCAGTAGTAAAACTGCAAGGTTTTTGCAACTGTCAACGATTGAACATATGACAGAAAAAACGAAGTTAAAGCTTTCTGAAGGATTTACATTAATTCACTTCTCCTATGTAGTGAAAAGTAAATCAAATGCACCGATCAATATAAAAATCCCATTTGTAATACACCCATTCTCCGCCCGTCTATTAGTGTTCTTGTTTTGTTATTACATTAAGTAAGAAAAATGTTTTACGTCATTGTTAGTTTTAGCATGCGTAATGTTTCTGCAATTGTTACTTGTGCACATGTATCTTGTGATGAAAACAGGTATTCGTGAATATCGTACGACAGTTATATTCACTGTTAGTGCACGCGTACTTTTTATGATGAACACTTTGATTTTGAAAGTACATTTTTTAACAATATTTAAAATGTTCATTGCGGCATGAACATGCTAACATTTAAAATGCAATAAGTTTACTCTTAAAATCAAAATCAACTTCATAAATATTTAAATGATAAACAATATGCAATGTTTTTTCTACACATTGTATTGTCTAAAAGCATAAAATCCATAAATACTTGATTTTTTTAAATGAGTTTAATGTTCACATGTGTGGGTATATATTTTTATTACGAAAATATAATTTGCAATTTTACTTTACAAGATTACAAGTTTTATTGTAGGATTTTTTAAAATATATAGAATCACACAGCAAACATAGCTAAATGCATCCTTTTTTACCATTTTTCTATTGTGTTATTTTACCTTATGATAATTTCTGTTATTTTCACTTTTAGATCAAATGAACATAGTCTTATGATGCATTTCCAATGCAGCGATACACTTTTTTAAAATCTTTCCTTACAAGTTGTTTTACTTATTCTGCTATATGATTGATCGTTTGCAGTAGTAAAACTGCAAGGTTTTTTCAACTGTCAACGATTGAACATATGACAGAAAAAAAGAAGTTAAAGCTTTCTGAAGGATTTACCATAATTCACTTCTCCTATGTAGTTAAAAGTAAATCAAATGCACCGATCATTATAAAAATCCCATTTGTAATACACCCATTCTCCGCCCGTCTATGAGTGTTCTTTTTTTGTTTATTACATTAAGTAAGAAAAATGTTTTACGTCATTGTTAGTTTTAGCATGCGTAGTGTTTCTGCAATTGTTACTTGTGCACATGTATCTTGTGATGAAAACAGGTATTCGTGAATATCGTACGACAGTTATATTCACTGTTAGTGCACGCATACTTTTTATGATGAACAGTCTAATTTTGAAAGTACATTTTTTAACAATATTTAAAATGTTCATTGCGGCATGAACATGCTAACATTTAAAATGCAATAAGTTTACTCTTAAAATCAAAATCAACTTCATACATATTTAAATGATAAACAATATGCAATGTTTTTTCTACACATTGTATTGTCTAAAAGCATAAAATCCATAAATACTTGATTTTTTTAAATGAGGTTAATGTTCACATGTGTGGGTATATATTTTTATTACGAAAATATAATTTGCAATTTTACTTTACAAGATTAAAAGTTTTATTGTAGGATTTTTTAAAATATATAGAATCACACAGCAAACATAGCTAAATGCATCCTTTTTTACAATTTTTCTATTGTGTTATTTTACCTGTTATTTTCACTTTTAGATCAAATGAACATAGTCTTATGATGCATTTCCAATGCACCGATACACTTTTTTAAAATCTTTCTTTACAAGTTGTTTTACCTATTCTGCTATATGATTGATCGTTTGCAGTAGTAAAACTGCAAGGTTTTGCAACTGTCAACGATTGAACGTATTACAGAAAAAAAGAAGTTAAAGCTTTCTGAAGGATTTACCATAATTCACGTCTCCTATGTAGTTAAAAGTAAATCAAATGCACCGATCATTATAAAAATCCCATTAGTAATACACCCATTCTCCGCCCGTCTATGAGTGTTCTTGTTTTGTTATTACATTAAGTAAGAAAAATGTTTTACGTCATTGTTACTTTTAGCATGCGTAATGTTTCTGCAATTGTTACTTGTGCACATGTATCTTGTGATGAAAACAGGTATTCGTGAATATCGTACGACAGTTATATTCACTGTTAGTGCACGCATACATTTTATGATGAACACTCTGATTTTGAAAGTACATTTTTTAACAATATTTAAAATGTTCATTGCGGCATGAACATGCTAACATTTAAAATGCAATAAGTTTACTCTTAAAATCAAAATCAACTTCATACATATTTAAATGATAAACAATATGCAATGTTTTTTCTACACATTGTATTGTCTAAAAGCATAAAATCCATAAATACTTGATTTTTTTAAATGAGTTTAATGTTCACATGTGTGGGTATATATTTTTATTACGAAAATATAATTTGCAATTTTACTTTACCAGATTACAAGTTTTATTGTAGGATTTTTTAAAATATCAAGAATCACACAGCAAACATTGCTAAATGCATCCTTTTTTACAATTTTTCTATTGTGTTATTTTACCTTATGATAATTTCTGTTATTTTCACTTTTAGATCAAATGAACATAGTCTTATGATGCATTTCCAATGCAGCGATACACTTTTTAAAAATCTTTCCTTACAAGTTGTTTTACCTATTCTGCTATATGATTGATCGTTTGCAGTAGTAAAACTGCAAGGTTTTTGCAACTGTCAACGATTGAACATATGACAGAAAAAAAGAAGTTAAAGCTTTCTGAAGGATTTACCATAATTCACTTCTCCTATGTAGTTAAAAGTAAATCAAATGCACCGATCATTATAAAAATCCCATTTGTAATACACCCATTCTCCGCCCGTATATGAGTGTTCTTGTTTTGTTATTACATTAAGTAAGAAAAATGTTTTACGTCATTGTTACTTTTAGCATGCGTAATGTTTCTGCAATTGTTACTTGTGCACATGTATCTTGTGATGAAAACAGGTATTCGTGAATATCGTACGACAGTTATATTCACTGTTAGTGCACGCATACTTTTTATGATGAACACTTTGATTTTGAAAGTACATTTTTTAACAATATTTAACATGTTCATTGCGGCATGAACATGCTAACATTTAAAATGCAATAAGTTTACTCTTAAAATCAAAATCAACTTCATACATATTTAAATGATAAACAATATGCAATGTTTTTTCTACACATTGTATTGTCTAAAAGCATAAAATCCATAAATACTTGATTTTTTTAAATGAGTTTAATGTTCACATGTGTGGGTATATATTTTTATTACGAAAATATAATTTGCAATTTTACTTTACCAGATTAGAAGTTTTATTGTAGGATTTTTTAAAATATCAAGAATCACACAGCAAACATAGCTAAATGCATCCTTTTTTACAATTTTTCTATTGTGTTATTTTACCTTATGATAATTTCTGTTATTTTCACTTTTAGATCAAATGAACATAGTCTTATGATGCATTTCCAATGCAGCGATACACTTTTTTAAAATCTTTCCTTACAAGTTGTTTTACCTATTCTGCTATATGATTGATCGTTTGCAGTAGTAAAACTGCAAGGTTTTTGCAACTGTCAACGATTGAACATATGACAGAAAAAAAGAAGTTAAAGCTTTCTGAAGGATTTACCATAATTCACTTCTCCTATGTAGTTAAAAGTAAATCAAATGCACCGATCATTATAAAAATCCCATTTGTAATACACACATTCTCCGCCCGTCTATGAGTGTTCTTGTTTTGTTATTACATTAAGTAAGAAAAATGTTTTACGTCATTGTTAGTTTTAGCATGCGTAGTGTTTCTGCAATTGTTACTTGTGCACATGTATCTTGTGATGAAAACAGGTATTCGTGAATATCGTACGACAGTTATATTCACTGTTAGTGCACGCATACTTTTTATGATGAACACTTTGATTTTGAAAGTACATTTTTTAACAATACTTAAAATGTTCATTGCGGCATGAACATGCTAACATTTAAAATGCAATAAGTTTACTCTTAAAATCAAAATCAACTTCATACATATTTAAATGATAAACAATATGCAATGTTTTTTCTACACATTGTATTGTCTAAAAGCATAAAATCCATAAATACTTGATTTTTTTAAATGAGTTTAATGTTCACATGTGTGGGTATATATTTTTATTAGGAAAATATAATTTGCAATTTTACTATACCAGATTACAAGTTTTATTGTAGGATTTTTTAAAATATCAAGAATCACACAGCAAACATAGCTAAATGCATCCTTTTTTACAATTTTTCTATTGTGTTATTTTACCTTATGATAATTTCTGTTATTTTCACTTTTAGATCAAATGAACATAGTCTTATGATGCATTTCCAATGCAGCGATACACTTTTTAAAAATCTTTCCTTACAAGTTGTTTTACCTATTCTGCTATATGATTGATCGTTTGCAGTAGTAAAACTGCAAGGTTTTTTCAACTGTCAACGATTGAACATATGACAGAAAAAAAGAAGTTAAAGCTTTCTGAAGGATTTACCATAATTCACTTCTCCTATGTAGTTAAAAGTAAATCAAATGCACCAATCATTATAAAAATCCCATTTGTAATACACCCATTCTCCGCCCGTCTATGAGTGTTCTTGTTTTGTTATTACATTAAGTAAGAAAAATGTTTTACGTCATTGTTAGTTTTAGCATGCGTAGTGTTTCTGCAATTGTTACTTGTGCACATGTATCTTGTGATGAAAACAGGTATTCGTGAATATCGTACGACAGTTATATTCACTGTTAGTGCACGCATACTTTTTATGATGAACACTCTAATTTTGAAAGTACATTTTTTAACAATATTTAAAATGTTCATTGCGGCATGAACATGCTAACATTTAAAATGCAATAAGTTTACTCTTAAAATCAAAATCAACTTCATACATATTTAAATGATAAACAATATGCAATGTTTTTTCTACACATTGTATTGCCTAAAAGCATTAAATCCATAAATACTTGATTTTTTTAAATGAGTTTAATGTTCACATGTGTGGGTATATATTTTTATTACGAAAATATAATTTGCAATTTTACTTTACCAGATTAGAAGTTTTATTGTAGGATTTTTTAAAATATCAAGAATCACACAGCAAACATAGCTAAATGCATCCTTTTTTACAATTTTTCTATTGTGTTATTTTACCTTATGATAATTTCTGTTATTTTCACTTTTAGATCAAATGAACATAGTCTTATGATGCATTTCCAATGCAGCGATACACTTTTTTAAAATCTTTCCTTACAAGTTGTTTTACCTATTCTGCTATATGATTGATCGTTTGCAGTAGTAAAACTGCAAGGTTTTTGCAACTGTCAACGATTGAACATATGACAGAAAAAAAGAAGTTAAAGCTTTCTGAAGGATTTACCATAATTCACTTCTCCTATGTAGTTAAAAGTAAATAAATGCACCGATCATTATAAAAATCCCATTTGTAATACACCCATTCTCCGCCCGTCTATGAGTGTTCTTGTTTTGTTATTACATTAAGTAAGAAAAATGTTTTACGTCATTGTTAGTTTTAGCATGCGTAATGTTTCTGCAATTGTTACTTGTGCACATGTATCTTGTGATGAAAACAGGTATTCGTGAATATCGTACGACAGTTATATTCACTGTTAGTGCACGCATACTTTTTATGATGAACACTCTAATTTTGAAAGTACATTTTTTAACAATATTTAAAATGTTCATTGCGGCATGAACATGCTAACATTTAAAATGCAATAAGTTTACTCTTAAAATCAAAATCAACTTCATACATATTTAAATGATAAACAATATGCAATGTTTTTTCTACACATTGTATTGTCTAAAAGCATAAAATCCATAAATACTTGATTTTTTTAAATGAGTTTAATGTTCACATGTGTGGGTATATATTTTTATTACGAAAATATAATTTGCAATTTTACTTTACCAGATTAGAAGTTTTATTGTAGGATTTTTTAAAATATCAAGAATCACACAGAAAACATAGCTAAATGCATCCTTTTTTACAATTTTTCTATTGTGTTATTTTACCTGTTATTTTCACTTTTAGATCAAATGAACAAAGTCTTATGATGCATTTCCAATGCACCGACACAGCAGACATAGCTAAATGCATCCTTTTTTAGAATTTTTCTATTGTGTTATTTTACCTTATGATAATTTCTGTTATTTTCACTTTTAGATCAAATGAACATAGTCTTATGATGCATTTCCAATGCACCGATACACTTTTTTAAAATCTTTCTTTACAAGTTGTTTTACCTATTCTGCTATATGATTGATCGTTTGCAGTAGTAAAACTGCAAGGTTTTGCAACTGTCAACGATTGAACGTATTACAGAAAAAAAGAAGTTAAAGCTTTCTGAAGGATTTACCATAATTCACGTCTCCTATGTAGTTAAAAGTAAATCAAATGCACCGATCATTATAAAAATCCCATTAGTAATACACCCATTCTCCGCCCGTCTATGAGTGTTCTTGTTTTGTTATTACATTAAGTAAGAAAAATGTTTTACGTCATTGTTACTTTTAGCATGCGTAATGTTTCTGCAATTGTTACTTGTGCACATGTATCTTGTGATGAAAACAGGTATTCGTGAATATCGTACGACAGTTATATTCACTGTTAGTGCACGCATACATTTTATGATGAACACTCTGATTTTGAAAGTACATTTTTTAACAATATTTAAAATGTTCATTGCGGCATGAACATGCTAACATTTAAAATGCAATAAGTTTACTCTTAAAATCAAAATCAACTTCATACATATTTAAATGATAAACAATATGCAATGTTTTTTCTACACATTGTATTGTCTAAAAGCATAAAATCCATAAATACTTGATTTTTTTAAATGAGTTTAATGTTCACATGTGTGGGTATATATTTTTATTACGAAAATATAATTTGCAATTTTACTTTACCAGATTACAAGTTTTATTGTAGGATTTTTTAAAATATCAAGAATCACAATGCAAACATTGCTAAATGCATCCTTTTTTACAATTTTTCTATTGTGTTATTTTACCTTATGATAATTTCTGTTATTTTCACTTTTAGATCAAATGAACATAGTCTTATGATGCATTTCCAATGCAGCGATACACTTTTTAAAAATCTTTCCTTACAAGTTGTTTTACCTATTCTGCTATATGATTGATCGTTTGCAGTAGTAAAACTGCAAGGTTTTTGCAACTGTCAACGATTGAACATATGACAGAAAAAAAGAAGTTAAAGCTTTCTGAAGGATTTACCATAATTCACTTCTCCTATGTAGTTAAAAGTAAATCAAATGCACCGATCATTATAAAAATCCCATTTGTAATACACCCATTCTCTGCCCGTATATGAGTGTTCTTGTTTTGTTATTACATTAAGTAAGAAAAATGTTTTACGTCATTGTTAGTTTTAGCATGCGTAATGTTTCTGCAATTGTTACTTGTGCACATGTATCTTGTGATGAAAACAGGTATTCGTGAATATCGTACGACAGTTATATTCACTGTTAGTGCACGCATACTTTTTATGATGAACACTTTGATTTTGAAAGTACATTTTTTAACAATATTTAACATGTTCATTGCGGCATGAACATGCTAACATTTAAAATGCAATAAGTTTACTCTTAAAATCAAAATCAACTTCATACATATTTAAATGATAAACAATATGCAATGTTTTTTCTACACATTGTATTGTCTAAAAGCATAAAATCCATAAATACTTGATTTTTTTAAATGAGTTTAATGTTCACATGTGTGGGTATATATTTTTATTACGAAAATATAATTTGCAATTTTACTTTACCAGATTAGAAGTTTTATTGTAGGATTTTTTAAAATATCAAGAATCACACAGCAAACATAGCTAAATGCATCCTTTTTTACAATTTTTCTATTGTGTTATTTTACCTTATGATAATTTCTGTTATTTTCACTTTTAGATCAAATGAACATAGTCTTATGATGCATTTCCAATGCAGCGATACACTTTTTTAAAATCTTTCCTTACAAGTTGTTTTACCTATTCTGCTATATGATTGATCGTTTGCAGTAGTAAAACTGCAAGGTTTTTGCAACTGTCAACGATTGAACATATGACAGAAAAAAAGAAGTTAAAGCTTTCTGAAGGATTTACCATAATTCACTTCTCCTATGTAGTTAAAAGTAAATCAAATGCACCGATCATTATAAAAATCCCATTTGTAATACACCCATTCTCCGCCCGTCTATGAGTGTTCTTGTTTTGTTATTACATTAAGTAAGAAAAATGTTTTACGTCATTGTTACTTTTAGCATGCGTAATGTTTCTGCAATTGTTACTTGTGCACATGTATCTTGTGATGAAAACAGGTATTCGTGAATATCGTACGACAGTTATATTCACTGTTAGTGCACGCATACTTTTTATGATGAACACTTTGATTTTGAAAGTACATTTTTTAACAATATTTAACATGTTCATTGCGGCATGAACATGCTAACATTTAAAATGCAATAAGTTTACTCTTAAAATCAAAATCAACTTCATACATATTTAAATGATAAACAATATGCAATGTTTTTTCTACACATTGTATTGTCTAAAAGCATAAAATCCATAAATACTTGATTTTTTTAAATGAGTTTAATGTTCACATGTGTGGGTATATATTTTTATTACGAAAATATAATTTGCAATTTTACTTTACCAGATTAGAAGTTTTATTGTAGGATTTTTTAAAATATCAAGAATCACACAGCAAACATAGCTAAATGCATCCTTTTTTACAATTTTTCTATTGTGTTATTTTACCTTATGATAATTTCTGTTATTTTCACTTTTAGATCAAATGAACATAGTCTTATGATGCATTTCCAATGCAGCGATACACTTTTTTAAAATCTTTCCTTACAAGTTGTTTTACCTATTCTGCTATATGATTGATCGTTTGTAGTAGTAAAACTGCAAGGTTTTTTCAACTGTCAACGATTGAACATATGACAGAAAAAAAGAAGTTAAAGCTTTCTGAAGGATTTACCATAATTCACTTCTCCTATGTAGTTAAAAGTAAATCAAATGTACCGATCATTATAAAAATCCCATTTGTAATACACACATTCTCCGCCCGTCTATGAGTGTTCTTGTTTTGTTATTACATTAAGTAAGAAAAATGTTTTACGTCATTGTTAGTTTTAGCATGCGTAGTGTTTCTGCAATTGTTACTTGTGCACATGTATCTTGTGATGAAAACAGGTATTCGTGAATATCGTACGACAGTTATATTCACTGTTAGTGCACGCATACTTTTTATGATGAACACTTTGATTTTGAAAGTACATTTTTTAACAATACTTAAAATGTTCATTGCGGCATGAACATGCTAACATTTAAAATGCAATAAGTTTACTCTTAAAATCAAAATCAACTTCATACATATTTAAATGATAAACAATATGCAATGTTTTTTCTACACATTGTATTGTCTAAAAGCATAAAATCCATAAATACTTGATTTTTTTAAATGAGTTTAATGTTCACATGTGTGGGTATATATTTTTATTAGGAAAATATAATTTGCAATTTTACTATACCAGATTACAAGTTTTATTGTAGGATTTTTTAAAATATCAAGAATCACACAGCAAACATAGCTAAATGCATCCTTTTTTACAATTTTTCTATTGTGTTATTTTACCTTATGATAATTTCTGTTATTTTCACTTTTAGATCAAATGAACATAGTCTTATGATGCATTTCCAATGCAGCGATACACTTTTTAAAAATCTTTCCTTACAAGTTGTTTTACCTATTCTGCTATATGATTGATCGTTTGCAGTAGTAAAACTGCAAGGTTTTTTCAACTGTCAACGATTGAACATATGACAGAAAAAAAGAAGTTAAAGCTTTCTGAAGGATTTACCATAATTCACTTCTCCTATGTAGTTAAAAGTAAATCAAATGCACCAATCATTATAAAAATCCCATTTGTAATACACCCATTCTCCGCCCGTCTATGAGTGTTCTTGTTTTGTTATTACATTAAGTAAGAAAAATGTTTTACGTCATTGTTAGTTTTAGCATGCGTAGTGTTTCTGCAATTGTTACTTGTGCACATGTATCTTGTGATGAAAACAGGTATTCGTGAATATCGTACGACAGTTATATTCACTGTTAGTGCACGCATACTTTTTATGATGAACACTCTAATTTAGAAAGTACATTTTTTAACAATATTTAAAATGTTCATTGCGGCATGAACATGCTAACATTTAAAATGCAATAAGTTTACTCTTAAAATCAAAATCAACTTCATACATATTTAAATGATAAACAATATGCAATGTTTTTTCTACACATTGTATTGCCTAAAAGCATTAAATCCATAAATACTTGATTTTTTTAAATGAGTTTAATGTTCACATGTGTGGGTATATATTTTTATTACGAAAATATAATTTGCAATTTTACTTTACCAGATTACAAGTTTTATTGTAGGATTTTTTAAAATATCAAGAATCACACAGCAAACATAGCTAAATGCATCCTTTTTTAGAATTTTTCTATTGTGTTATTTTACCTTATGATAATTTCTGTTATTTTCACTTTTAGATCAAATGAACATAGTCTTATGATGCATTTCCAATGCAGCGATACACTTTTTAAAAATCTTTCCTTACAAGTTGTTTTACCTATTCTGCTATATGATTGATCGTTTGCAGTAGTAAAACTGCAAGGTTTTTGCAACTGTCAACGATTGAACATATGACAGAAAAAAAGAAGTTAAAGCTTTCTGAAGGATTTACCATAATTCACTTCTCCTATGTAGTTAAAAGTAAATCAAATGCACCAATCATTATAAAAATCCCATTTGTAATACACCCATTCTCCGCCCGTCTATGAGTGTTCTTGTTTTGTTATTACATTAAGTAAGAAAAATGTTTTACGTCATTGTTAGTTTTAGCATGCGTAGTGTTTCTGCAATTGTTACTTGTGCACATGTATCTTGTGATGAAAACAGGTATTCGTGAATATCGTACGACAGTTATATTCACTGTTAGTGCACGCATACTTTTTATGATGAACACTCTAATTTTGAAAGTACATTTTTTAACAATATTTAAAATGTTCATTGCGGCATGAACATGCTAACATTTAAAATGCAATAAGTTTACTCTTAAAATCAAAATCAACTTCATACATATTTAAATGATAAACAATATGCAATGTTTTTTCTACACATTGTATTGTCTAAAAGCATAAAATCCATAAATACTTGATTTTTTAAAATGAGTTTAATGTTCACATGTGTGGGTATATATTTTTATTACGAAAATATAATTTGCAATTTTACTTTACCAGATTACAAGTTTTATTGTAGGATTTTTTAAAATATCAAGAATCACACAGCAAACATAGCTAAATGCATCCTTTTTTAGAATTTTTCTATTGTGTTATTTTACCTTATGATAATTTCTGTTATTTTCACTTTTAGATCAAATGAACATAGTCTTATGATGCATTTCCAATGCAGCGATACACTTTTTTAAAATCTTTCCTTACAAGTTGTTTTACCTATTCTGCTATATGATTGATCGTTTGCAGTAGTAAAACTGCAAGGTTTTTGCAACTGTCAACGATTGAACATATGACAGAAAAAAAGAAGTTAAAGCTTTCTGAAGGATTTACCATAATTCACTTCTCCTATGTAGTTAAAAGTAAATCAAATGCACCGATCATTATAAAAATCCCATTTGTAATACACCCATTCTCCGCCCGTCTATGAGTGTTCTTGTTTTGTTATTACATTAAGTAAGAAAAATGTTTTACGTCATTGTTAGTTTTAGCATGCGTAATGTTTCTGCAATTGTTACTTGTGCACATGTATCTTGTGATGAAAACAGGTATTCGTGAATATCGTACGACAGTTATATTCACTGTTAGTGCACGCATACTTTTTATGATGAACACTCTAATTTTGAAAGTACATTTTTTAACAATATTTAAAATGTTCATTGCGGTATGAACATGCTAACATTTAAAATGCAATAAGTTTACTCTTAAAATCAAAATCAACTTCATACATATTTAAATGATAAACAATATGCAATGTTTTTTCTACACATTGTATTGTCTAAAAGCATAAAATCCATAAATACTTGATTTTTTTAAATGAGTTTAATGTTCACATGTGTGGGTATATATTTTTATTACGAAAATATAATTTGCAATTTTACTTTACCAGATTACAAGTTTTATTGTAGGATTTTTTAAAATATCAAGAATCACACAGCAAACATAGCTAAATGCATCCTTTTTTACAATTTTTCTATTGTGTTATTTTACCTGTTATTTTCACTTTTAGATCAAATGAACAAAGTCTTATGATGCATTTCCAATGCACCGACACAGCAAACATAGCTAAATGCATCCTTTTTTAGAATTTTTCTATTGTGTTATTTTACCTTATGATAATTTCTGTTATTTTCACTTTTAGATCAAATGAACATAGTCTTATGATGCATTTCCAATGCAGCGATACACTTTTTTAAAATCTTTCCTTACAAGTTGTTTTACCTATTCTGCTATATGATTGATCGTTTGCAGTAGTAAAACTGCAAGGTTTTTGCAACTGTCAACGATTGAACATATTACAGAAAAAAAGAAGTTAAAGCTTTCTGAAGGATTTACATTAATTCACTTCTCCTATGTAGTTAAAAGTAAATCAAATGCACCGATCAATATAAAAATCCCATTTGTAATACACCCATTCTCCGCCCGTCTATTAGTGTTCTTGTTTTGTTATTACATTAAGTAAGAAAAATGTTTTACGTCATTGTTAGTTTTAGCATGCGTAATGTTTCTGCAATTGTTACTTGTGCACATGTATCTTGTGATGAAAACAGGTATTCGTGAATATCGTACGACAGTTATATTCACTGTTAGTGCACGCATACTTTTTATGATGAAAACTCTAATTTTGAAAGTACATTTTTTAACAATATTTAAAATGTTCATTGCGGCATGAACATGCTAACATTTAAAATGCAATAAGTTTACTCTTAAAATCAAAATCAACTTCATACATATTTAAATGATAAACAATATGCAATGTTTTTTCTACACATTGTATTGTCTAAAAGCATAAAATCCATAAATACTTGATTTTTTAAAATGAGTTTAATGTTCACATGTGTGGGTATATATTTTTATTACGAAAATATAATTTGCAATTTTACTTTAGCAGATTACAAGTTTTATTGTAGGATTTTTTAAAATATCAAGAATCACACAGCAAACATAGCTAAATGCATCCTTTTTTACAATTTTTCTATTGTGTTATTTTACCTGTTATATTCACTTTTAGATCAAATGAACATAGTCTTATGATGCATTTCCAATGCAGCGATACACTTTTTTAAAATCTTTCCTTACAAGTTGTTTTACCTATTCTGCTATATGATTGATCGTTTGCAGTAGTAAAACTGCAAGGTTTTGCAACTGTCAACGATTGAACATATTACAGAAAAAAGAAGTTAAAGCTTTCTGAAGGATTTACCATAATTCACTTCTCCTATGTAGTTAAAAGTAAATCAAATGCACCGATCATTATAAAAATCCCATTAGTAATACACCCATTCTCCGCCCGTCTATGAGTGTTCTTGTTTTGTTATTACATTAAGTAAGAAAAATGTTTTACGTCATTGTTACTTTTAGCATGCGTAATGTTTCTGCAATTGTTACTTGTGCACATGTATCTTGTGATGAAAACAGGTATTCGTGAATATCGTACGACAGTTATATTCACTGTTAGTGCACGCATACTTTTTATGATGAACACTTTGATTTTGAAAGTACATTTTTTAACAATACTTAAAATGTTCATTGCGGCATGAACATGCTAACATTTAAAATGCAATAAGTTTACTCTTAAAATCAAAATCAACTTCATACATATTTAAATGATAAACAATATGCAATGTTTTTTCTACACATTGTATTGTCTAAAAGCATAAAATCCATAAATACTTGATTTTTTTAAATGAGTTTAATGTTCACATGTGTGGGTATATATTTTTATTACGAAAATATAATTTGCAATTTTACTTTACCATATTACAAGTTTTATTGTAGGATTTTTTAAAATATCAAGAATCACACAGCAAACATAGCTAAATGCATCCTTTTTTAGAATTTTTCTATTGTGTTATTTTACCTTATGATAATTTCTGTTATTTTCACTTTTAGATCAAAAACATAGTCTTATGATGCATTTCCAATGCAGCGATACACTTTTTAAAAATCTTTCCTTACAAGTTGTTTTACCTATTCTGCTATATGATTGATCGTTTGCAGTAGTAAAACTGCAAGGTTTTTTCAACTGTCAACGATTGAACATATGACAGAAAAAAAGAAGTTAAAGCTTTCTGAAGGATTTACCATAATTCACTTCTATGTAGTTAAAAGTAAATCAAATGCACCGATCATTATAAAAATCCCATTTGTAATACACCCATTCTCCGCCCGTCTATGAGTGTTCTTGTTTTGTTATTACATTAAGTAAAAAAAATGTTTTACGTCATTGTTAGTTTTAGCATGCGTAATGTTTCTGCAATTGTTACTTGTGCACATGTATCTTGTGATGAAAACAGGTATTCGTGAATATCGTACGACAGTTATATTCACTGTTAGTGCACGCGTACTTTTTATGATGAACACTTTGATTTTGAAAGTACATTTTTTAACAATATTTAACATGTTCATTGCGGCATGAACATGCTAACATTTAAAATGCAATAAGTTTACTCTTAAAATCAAAATCAACTTCATACATATTTAAATGATAAACAATATGCAATGTTTTTTCTACACATTGTATTGTCTAAAAGCATAAAATCCATAAATACTTGATTTTTTTAAATGAGTTTAATGTTCACATGTGTGGGTATATATTTTTATTACGAAAATATAATTTGCAATTTTACTTTACAAGATTTCATGTTTTATTTTAGGATTTTTAAAAATATATAGAATCACACAGCAAACATAGCTAAATGCATCCTTTTTTACAATTTTTCTATTGTGTTATTTTACCTTATGATAATTTCTGTTATTTTCAATTTTAGATCAAATGAACATAGTCTTATGATGCATTTCCAATGCACCGATACACTTTTTTAAAATCTTTCCTTACAAGTTGTTTTACCTATTCTGCTATATGTTTGATCGTTTGCAGTAGCAAAACTGCAAGGTTTTTGCAACTGTCAACGATTGAACATATGACAGAAAAAAAGAAGTTAAAGCTTTCTGAAGGATTTACCATAATTCACTTCTCCTATGTAGTTAAAAGTAAATTAAATGCACCGATCATTATAAAAATCCCATTTGTAATACACCCATTCTCCACCCGTCTATGAGTGTTCTTGTTTTGTTATTATATTAAGTAAGAAAAATGTTTTACGTCATTGTTACTTTTAGCATGCGTAATGTTTCTGCAATTGTTACTTGTGCACATATATCTTGTGATGAAAACAGGTATTCGTGAATATTGTACGACAGTTATATTCACTGTTAGTGCACGCATACTTTTTATGATGAACACTTTGATTTTGAAAGTACATTTTTTAACAATATTTAAAATGTTCATTGCGGCATGAACATGCTAACATTTAAAATGCAATAAGTTTACTCCTAAAATCAAAATCAACTTCATACATATTTAAATGATAAACAATATGCAATGTTTTTTCTACACATTGTATTGTCTAAAAGCATAAAATCCATAAATACTTAATTTTTTATATGAGTTTAATGTTCACATGTGTGGGTATATATTTTTATTACGAAAATATAATTTGCAATTTTACTTTACAAGATTACAAGTTTTATTGTAGGATTTTTTAAAATATATAGAATCACACAGCAAACATAGCTAAATGCATCCTTTTTTACAATTTTTCTATTGTGTTATTTTACCTGTTATTTTCACTTTTAGATCAAATGAACATAGTCTTATGATGCATTTCCAATGCACCGATACACTTTTTTAAAATCTTTCCTTACAAGTTGTTTTACCTATTCTGCTATATGTTTGATCGTTTGCAGTAGCAAAACTGCAAGGTTTTTGCAACTGTCAACGATTGAACATATGACAGAAAAAAAGAAGTTAAAGCTTTCTGAAGGATTTACCATAATTCACTTCTCCTATGTAGTTAAAAGTAAATTAAATGCACCGATCATTATAAAAATCCCATTTGTAATACACCCATTCTCCACCCGTCTATGAGTGTTCTTGTTTTGTTATTATATTAAGTAAGAAAAATGTTTTACGTCATTGTTACTTTTAGCATGCGTAATGTTTCTGCAATTGTTACTTGTGCACATATATCTTGTGATGAAAAAAGGTATTCGTGAATATTGTACGACAGTTATATTCACTGTTAGTGCACGCATACTTTTTATGATGAACACTTTGATTTTGAAAGTACATTTTTTAACAATATTTAAAATGTTCATTGCGGCATGAACATGCTAACATTTAAAATGCAATAAGTTTACTCCTAAAATCAAAATCAACTTCATACATATTTAAATGATAAACAATATGCAATGTTTTTTCTACACATTGTATTGTCTAAAAGCATAAAATCCATAAATACTTAATTTTTTATATGAGTTTAATGTTCACATGTGTGGGTATATATTTTTATTACGAAAATATAATTTGCAATTTTACTTTACAAGATTACAAGTTTTATTGTAGGATTTTTTAAAATATATAGAATCACACAGCAAACATAGCTAAATGCATCCTTTTTTACAATTTTTCTATTGTGTTATTTTACCTGTTATTTTCACTTTTAGATCAAATGAACATAGTCTTATGATGCATTTCCAATGCACCGATACACTTTTTTAAAATCTTTCCTTACAAGTTGTTTTACCTATTCTGCTATATGATTGATCGTTTGCAGTAGTAAAACTGCAAGGTTTTTGCAACTGTCAACGATTGAACATATGACAGAAGTTAAAGCTTTCTGAAGGATTTACCATAATTCACTTCTCCTATGTAGTTAAAAGTAAATTAAATGCACCGATCATTATAAAAATCCCATTAGTAATACACCCATTCTCCGCCCGTCTATGAGTTTTCTTGTTTTGTTATTACATTAAGTAAGAAAAATGTTTTACGTCATTGTTACTTTTAGCATGCGTAATGTTTCTGCAATTGTTACTTGTGCGCATGTATCTTGTGATGAAAACAGGTATTCGTGAATATCGTACGACAGTTATATTCACTGTTAGTGCACGCATACTTTTTATGATGAACACTTTGATTTTGAAAGTACATTTTTTAACAATATTTAACATGTTCATTGCGGCATGAACATGCTAACATTTAAAATGCAATAAGTTTACTCTTAAAATCAAAATCAACTTCATACATATTTAAATGATAAACAATATGCAATGTTTTTTCTACACATTGTATTGTCTAAAAGCATAAAATCCATAAATACTTGATTTTTTTAAATGAGTTTAATGTTCACATGTGTGGGTATATATTTTTATTACGAAAATATAATTTGCAATTTTACTTTACAAGATTTCATGTTTTATTTTAGGATTTTTAAAAATATATAGAATCACACAGCAAACATAGCTAAATGCATCCTTTTTTACAATTTTTCTATTGTGTTATTTTACCTTATGATAATTTCTGTTATTTTCAATTTTAGATCAAATGAACATAGTCTTATGATGCATTTCCAATGCACCGATACACTTTTTTAAAATCTTTCCTTACAAGTTGTTTTACCTATTCTGCTATATGTTTGATCGTTTGCAGTAGCAAAACTGCAAGGTTTTTGCAACTGTCAACGATTGAACATATGACAGAAAAAAAGAAGTTAAAGCTTTCTGAAGGATTTACCATAATTCACTTCTCCTATGTAGTTAAAAGTAAATTAAATGCACCGATCATTATAAAAATCCCATTTGTAATACACCCATTCTCCACCCGTCTATGAGTGTTCTTGTTTTGTTATTATATTAAGTAAGAAAAATGTTTTACGTCATTGTTACTTTTAGCATGCGTAATGTTTCTGCAATTGTTACTTGTGCACATATATCTTGTGATGAAAAAAGGTATTCGTGAATATTGTACGACAGTTATATTCACTGTTAGTGCACGCATACTTTTTATGATGAACACTTTGATTTTGAAAGTACATTTTTTAACAATATTTAAAATGTTCATTGCGGCATGAACATGCTAACATTTAAAATGCAATAAGTTTACTCCTAAAATCAAAATCAACTTCATACATATTTAAATGATAAACAATATGCAATGTTTTTTCTACACATTGTATTGTCTAAAAGCATAAAATCCATAAATACTTAATTTTTTATATGAGTTTAATGTTCACATGTGTGGGTATATATTTTTATTACGAAAATATAATTTGCAATTTTACTTTACAAGATTACAAGTTTTATTGTAGGATTTTTTAAAATATATAGAATCACACAGCAAACATAGCTAAATGCATCCTTTTTTACAATTTTTCTATTGTGTTATTTTACCTGTTATTTTCACTTTTAGATCAAATGAACATAGTCTTATGATGCATTTCCAATGCACCGATACACTTTTTTAAAATCTTTCCTTACAAGTTGTTTTACCTATTCTGCTATATGATTGATCGTTTGCAGTAGTAAAACTGCAAGGTTTTTGCAACTGTCAACGATTGAACATATGACAGAAGTTAAAGCTTTCTGAAGGATTTACCATAATTCACTTCTCCTATGTAGTTAAAAGTAAATTAAATGCACCGATCATTATAAAAATCCCATTAGTAATACACCCATTCTCCGCCCGTCTATGAGTTTTCTTGTTTTGTTATTACATTAAGTAAGAAAAATGTTTTACGTCATTGTTACTTTTAGCATGCGTAATGTTTCTGCAATTGTTACTTGTGCGCATGTATCTTGTGATGAAAACAGGTATTCGTGAATATCGTACGACAGTTATATTCACTGTTAGTGCACGCATACTTTTTATGATGAACACTTTGATTTTGAAAGTACATTTTTTAACAATATTTAACATGTTCATTGCGGCATGAACATGCTAACATTTAAAATGCAATAAGTTTACTCTTAAAATCAAAATCAACTTCATACATATTTAAATGATAAACAATATGCAATGTTTTTTCTACACATTGTATTGTCTAAAAGCATAAAATCCATAAATACTTGATTTTTTTAAATGAGTTTAATGTTCACATGTGTGGGTATATATTTTTATTACGAAAATATAATTTGCAATTTTACTTTACAAGATTTCATGTTTTATTTTAGGATTTTTAAAAATATATAGAATCACACAGCAAACATAGCTAAATGCATCCTTTTTTACAATTTTTCTATTGTGTTATTTTACCTTATGATAATTTCTGTTATTTTCAATTTTAGATCAAATGAACATAGTCTTATGATGCATTTCCAATGCACCGATACACTTTTTTAAAATCTTTCCTTACAAGTTGTTTTACCTATTCTGCTATATGTTTGATCGTTTGCAGTAGCAAAACTGCAAGGTTTTTGCAACTGTCAACGATTGAACATATGACAGAAAAAAAGAAGTTAAAGCTTTCTGAAGGATTTACCATAATTCACTTCTCCTATGTAGTTAAAAGTAAATTAAATGCACCGATCATTATAAAAATCCCATTTGTAATACACCCATTCTCCACCCGTCTATGAGTGTTCTTGTTTTGTTATTATATTAAGTAAGAAAAATGTTTTACGTCATTGTTACTTTTAGCATGCGTAATGTTTCTGCAATTGTTACTTGTGCACATATATCTTGTGATGAAAAAAGGTATTCGTGAATATTGTACGACAGTTATATTCACTGTTAGTGCACGCATACTTTTTATGATGAACACTTTGATTTTGAAAGTACATTTTTTAACAATATTTAAAATGTTCATTGCGGCATGAACATGCTAACATTTAAAATGCAATAAGTTTACTCCTAAAATCAAAATCAACTTCATACATATTTAAATGATAAACAATATGCAATGTTTTTTCTACACATTGTATTGTCTAAAAGCATAAAATCCATAAATACTTAATTTTTTATATGAGTTTAATGTTCACATGTGTGGGTATATATTTTTATTACGAAAATATAATTTGCAATTTTACTTTACAAGATTACAAGTTTTATTGTAGGATTTTTTAAAATATATAGAATCACACAGCAAACATAGCTAAATGCATCCTTTTTTAGAATTTTTCTATTGTGTTATTTTACCTGTTATTTTCACTTTTAGATCAAATGAACATAGTCTTATGATGCATTTCCAATGCACCGATACACTTTTTTAAAATCTTTCCTTACAAGTTGTTTTACCTATTCTGCTATATGATTGATCGTTTGCAGTAGTAAAACTGCAAGGTTTTTGCAACTGTCAACGATTGAACATATGACAGAAAAAAAGAAGTTAAAGCTTTCTGAAGGATTTACCATAATTCACTTCTCCTATGTAGTTAAAAGTAAATTAAATGCACCGATCATTATAAAAATCCCATTAGTAATACACCCATTCTCCGCCCGTCTATGAGTGTTCTTGTTTTGTTATTACATTAAGTAAGAAAAATGTTTTACGTCATTGTTACTTTTAGCATGCGTAATGTTTCTGCAATTGTTACTTGTGCGCATGTATCTTGTGATGAAAACAGGTATTCGTGAATATCGTACGACAGTTATATTCACTGTTAGTGCACGCATACTTTTTACGATGAACACTTTGATTTTGAAAGTACATTTTTTAACAATATTTAACATGTTCATTGCGGCATGAACATGCTAACATTTAAAATGCAATAAGTTTACTCTTAAAATCTAAATCAACTTCATACATATTTAAATGATAAACAATATGCAATGTTTTTTCTACACATTGTATTGTCTAAAAGCATAAAATCCATAAATACTTGATTTTTTTAAATGAGTTTAATGTTCACATGTGTGGGTATATATTTTTATTACGAAAATATAATTTGCAATTTTACTTTACAAGATTTCATGTTTTATTTTAGGATTTTTAAAAATATATAGAATCACACAGCAAACATAGCTAAATGCATCCTTTTTTACAATTTTTCTATTGTGTTATTTTACCTTATGATAATTTCTGTTATTTTCAATTTTAGATCAAATGAACATAGTCTTATGATGCATTTCCAATGCACCGATACACTTTTTTAAAATCTTTCCTTACAAGTTGTTTTACCTATTCTGCTATATGTTTGATCGTTTGCAGTAGCAAAACTGCAAGGTTTTTGCAACTGTCAACGATTGAACATATGACAGAAAAAAAGAAGTTAAAGCTTTCTGAAGGATTTACCATAATTCACTTCTCCTATGTAGTTAAAAGTAAATTAAATGCACCGATCATTATAAAAATCCCATTTGTAATACACCCATTCTCCACCCGTCTATGAGTGTTCTTGTTTTGTTATTATATTAAGTAAGAAAAATGTTTTACGTCATTGTTACTTTTAGCATGCGTAATGTTTCTGCAATTGTTACTTGTGCACATATATCTTGTGATGAAAACAGGTATTCGTGAATATTGTACGACAGTTATATTCACTGTTAGTGCACGCATACTTTTTATGATGAACACTTTGATTTTGAAAGTACATTTTTTAACAATATTTAAAATGTTCATTGCGGCATGAACATGCTAACATTTAAAATGCAATAAGTTTACTCCTAAAATCAAAATCAACTTCATACATATTTAAATGATAAACAATATGCAATGTTTTTTCTACACATTGTATTGTCTAAAAGCATAAAATCCATAAATACTTAATTTTTTATATGAGTTTAATGTTCACATGTGTGGGTATATATTTTTATTACGAAAATATAATTTGCAATTTTACTTTACAAGATTACAAGTTTTATTGTAGGATTTTTTAAAATATATAGAATCACACAGCAAACATAGCTAAATGCATCCTTTTTTACAATTTTTCTATTGTGTTATTTTACCTGTTATTTTCACTTTTAGATCAAATGAACATAGTCTTATGATGCATTTCCAATGCACCGATACACTTTTTTTAAATCTTTCCTTACAAGTTGTTTTACCTATTCTGCTATATGATTGATCGTTTGCAGTAGTAAAACTGCAAGGTTTTTGCAACTGTCAACGATTGAACATATGACAGAAAAAAAGAAGTTAAAGCTTTCTGAAGGATTTACCATAATTCACTTCTCCTATGTAGTTAAAAGTAAATTAAATGCACCGATCATTATAAAAATCCCATTAGTAATACACCCATTCTCCGCCCGTCTATGAGTGTTCTTGTTTTGTTATTACATTAAGTAAGAAAAATGTTTTACGTCATTGTTACTTTTAGCATGCGTAATGTTTCTGCAATTGTTACTTGTGCGCATGTATCTTGTGATGAAAACAGGTATTCGTGAATATCGTACGACAGTTATATTCACTGTTAGTGCACGCATACTTTTTATGATGAACACTTTGATTTTGAAAGTACATTTTTTAACAATATTTAACATGTTCATTGCGGCATGAACATGCTAACATTTAAAATGCAATAAGTTTACTCTTAAAATCAAAATCAACTTCATACATATTTAAATGATAAACAATATGCAATGTTTTTTCTACACATTGTATTGTCTAAAAGCATAAAATCCATAAATACTTGATTTTTTTAAATGAGTTTAATGTTCACATGTGTGGGTATATATTTTTATTACGAAAATATAATTTGCAATTTTACTTTACAAGATTTCATGTTTTATTTTAGGATTTTTAAAAATATATAGAATCACACAGCAAACATAGCTAAATGCATCCTTTTTTACAATTTTTCTATTGTGTTATTTTACCTTATGATAATTTCTGTTATTTTCAATTTTAGATCAAATGAACATAGTCTTATGATGCATTTCCAATGCACCGATACACTTTTTAAAAATCTTTCCTTACAAGTTGTTTTACCTATTCTGCTATATGTTTGATCGTTTGCAGTAGCAAAACTGCAAGGTTTTTGCAACTGTCAACGATTGAACATATGACAGAAAAAAAGAAGTTAAAGCTTTCTGAAGGATTTACCATAATTCACTTCTCCTATGTAGTTAAAAGTAAATTAAATGCACCGATCATTATAAAAATCCCATTTGTAATACACCCATTCTCCACCCGTCTATGAGTGTTCTTGTTTTGTTATTATATTAAGTAAGAAAAATGTTTTACGTCATTGTTACTTTTAGCATGCGTAATGTTTCTGCAATTGTTACTTGTGCACATATATCTTGTGATGAAAAAAGGTATTCGTGAATATTGTACGACAGTTATATTCACTGTTAGTGCACGCATACTTTTTATGATGAACACTTTGATTTTGAATGTACATTTTTTAACAATATTTAAAATGTTCATTGCGGCATGAACATGCTAACATTTAAAATGCAATAAGTTTACTCCTAAAATCAAAATCAACTTCATACATATTTAAATGATAAACAATATGCAATGTTTTTTCTACACATTGTATTGTCTAAAAGCATAAAATCCATAAATACTTAATTTTTTATATGAGTTTAATGTTCACATGTGTGGGTATATATTTTTATTACGAAAATATAATTTGCAATTTTACTTTACAAGATTACAAGTTTTATTGTAGGATTTTTTAAAATATATAGAATCACACAGCAAACATAGCTAAATGCATCCTTTTTTACAATTTTTCTATTGTGTTATTTTACCTGTTATTTTCACTTTTAGATCAAATGAACATAGTCTTATGATGCATATCCAATGCAGCGATACACTTTTTTAAAATCTTTCCTTACAAGTTGTTTTACCTATTCTGCTATATGATTGATCGTTTGCAGTAGTAAAACTGCAAGGTTTTGCAACTGTCAACGATTGAACATATTACAGAAAAAAAGAAGTTAAAGCTTTCTGAAGGATTTACCATAATTCACTTCTCCTATGTAGTTAAAAGTAAATCAAATGCACCGATCATTATAAAAATCCCATTAGTAATACACCCATTCTCCGCCCGTCTATGAGTGTTCTTGTTTTGTTATTACATTAAGTAAGAAAAATGTTTTACGTCATTGTTAGTTTTAGCATGCGTAATGTTTCTGCAATTGTTACTTGTGCACATGTATCTTGTGATGAAAACAGGTATTCGTGAATATCATACGACAGTTATATTCACTGTTAGTGCACGCATACTTTTTATGATGAACACTCTGATTTTGAAAGTACATTTTTTAACAATATTTAAAATGTTCATTGCGGCATGAACATGCTAACATTTAAAATGCAATAAGTTTACTCTTAAAATCAAAATCAACTTCATACATATTTAAATGATAAACAATATGCCATGTTTTTTCTACACATTGTATTGTCTAAAAGCATAAAATACATAAATACTTGATTTTTTTAAATGAGTTTAATGTTCACATGTGTGGGTATATATTTTTATTACGAAAATATAATTTGCAATTTTACTTTACCAGATTAGAAGTTTTATTGTAGGATTTTTTAAAATATATAGAATCACACAGCAAACATAGCTAAATGCATCCTTTTTCACAATTTTTCTATTGTGTTATTTTACCTTATGATAATTTCTGTTATTTTCACTTTTAGATCAAATGAACATAGTCTTATGATGCATTTCCAATGCACCGATACACTTTTTTAAAATCTTTCCTTACAAGTTGTTTTACCTATTCTGCTATATGATTGATCGTTTGCAGTAGTAAAACTGCAAGGTTTTTGCAACTGTCAACGATTGAACATATGACAGGAAAAAAGAAGTTAAAGCTTTCTGAAGGATTTACCATAATTCACTTCTCCTATGTAGTTAAAAGTATATTAAATGAAGGATCATTATAAAAATCCCATTAGTAATACACCCATTCTCCGCCCGTCTATGAGTGTTCTTGTTTTGTTATTACATTAAGTAAGAAAAATGTTTTACGTCATTGTTACTTTTAGCATGCGTAATGTTTCTGCAATTGTTACTTGTGCACATGTATCTTGTGATGAAAACAGGTATTCGTGAATATCGTACGACAGTTATATTCACTGTTAGTGCACGCATACTTTTTATGATGAACACTCTGATTTTGAAAGTACATTTTTTAACAATATTTAAAATGTTCATTCGGCATGAATATGCTAACATTTAAAATGCAATAAGTTTACTCTTAAAATCAAAATCAAGTTCATACATAGTTAAATGATAAACAATATGCAATGTTTTTTCTACACATTGTATTGTCTAAAAGCATAAAATCCATAAATACTTAATTTTTTATATGAGTTTAATGTTCACATGTGTGGGTATATATTTTTATTACGAAAATATAATTTGCAATTTTACTTTACAAGATTACAAGTTTTATTGTAGGATTTTTTAAAATATATAGAATCACACAGCAAACATAGCTAAATGCATCCTTTTTTACAATTTTTCTATTGTGTTATTTTACCTGTTATTTTCACTTTTAGATCAAATGAACATAGTCTTATGATGCATATCCAATGCAGCGATACACTTTTTTAAAATCTTTCCTTACAAGTTGTTTTACCTATTCTGCTATATGATTGATCGTTTGCAGTAGTAAAACTGCAAGGTTTTGCAACTGTCAACGATTGAACATATTACAGAAAAAAAGAAGTTAAAGCTTTCTGAAGGATTTACCATAATTCACTTCTCCTATGTAGTTAAAAGTAAATCAAATGCACCGATCATTATAAAAATCCCATTAGTAATACACCCATTCTCCGCCCGTCTATGAGTGTTCTTGTTTTGTTATTACATTAAGTAAGAAAAATGTTTTACGTCATTGTTAGTTTTAGCATGCGTAATGTTTCTGCAATTGTTACTTGTGCACATGTATCTTGTGATGAAAACAGGTATTCGTGAATATCATACGACAGTTATATTCACTGTTAGTGCACGCATACTTTTTATGATGAACACTCTGATTTTGAAAGTACATTTTTTAACAATATTTAAAATGTTCATTGCGGCATGAACATGCTAACATTTAAAATGCAATAAGTTTACTCTTAAAATCAAAATCAACTTCATACATATTTAAATGATAAACAATATGCCATGTTTTTTCTACACATTGTATTGTCTAAAAGCATAAAATACATAAATACTTGATTTTTTTAAATGAGTTTAATGTTCACATGTGTGGGTATATATTTTTATTACGAAAATATAATTTGCAATTTTACTTTACCAGATTACAAGTTTTATTGTAGGATTTTTTAAAATATATAGAATCACACAGCAAACATAGCTAAATGCATCCTTTTTCACAATTTTTCTATTGTGTTATTTTACCTTATGATAATTTCTGTTATTTTCACTTTTAGATCAAATGAACATAGTCTTATGATGCATTTCCAATGCACCGATACACTTTTTTAAAATCTTTCCTTACAAGTTGTTTTACCTATTCTGCTATATGATTGATCGTTTGCAGTAGTAAAACTGCAAGGTTTTTGCAACTGTCAACAATTGAACATATGACAGGAAAAAAGAAGTTAAAGCTTTCTGAAGGATTTACCATAATTCACTTCTCCTATGTAGTTAAAAGTATATTAAATGAAGGATCATTATAAAAATCCCATTAGTAATACACCCATTCTCCGCCCGTCTATGAGTGTTCTTGTTTTGTTATTACATTAAGTAAGAAAAATGTTTTACGTCATTGTTACTTTTAGCATGCGTAATGTTTCTGCAATTGTTACTTGTGCACATGTATCTTGTGATGAAAACAGGTATTCGTGAATATCGTACGACAGTTATATTCACTGTTAGTGCACGCATACTTTTTATGATGAACACTCTGATTTTGAAAGTACATTTTTTAACAATATTTAAAATGTTCATTCGGCATGAATATGCTAACATTTAAAATGCAATAAGTTTACTCTTAAAATCAAAATCAAGTTCATACATATTTAAATGATAAACAATATGCCATGTTTTTTCTACACATTGTATTGTCTAAAAGCATAAAATCCATAAATACTTGATTTTTTTAAATGAGTTTAATGTTCACATGTGTGGGTATATATTTTTATTACAAAAATATAATTTGCAATTTTACTTTACAAGATTACAAGTTTTATTGTAGGATTTTTTAAAATATCAAGAATCACACAGCAAACATAGCTAAATGCATCCTTTTTTACAATTTTTCTATTGTGTTATTTCACCTTATGATAATTTCTGTTATTTTCACTTTGAGATCAAATGAACATAGTCTTATGATGCATTTCCAATGCACCGATACACTTTTTTAAAATCTTTCCTTACAAGTTGTTTTACCTATTCTGCTATATTATTGATCGTTTGCAGTAGTAAAACTGCAAGGTTTTGCAACTGTCAACGATTGAACATATGACAGAAAAAAAGAAGTTAAAGCTTTCTGAAGGATTTACCATAATTCACTTCTCCTATGTAGTTAAAAGTAAATTAAATGCACCGATCATCCCATTAGTAATACACCCATTCTCCGCCCGTCTATGAGTGTTCTTGTTTTGTTATTACATTAAGTAAGAAAAATGTTTTACGTCATTGTTAGTTTTAGCATGCGTAATGTTTCTGCAATTGTTACTTGTGCACATGTATCTTGTGATGAAAACAGGTATTCGTGAATATCATACGACAGTTATATTCACTGTTAGTGCACGCATACTTTTTATGATGAACACTCTGATTTTGAAAGTACATTTTTTAACAATATTTAAAATGTTCATTGCGGCATGAACATGCTAACATTTAAAATGCAATAAGTTTACTCTTAAAATCAAAATCAACTTCATACATATTTAAATGATAAACAATATGCCATGTTTTTTCTACACATTGTATTGTCTAAAAGCATAAAATACATAAATACTTGATTTTTTTAAATGAGTTTAATGTTCACATGTGTGGGTATATATTTTTATTACGAAAATATAATTTGCAATTTTACTTTACCAGATTACAAGTTTTATTGTAGGATTTTTTAAAATATCAAGAATCACACAGCAAACATAGCTAAATGCATCCTTTTTCACAATTTTTCTATTGTGTTATTTTACCTTATGATAATTTCTGTTATTTTCACTTTTAGATCAAATGAACATAGTCTTATGATGCATTTCCAATGCACCGATACACTTTTTTAAAATCTTTCCTTACAAGTTGTTTTACCTATTCTGCTATATGATTGATCGTTTGCAGTAGTAAAACTGCAAGGTTTTTGCAACTGTCAACGATTGAACATATGACAGGAAAAAAGAAGTTAAAGCTTTCTGAAGGATTTACCATAATTCACTTCTCCTATGTAGTTAAAAGTATATTAAATGCACCGATCATTATAAAAATCCCATTAGTAATACACCCATTCTCCGCCCGTCTATGAGTGTTCTTGTTTTGTTATTACATTAAGTAAGAAAAATGTTTTACGTCATTGTTACTTTTAGCATGCGTAATGTTTCTGCAATTGTTACTTGTGCACATGTATCTTGTGATGAAAACAGGTATTCGTGAATATCGTACGACAGTTATATTCACTGTTAGTGCACGCATACTTTTTATGATGAACACTTTGATTTTGAAAGTACATTTTTTAACAATATTTAAAATGTTCATTGCGGCATGAACATGCTAACATTTAAAATGCAATAAGTTTACTCCTAAAATCAAAATCAACTTCATACATATTTAAATGATAAACAATATGCAATGTTTTTTCTACACATTGTATTGTCTAAAAGCATAAAATCCATAAATACTTAATTTTTTATATGAGTTTAATGTTCACATGTGTGGGTATATATTTTTATTACGAAAATATAATTTGCAATTTTACTTTACAAGATTACAAGTTTTATTGTAGGATTTTTTAAAATATATAGAATCACACAGCAAACATAGCTAAATGCATCCTTTTTTACAATTTTTCTATTGTGTTATTTTACCTGTTATTTTCACTTTTAGATCAAATGAACATAGTCTTATGATGCATTTCCAATGCACCGATACACTTTTTTTAAATCTTTCCTTACAAGTTGTTTTACCTATTCTGCTATATGATTGATCGTTTGCAGTAGTAAAACTGCAAGGTTTTTGCAACTGTCAACGATTGAACATATGACAGAAAAAAAGAAGTTAAAGCTTTCTGAAGGATTTACCATAATTCACTTCTCCTATGTAGTTAAAAGTAAATTAAATGCACCGATCATTATAAAAATCCCATTAGTAATACACCCATTCTCCGCCCGTCTATGAGTGTTCTTGTTTTGTTATTACATTAAGTAAGAAAAATGTTTTACGTCATTGTTACTTTTAGCATGCGTAATGTTTCTGCAATTGTTACTTGTGCGCATGTATCTTGTGATGAAAACAGGTATTCGTGAATATCGTACGACAGTTATATTCACTGTTAGTGCACGCATACTTTTTATGATGAACACTTTGATTTTGAAAGTACATTTTTTAACAATATTTAACATGTTCATTGCGGCATGAACATGCTAACATTTAAAATGCAATAAGTTTACTCTTAAAATCAAAATCAACTTCATACATATTTAAATGATAAACAATATGCAATGTTTTTTCTACACATTGTATTGTCTAAAAGCATAAAATCCATAAATACTTGATTTTTTTAAATGAGTTTAATGTTCACATGTGTGGGTATATATTTTTATTACGAAAATATAATTTGCAATTTTACTTTACAAGATTTCATGTTTTATTTTAGGATTTTTAAAAATATATAGAATCACACAGCAAACATAGCTAAATGCATCCTTTTTTACAATTTTTCTATTGTGTTATTTTACCTTATGATAATTTCTGTTATTTTCAATTTTAGATCAAATGAACATAGTCTTATGATGCATTTCCAATGCACCGATACACTTTTTTAAAATCTTTCCTTACAAGTTGTTTTACCTATTCTGCTATATGTTTGATCGTTTGCAGTAGCAAAACTGCAAGGTTTTTGCAACTGTCAACGATTGAACATATGACAGAAAAAAAGAAGTTAAAGCTTTCTGAAGGATTTACCATAATTCACTTCTCCTATGTAGTTAAAAGTAAATTAAATGCACCGATCATTATAAAAATCCCATTTGTAATACACCCATTCTCCACCCGTCTATGAGTGTTCTTGTTTTGTTATTATATTAAGTAAGAAAAATGTTTTACGTCATTGTTACTTTTAGCATGCGTAATGTTTCTGCAATTGTTACTTGTGCACATATATCTTGTGATGAAAAAAGGTATTCGTGAATATTGTACGACAGTTATATTCACTGTTAGTGCACGCATACTTTTTATGATGAACACTTTGATTTTGAATGTACATTTTTTAACAATATTTAAAATGTTCATTGCGGCATGAACATGCTAACATTTAAAATGCAATAAGTTTACTCCTAAAATCAAAATCAACTTCATACATATTTAAATGATAAACAATATGCAATGTTTTTTCTACACATTGTATTGTCTAAAAGCATAAAATCCATAAATACTTAATTTTTTATATGAGTTTAATGTTCACATGTGTGGGTATATATTTTTATTACGAAAATATAATTTGCAATTTTACTTTACAAGATTACAAGTTTTATTGTAGGATTTTTTAAAATATATAGAATCACACAGCAAACATAGCTAAATGCATCCTTTTTTACAATTTTTCTATTGTGTTATTTTACCTGTTATTTTCACTTTTAGATCAAATGAACATAGTCTTATGATGCATATCCAATGCAGCGATACACTTTTTTAAAATCTTTCCTTACAAGTTGTTTTACCTATTCTGCTATATGATTGATCGTTTGCAGTAGTAAAACTGCAAGGTTTTGCAACTGTCAACGATTGAACATATTACAGAAAAAAAGAAGTTAAAGCTTTCTGAAGGATTTACCATAATTCACTTCTCCTATGTAGTTAAAAGTAAATCAAATGCACCGATCATTATAAAAATCCCATTAGTAATACACCCATTCTCCGCCCGTCTATGAGTGTTCTTGTTTTGTTATTACATTAAGTAAGAAAAATGTTTTACGTCATTGTTAGTTTTAGCATGCGTAATGTTTCTGCAATTGTTACTTGTGCGCATGTATCTTGTGATGAAAACAGGTATTCGTGAATATCGTACGACAGTTATATTCACTGTTAGTGCACGCATACTTTTTACGATGAACACTTTGATTTTGAAAGTACATTTTTTAACAATATTTAACATGTTCATTGCGGCATGAACATGCTAACATTTAAAATGCAATAAGTTTACTCTTAAAATCAAAATCAACTTCATACATATTTAAATGATAAACAATATGCAATGTTTTTTCTACACATTGTATTGTCTAAAAGCATAAAATCCATAAATACTTGATTTTTTTAAATGAGTTTAATGTTCACATGTGTGGGTATATATTTTTATTACGAAAATATAATTTGCAATTTTACTTTACCAGATTACAAGTTTTATTGTAGGATTTTTTAAAATATCAAGAATCACACAGCAAACATAGCTAAATGCATCCTTTTTTACAATTTTTCTATTGTGTTATTTTACCTGTTATTTTCACTTTTAGATCAAATGAACATAGTCTTATGATGCATTTCCAATGCACCGATACACTTTTTTAAAATCTTTCTTTACAAGTTGTTTTACCTATTCTGCTATATGATTGATCGTTTGCAGTAGTAAAACTGCAAGGTTTTGCAACTGTCAACGATTGAACGTATTACAGAAAAAAAGAAGTTAAAGCTTTCTGAAGGATTTACCATAATTCACTTCTCCTATGTAGTTAAAAGTAAATCAAATGCACCGATCATTATAAAAATCCCATTAGTAATACACCCATTCTCCGCCCGTCTATGAGTGTTCTTGTTTTGTTATTACATTAAGTAAGAAAAATGTTTTACGTCATTGTTACTTTTAGCATGCGTAATGTTTCTGCAATTGTTACTTGTGCACATGTATCTTGTGATGAAAACAGGTATTCGTGAATATCGTACGACAGTTATATTCACTGTTAGTGCACGCATACATTTTATGATGAACACTCTGATTTTGAAAGTATATTTTTTAACAATATTTAAAATGTTCATTGCGGCATGAACATGCTAACATTTAAAATGCAATAAGTTTACTCTTAAAATCAAAATCAACTTCATACATATTTAAATGATAAACAATATGCAATGTTTTTTCTACACATTGTATTGTCTAAAAGCATAAAATCCATAAATACTTGATTTTTTTAAATGAGTTTAATGTTCACATGTGTGGGTATATATTTTTATTACGAAAATATAATTTGCAATTTTACTTTACAAGATTACAAGTTTTATTGTAGGATTTTTTAAAATATATAGAATCACACAGCAAACATAGCTAAATGCATCCTTTTTTACAATTTTTCTATTGTGTTATTTTACCTGTTATTTTCACTTTTAGATCAAATGAACATAGTCTTATGATGCATTTCCAATGCACCGATACACTTTTTTAAAATCTTTCCTTACAAGTTGTTTTACCTATTCTGCTATATGATTGATCGTTTGCAGTAGCAAAACTGAAAGGTTTTTGCAACTGTCAACGATTGAACATATGACAGAAAAAAAGAAGTTAAAGCTTTCTGAAGGATTTACCATAATTCACTTCTCCTATGTAGTTAAAAGTAAATTAAATGCACCGATCATTATAAAAATCCCATTTGTAATACACCCATTCTCCACCCGTCTATGAGTGTTCTTGTTTTGTTATTACATTAAGTAAGAAAAATGTTTTACGTCATTGTTACTTTTAGCATGCGTAATGTTTCTGCAATTGTTACTTGTGCACATATATCTTGTGATGAAAACAGGTTTTCGTGAATATCGTACGACAGTTATATTCACTGTTAGTGCACGCATACTTTTTATGATGAACACTTTGATTTTGAAAGTACATTTTTTAACAATATTTAACATGTTCATTGCGGCATGAACATGCTAACATTTAAAATGCAATAAGTTTACTCTTAAAATCAAAATCAACTTCATACATATTTAAATGATAAACAATATGCAATGTTTTTTCTACACATTGTATTGTCTAAAAGCATAAAATCCATAAATACTTGATTTTTTTAAATGAGTTTAATGTTCACATGTGTGGGTATATATTTTTATTACGAAAATATAATTTGCAATTTTACTTTACAAGATTTCATGTTTTATTTTAGGATTTTTAAAAATATATAGAATCACACAGCAAACATAGCTAAATGCATCCTTTTTTACAATTTTTCTATTGTGTTATTTTACCTTATGATAATTTCTGTTATTTTCAATTTTAGATCAAATGAACATAGTCTTATGATGCATTTCCAATGCACCGATACACTTTTTTAAAATCTTTCCTTACAAGTTGTTTTACCTATTCTGCTATATGTTTGATCGTTTGCAGTAGCAAAACTGCAAGGTTTTTGCAACTGTCAACGATTGAACACATGACAGAAAAAAAGAAGTTAAAGCTTTCTGAAGGATTTACCATAATTCACTTCTCCTATGTAGTTAAAAGTAAATTAAATGCACCGATCATTATAAAAATCCCATTTGTAATACACCCATTCTCCACCCGTCTATGAGTGTTCTTGTTTTGTTATTATATTAAGTAAGAAAAATGTTTTACGTCATTGTTACTTTTAGCATGCGTAATGTTTCTGCAATTGTTACTTGTGCACATATATCTTGTGATGAAAACAGGTATTCGTGAATATTGTACGACAGTTATATTCACTGTTAGTGCACGCATACTTTTTATGATGAACACTTTGATTTTGAAAGTACATTTTTTAACAATATTTAAAATGTTCATTGCGGCATGAACATGCTAACATTTAAAATGCAATAAGTTTACTCCTAAAATCAAAATCAACTTCATACATATTTAAATGATAAACAATATGCAATGTTTTTTCTACACATTGTATTGTCTAAAAGCATAAAATCCATAAATACTTAATTTTTTATATGAGTTTAATGTTCACATGTGTGGGTATATATTTTTATTACGAAAATATAATTTGCAATTTTACTTTACAAGATTACAAGTTTTATTGTAGGATTTTTTAAAATATATAGAATCACACAGCAAACATAGCTAAATGCATCCTTTTTTACAATTTTTCTATTGTGTTATTTTACCTGTTATTTTCACTTTTAGATCAAATGAACATAGTCTTATGATGCATTTCCAATGCACCGATACACTTTTTTAAAATCTTTCCTTACAAGTTGTTTTACCTATTCTGCTATATGATTGATCGTTTGCAGTAGTAAAACTGCAAGGTTTTTGCAAATGTCAACGATTGAACATATGACAGAAAAAAAGAAGTTAAAGCTTTCTGAAGGATTTACCATAATTCACTTCTCCTATGTAGTTAAAAGTAAATTAAATGCACCGATCATTATAAAAATCCCATTAGTAATACACCCATTCTCCGCCCGTCTATGAGTGTTCTTGTTTTGTTATTACATTAAGTAAGAAAAATGTTTTACGTCATTGTTACTTTTAGCATGCGTAATGTTTCTGCAATTGTTACTTGTGCGCATGTATCTTGTGATGAAAACAGGTATTCGTGAATATCGTACGACAGTTATATTCACTGTTAGTGCACGCATACTTTTTATGATGAACACTTTGATTTTGAAAGTACATTTTTTAACAATATTTAACATGTTCATTGCGGCATGAACATGCTAACATTTAAAATGCAATAAGTTTACTCTTAAAATCAAAATCAACTTCATACATATTTAAATGATAAACAATATGCAATGTTTTTTCTACACATTGTATTGTCTAAAAGCATAAAATCCATAAATACTTGATTTTTTTAAATGAGTTTAATGTTCACATGTGTGGGTATATATTTTTATTACGAAAATATAATTTGCAATTTTACTTTACAAGATTTCATGTTTTATTTTAGGATTTTTAAAAATATATAGAATCACACAGCAAACATAGCTAAATGCATCCTTTTTTACAATTTTTCTATTGTGTTATTTTACCTTATGATAATTTCTGTTATTTTCAATTTTAGATCAAATGAACATAGTCTTATGATGCATTTCCAATGCACCGATACACTTTTTTAAAATCTTTCCTTACAAGTTGTTTTACCTATTCTGCTATATGTTTGATCGTTTGCAGTAGCAAAACTGCAAGGTTTTTGCAACTGTCAACGATTGAACATATGACAGAAAAAAAGAAGTTAAAGCTTTCTGAAGGATTTACCATAATTCACTTCTCCTATGTAGTTAAAAGTAAATTAAATGCACCGATCATTATAAAAATCCCATTTGTAATACACCCATTCTCCACCCGTCTATGAGTGTTCTTGTTTTGTTATTATATTAAGTAAGAAAAATGTTTTACGTCATTGTTACTTTTAGCATGCGTAATGTTTCTGCAATTGTTACTTGTGCACATATATCTTGTGATGAAAACAGGTATTCGTGAATATTGTACGACAGTTATATTCACTGTTAGTGCACGCATACTTTTTATGATGAACACTTTGATTTTGAAAGTACATTTTTTAACAATATTTAAAATGTTCATTGCGGCATGAACATGCTAACATTTAAAATGCAATAAGTTTACTCCTAAAATCAAAATCAACTTCATACATATTTAAATGATAAACAATATGCAATGTTTTTTCTACACATTGTATTGTCTAAAAGCATAAAATCCATAAATACTTAATTTTTTATATGAGTTTAATGTTCACATGTGTGGGTATATATTTTTATTACGAAAATATAATTTGCAATTTTACTTTACAAGATTACAAGTTTTATTGTAGGATTTTTTTAAATATATAGAATCACACAGCAAACATAGCTAAATGCATCCTTTTTTACAATTTTTCTATTGTGTTATTTTACCTGTTATTTTCACTTTTAGATCAAATGAACATAGTCTTATGATGCATTTCCAATGCACCGATACACTTTTTAAAAATCTTTCCTTACAAGTTGTTTTACCTATTCTGCTATATGTTTGATCGTTTGCAGTAGCAAAACTGCAAGGTTTTTGCAACTGTCAACGATTGAACATATGACAGAAAAAAAGAAGTTAAAGCTTTCTGAAGGATTTACCATAATTCACTTCTCCTATGTAGTTAAAAGTAAATTAAATGCACCGATCATTATAAAAATCCCATTTGTAATACACCCATTCTCCACCCGTCTATGAGTGTTCTTGTTTTGTTATTATATTAAGTAAGAAAAATGTTTTACGTCATTGTTACTTTTAGCATGCGTAATGTTTCTGCAATTGTTACTTGTGCACATATATCTTGTGATGAAAACAGGTATTCGTGAATATTGTACGACAGTTATATTCACTGTTAGTGCACGCATACTTTTTATGATGAACACTTTGATTTTGAAAGTACATTTTTTAACAATATTTAAAATGTTCATTGCGGCATGAACATGCTAACATTTAAAATGCAATAAGTTTACTCCTAAAATCAAAATCAACTTCATACATATTTAAATGATAAACAATATGCAATGTTTTTTCTACACATTGTATTGTCTAAAAGCATAAAATCCATAAATACTTAATTTTTTATATGAGTTTAATGTTCACATGTGTGGGTATATATTTTTATTACGAAAATATAAATTGCAATTTTACTTTACCAGATTACAAGTTTTATTGTAGGATTTTTTAAAATATCAAGAATCACACAGCAAACATAGCTAAATGCATCCTTTTTTACAATTTTTCTATTGTGTTATTTTACCTGTTATTTTCACTTTTAGATCAAATGAACATAGTCTTATGATGCATTTCCAATGCACCGATACACTTTTTTTAAATCTTTCCTTACAAGTTGTTTTACCTATTCTGCTATATGATTGATCGTTTGCAGTAGTAAAACTGCAAGGTTTTTGCAACTGTCAACGATTGAACATATGACAGAAAAAAAGAAGTTAAAGCTTTCTGAAGGATTTACCATAATTCACTTCTCCTATGTAGTTAAAAGTAAATTAAATGCACCGATCATTATAAAAATCCCATTAGTAATACACCCATTCTCCGCCCGTCTATGAGTGTTCTTGTTTTGTTATTACATTAAGTAAGAAAAATGTTTTACGTCATTGTTAGTTTTAGCATGCGTAATGTTTCTGCAATTGTTACTTGTGCACATGTATCTTGTGATGAAAACAGGTATTCGTGAATATCGTACGACAGTTATATTCACTGTTAGTGCACGCATACTTTTTATGATGAACACTTTGATTTTGAAAGTACATTTTTTAACAATATGTAACATGTTCATTGCGGCATGAACATGCTAACATTTAAAATGCAATAAGTTTACTCTTAAAATCAAAATCAACTTCATACATATTTAAATGATAAACAATATGCAATGTTTTTTCTACACATTGTATTGTCTAAAAGCATAAAATCCATAAATACTTGATTTTTTTAAATGAGTTTAATGTTCACATGTGTGGGTATATATTTTTATTACGAAAATATAATTTGCAATTTTACTTTACAAGATTACAAGTTTTATTGTAGGATTTTTTAAAATATATAGAATCACACAGCAAACATAGCTAAATGCATCCTTTTTTAGAATTTTTCTATTGTGTTATTTTACCTTATGATAATTTCTGTTATTTTCACTTTTAGATCAAATGAACATAGTCTTATGATGCATTTCCAATGCAGCGATACACTTTTTTAAAATCTTTCCTTACAAGTTGTTTTACCTATTCTGCTATATGATTGATCGTTTGCAGTAGTAAAACTGCAAGGTTTTTGCAACTGTCAACGATTGAACATATGACAGAAAAAAAGAAGTTAAAGCTTTCTGATGGATTTACCATAATTCACTTCTCCTATGTAGTTAAAAGTAAATCAAATGCACCGATCATTATAAAAATCCCATTTGTAATACACCCATTCTCCGCCCGTCTATGAGTGTTCTTGTTTTGTTATTACATTAAGTAAGAAAAATGTTTTACGTCATTGTTAGTTTTAGCATGCGTAATGTTTCTGCAATTGTTACTTGTGCACATGTATCTTGTGATGAAAACAGGTATTCGTGAATATCGTACGACAGTTATATTCACTGTTAGTGCACGCATACTTTTTATGATGAACACTTTGATTTTGAAAGTACATTTTTTAACAATATTTAACATGTTCATTGCGGCATGAACATGCTAACATTTAAAATGCAATAAGTTTACTCTTAAAATCAAAATCAACTTCATACATATTTAAATGATAAACAATATGCAATGTTTTTTCTACACATTGTATTGTCTAAAAGCATAAAATCCATAAATACTTGATTTTTTTAAATGAGTTTAATGTTCACATGTGTGGGTATATATTTTTATTACGAAAATATAATTTGCAATTTTACTTTACAAGATTACAAGTTTTATTGTAGGATTTTTTAAAATATATAGAATCACACAGCAAACATAGCTAAATGCATCCTTTTTTACAATTTCTCTATTGTGTTCTTTTACCTTATGATAATTTCTGTTATTTTCACTTTTAGATCAAATGAATATAGTCTTATGTTGCATTTCCAATGCAGCGATACACTTTTTTAAAATCTTTCCTTACAAGTTGTTTTACCTATTCTGCTATATGATTGATCGTTTGCAGTAGTAAAACTGCAAGGTTTTTGCAACTGTCAACGATTGAACATATGACAGAAAAAAAGAAGTTAAAGCTTTCTGAAGGATTTACCATAATTCACTTCTCCTATGTAGTTAAAAGTAAATCAAATGCACCGATCATTATAAAAATCCCATTTGTAATACACCCATTCTCCGCCCGTCTATGAGTGTTCTTGTTTTGTTATTACATTAAGTAAGAAAAATGTTTTACGTCATTGTTAGTTTTAGCATGCGTAATGTTTCTGCAATTGTTACTTGTGCACATGTATCTTGTGATGAAAACAGGTATTCGTGAATATCGTACGACAGTTATATTCACTGTTAGTGCACGCATACTTTTTATGATGAACACTTTGATTTTGAAAGTACATTTTTTAACAATATTTAACATGTTCATTGCGGCATGAACATGCTAACATTTAAAATGCAATAAGTTTACTCTTAAAATCAAAATCAACTTCATACATATTTAAATGATAAACAATATGCAATGTTTTTTCTACACATTGTATTGTCTAAAAGCATAAAATCCATAAATACTTGATTTTTTAAAATGAGTTTAATGTTCACATGTGTGGGTATATATTTTTACTACGAAAATATAATTTGCAATTTTACTTTACCAGATTACAAGTTTTATTGTAGGATTTTTTAAAATATCAAGAATCACACAGCAAACATAGCTAAATGCATCCTTTTTTACAATTTTTCTATTGTGTTATTTTACCTTATGATAATTTCTGTTATTTTCACTTTTAGATCAAATGAACATAGTCTTATGATGCATTTCCAATGCAGCGATACACTTTTTTAAAATCTTTACTTACAAGTTGTTTTACCTATTCTGCTATATGATTGATCGTTTGCAGTAGTAAAACTGCAAGGTTTTTGCAACTGTCAACGATTGAACATATGACAGAAAAAAAGAAGTTAAAGCTTTCTGAAGGATTTACCATAATTCACTTCTCCTATGTAGTTAAAAGTAAATCAAATGCACCGATCATTATAAAAATCCCATTTGTAATACACCCATTCTCCGCCCGTCTATGAGTGTTCTTGTTTTGTTATTACATTAAGTAAGAAAAATGTTTTACGTCATTGTTAGTTTTAGCATGCGTAATGTTTCTGCAATTGTTACTTGTGCACATGTATCTTGTGATGAAAACAGGTATTCGTGAATATCGTACGACAGTTATATTCACTGTTAGTGCACGCATACTTTTTATGATGAACACTTTGATTTTGAAAGTACATTTTTTAACAATATGTAACATGTTCATTGCGGCATGAACATGCTAACATTTAAAATGCAATAAGTTTACTCTTAAAATCAAAATCAACTTCATACATATTTAAATGATAAACAATATGCAATGTTTTTTCTACACATTGTATTGTCTAAAAGCATAAAATCCATAAATACTTGATTTTTTTAAATGAGTTTAATGTTCACATGTGTGGGTATATATTTTTATTACGAAAATATAATTTGCAATTTTACTTTACCAGATTACAAGTTTTATTGTAGGATTTTTTAAAATATCAAGAATCACACAGCAAACATAGCTAAATGCATCCTTTTTTAGAATTTTTCTATTGTGTTATTTTACCTTATGATAATTTCTGTTATTTTCACTTTTAGATCAAATGAACATAGTCTTATGATGCATTTCCAATGCAGCGATACACTTTTTTAAAATCTTTCCTTACAAGTTTTTTTACCTATTCTGCTATATGATTGATCGTTTGCAGTAGTAAAACTGCAAGGTTTTTGCAACTGTCAACGATTGAACATATGACAGAAAAAAAGAAGTTAAAGCTTTCTGAAGGATTTACCATAATTCACTTCTCCTATGTAGTTAAAAGTAAATCAAATGCACCGATCATTATAAAAATCCCATTTGTAATACACCCATTCTCCGCCCGTCTATGAGTGTTCTTGTTTTGTTATTACATTAAGTAAGAAAAATGTTTTACGTCATTGTTAGTTTTAGCATGCGTAATGTTTCTGCAATTGTTACTTGTGCACATGTATCTTGTGATGAAAACAGGTATTCGTGAATATCGTACGACAGTTATATTCACTGTTAGTGCACGCATACTTTTTATGATGAACACTTTGATTTTGAAAGTACATTTTTTAACAATATTTAACATGTTCATTGCGGCATGAACATGCTAACATTTAAAATGCAATAAGTTTACTCTTAAAATCAAAATCAACTTCATACATATTTAAATGATAAACAATATGCAATGTTTTTTCTACACATTGTATTGTCTAAAAGCATAAAATCCATAAATACTTGATCTTTTAAAATGAGTTTAATGTTCACATGTGTGGGTATATATTTTTACTACGAAAATATAATTTGCAATTTTACTTTACCAGATTACAAGTTTTATTGTAGGATTTTTTAAAATATCAAGAATCACACAGCAAACATAGCTAAATGCATCCTTTTTTAGAATTTTTCTATTGTGTTATTTTACCTTATGATAAGTTCTGTTATTTTCACTTTTAGATCAAATGAACATAGTCTTATGATGCATTTCCAATGCAGCGATACACTTTTTTAAAATCTTTCCTTACAAGTTGTTTTACCTATATGATTGATCGTTTGCAGTAGTAAAACTGCAAGGTTTTTGCAACTGTCAACGATTGAACATATGACAGAAAAAAAGAAGTTAAAGCTTTCTGAAGGATTTACCATAATTCACTTCTCCTATGTAGTTAAAAGTAAATCAAATGCACCGATCATTATAAAAATCCCATTTGTAATACACCCATTCTCCGCCCGTCTATGAGTGTTCTTGTTTTGTTATTACATTAAGTAAGAAAAATGTTTTACGTCATGGTTAGTTTTAGCATGCGTAATGTTTCTGCAATTGTTACTTGTGCACATGAATCTTGTGATGAAAACAGGTATTCGTGAATATCGTACGACAGTTATATTCACTGTTAGTGCACGCATACTTTTTATGATGAACACTCTGATTTTGAAAGTACATTTTTTAACAATATTTAAAATGTTCATTGCGGCATGAACATGCTAACATTTAAAATGCAATAAGTTTACTCTTAAAATCAAAATCAACTTCATACATATTTAAATGATAAACAATATGCAATGTTTTTTCTACACATTGTATTGTCTAAAAGCATAAAATCCATAAATACTTGATTTTTTTAAATGAGTTTAATGTTCACATGTGTGGGTATATATTTTTACTACGAAAATATAATTTGCAATTTTACTTTACCAGATTAGAAGTTTTATTGTAGGATTTTTTAAAATATCAAGAATCACACAGCAAACATAGCTAAATGCATCCTTTTTTAGAATTTTTCTATTGTGTTATTTTACCTTATGATAATTTCTGTTATTTTCACTTTTAGATCAAATGAACATAGTCTTATGATGCATTTCCAATGCAGCGATACACTTTTTTAAAATCTTTCCTTACAAGTTGTTTTACCTATTCTGCTATATGATTGATCGTTTGCAGTAGTAAAACTGCAAGGTTTTTGCAACTGTCAACGATTGAACATATGACAGAAAAAAAGAAGTTAAAGCTTTCTGAAGGATTTACCATAATTCACTTCTCCTATGTAGTTAAAAGTAAATCAAATGCACCGATCATTATAAAAATCCCATTTGTAATACACCCATTCTCCGCCCGTCTATGAGTGTTATTGTTTTGTTATTACATTAAGTAAGAAAAATGTTTTACGTCATTGTTAGTTTTAGCATGCGTAATGTTTCTGCAATTGTTACTTGTGCACATGTATCTTGTGATGAAAACAGGTATTCGTGAATATCGTACGACAGTTATATTCACTGTTAGTGCACGCATACTTTTTATGATGAACACTTTGATTTTGAAAGTACATATTTTAACAATATTTAACATGTTCATTGCGGCATGAACATGCTAACATTTAAAATGCAATAAGTTTACTCTTAAAATCAAAATCAACTTCATACATATTTAAATGATAAACAATATGCAATGTTTTTTCTACACATTGTATTGTCTAAAAGCATAAAATCCATAAATACTTGATTTTTTAAAATGAGTTTAATGTTCACATGTGTGGGTATATATTTTTACCATGAAAATATAATTTGCAATTTTACTTTACCAGATTAGAAGTTTTATTGTAGGATTTTTTAAAATATCAAGAATCACACAGCAAACATAGCTAAATGCATCCTTTTTTAGAATTTTTCTATTGTGTTATTTTACCTTATGATAAGTTCTGTTATTTTCACTTTTAGATCAAATGAACATAGTCTTATGATGCATTTCCAATGCAGCGATACACTTTTTTTAAATCTTTCCTTACAAGTTGTTTTACCTATATGATTGATCGTTTGCAGTAGTAAAACTGCAAGGTTTTTGCAACTGTCAACGATTGAACATATGACAGAAAAAAAGAAGTTAAAGCTTTCTGAAGGATTTACCATAATTCACTTCTCCTATGTAGTTAAAAGTAAATCAAATGCACCGATCATTATAAAAATCCCATTTGTAATACACCCATTCTCCGCCCGTCTATGAGTGTTCTTGTTTTGTTATTACATTAAGTAAGAAAAATGTTTTACGTCATTGTTAGTTTTAGCATGCGTAATGTTTCTGCAATTGTTACTTGTGCACATGTATCTTGTGATGAAAACAGGTATTCGTGAATATCGTACGACAGTTATATTCACTGTTAGTGCACGCATACTTTTTATGATGAACACTTTGATTTTGAAAGTACATTTTTTAACAATATTTAACATGTTCATTGCGGCATGAACATGCTAACATTTAAAATGCAATAAGTTTACTCTTAAAATCAAAATCAACTTCATACATATTTAAATGATAAACAATATGCAATGTTTTTTCTACACATTGTATTGTCTAAAAGCATAAAATCCATAAATACTTGATTTTTTTAAATGAGTTTAATGTTCACATGTGTGGGTATATATTTTTATTACGAAAATATAATTTGCAATTTTACTTTACCAGATTACAAGTTTTATTGTAGGATTTTTTAAAATATATAGAATCACACAGCAAACATAGCTAAATGCATCCTTTTTTAGAATTTTTCTATTGTGTTATTTTACCTTATGATAATTTCTGTTATTTTCACTTTTAGATCAAATGAATATAGTCTTATGATGCATTTCCAATGCAGCGATACACTTTTTTAAAATCTTTCCTTACAAGTTGTTTTACCTATTCTGCTATATGATTGATCGTTTGCAGTAGTAAAACTGCAAGGTTTTTGCAACTGTCAACGATTGAACATATGACAGAAAAAAAGAAGTTAAAGCTTTCTGAAGGATTTACCATAATTCACTTCTATGTAGTTAAAAGTAAATCAAATGCACCGATCATTATAAAAATCCCATTTGTAATACACCCATTCTCCGCCCGTCTATGAGTGTTCTTGTTTTGTTATTACATTAAGTAAGAAAAATGTTTTACGTCATTGTTAGTTTTAGCATGCGTAATGTTTCTGCAATTGTTACTTGTGCACATGAATCTTGTGATGAAAACAGGTATTCGTGAATATCGTACGACAGTTATATTCACTGTTAGTGCACGCATACTTTTTATGATGAACACTTTGATTTTGAAAGTACATTTTTTAACAATATTTAACATGTTCATTGCGGCATGAACATGCTAACATTTAAAATGCAATAAGTTTACTCTTAAAATCAAAATCAACTTCATACATATTTAAATGATAAACAATATGCAATGTTTTTTCTACACATTGTATTGCGTAAAAGCATAAAATCCATAAATACTTGATTTTTTTAAATGAGTTTAATGTTTACATGTGTGGGTATATATTTTTATTACGAAAATATAATTTGCAATTTTACTTTACCAGATTAGAAGTTTTATTGTAGGATTTTTTAAAATATCAAGAATCACACAGCAAACATAGCTAAATGCATCCTTTTTTACAATTTTTCTATTGTGTTATTTTACCTTATGATAATTTCTGTTATTTTCACTTTTAGATCAAATGAACATAGTCTTATGATGCATTTCCAATGCAGCGATACACTTTTTTAAAATCTTTCCTTACAAGTTGTTTTACCTATTCTGCTATATGATTGATCGTTTGCAGTAGTAAAACTGCAAGGTTTTTGCAACTGTCAACGATTGAACATATGACAGAAAAAAAGAAGTTAAAGCTTTCTGAAGGATTTACCATAATTCACTTCTCCTATGTAGTTAAAAGTAAATCAAATGCACCGATCATTATAAAAATCCCATTTGTAATACACCCATTCTCCGCCCGTCTATGAGTGTTCTTGTTTTGTTATTACATTAAGTAAGAAAAATGTTTTACGTCATTGTTAGTTTTAGCATGCGTAATGTTTCTGCAATTGTTACTTGTGCACATGTATCTTGTGATGAAAACAGGTATTCGTGAATATCGTACGACAGTTATATTCACTGTTAGTGCACGCATACTTTTTATGATGAACACTTTGATTTTGAAAGTACATTTTTTAACAATATTTAAAATGTTCATTGCGGCATGAACATGCTAACTTTTAAAATGCAATAAGTTTACTCTTAAAATCAAAATCAACTTCATACATATTTAAATGATAAACAATATGCAATGTTTTTTCTACACATTGTATTGTCTAAAAGCATAAAATCCATAAATACTTGATTTTTTTAAATGAGTTTAATGTTCACATGTGTGGGTATATATTTTTATTACGAAAATATAATTTGCAATTTTACTTTACAAGATTACAAGTTTTATTGTAGGATTTTTTAAAATATATAGAATCACACAGCAAACATAGCTAAATGCATCCTTTTTTAGAATTTTTCTATTGTGTTATTTTACCTTATGATAATTTCTGTTATTTTCACTTTTAGATCAAATGAATATAGTCTTATGATGCATTTCCAATGCAGCGATACACTTTTTTAAAATCTTTCCTTACAAGTTGTTTTACCTATTCTGCTATATGATTGATCGTTTGCAGTAGTAAAACTGCAAGGTTTTTGCAACTGTCAACGATTGAACATATGACAGAAAAAAAGAAGTTAAAGCTTTCTGAAGGATTTACCATAATTCACTTCTCCTATGTAGTTAAAAGTAAATCAAATGCACCGATCATTATAAAAATCCCATTTGTAATACACCCATTCTCCGCCCGTCTATGAGTGTTCTTGTTTTGTTATTACATTAAGTAAGAAAAATGTTTTACGTCATTGTTAGTTTTAGCATGCGTAATGTTTCTGCAATTGTTACTTGTGCACATGTATCTTGTGATGAAAACAGGTATTCGTGAATATCGTACGACAGTTATATTCACTGTTAGTGCACGCATACTTTTTATGATGAACACTTTGATTTTGAAAGTACATTTTTTAACAATATTTAACATGTTCATTGCGGCATGAACATGCTAACATTTAAAATGCAATAAGTTTACTCTTAAAATCAAAATCAACTTCATACATATTTAAATGATAAACAATATGCAATGTTTTTTCTACACATTGTATTGCGTAAAAGCATAAAATCCATAAATACTTGATTTTTTTAAATGAGTTTAATGTTTACATGTGTGGGTATATATTTTTATTACGAAAATATAATTTGCAATTTTACTTTACCAGATTAGAAGTTTTATTGTAGGATTTTTTAAAATATCAAGAATCACACAGCAAACATAGCTAAATGCATCCTTTTTTAGAATTTTTCTCTTGTGTTATTTTACCTTATGATAATTTCTGTTATTTTCACTTTTAGATCAAATGAACATAGTCTTATGATGCATTTCCAATGCAGCGATACACTTTTTTAAAATCTTTCCTTACAAGTTGTTTTACCTATTCTGCTATATGATTGATCGTTTGCAGTAGTAAAACTGCAAGGTTTTTGCAACTGTCAACGATTGAACATATGACAGAAAAAAAGAAGTTAAAGCTTTCTGAAGGATTTACCATAATTCACTTCTCCTATGTAGTTAAAAGTAAATCAAATGCACCGATCATTATAAAAATCCCATTTGTAATACACCCATTCTCCGCCCGTCTATGAGTGTTCTTGTTTTGTTATTACATTAAGTAAGAAAAATGTTTTACGTCATTGTTAGTTTTAGCATGCGTAATGTTTCTGCAATTGTTACTTGTGCACATGAATCTTGTGATGAAAACAGGTATTCGTGAATATCGTACGACAGTTATATTCACTGTTAGTGCACGCATACTTTTTATGATGAACACTTTGATTTTGAAAGTACATTTTTTAACAATATTTAACATGTTCATTGCGGCATGAACATGCTAACATTTAAAATGCAATAAGTTTACTCTTAAAATCAAAATCAACTTCATACATATTTAAATGATAAACAATATGCAATGTTTTTTCTACACATTGTATTGCGTAAAAGCATAAAATCCATAAATACTTGATTTTTTTAAATGAGTTTAATGTTTACATGTGTGGGTATATATTTTTATTACGAAAATATAATTTGCAATTTTACTTTACCAGATTAGAAGTTTTATTGTAGGATTTTTTAAAATATCAAGAATCACACAGCAAACATAGCTAAATGCATCCTTTTTTAGAATTTTTCTCTTGTGTTATTTTACCTTATGATAATTTCTGTTATTTTCACTTTTAGATCAAATGAACATAGTCTTATGATGCATTTCCAATGCAGCGATACACTTTTTTAAAATCTTTCCTTACAAGTTGTTTTACCTATTCTGCTATATGATTGATCGTTTGCAGTAGTAAAACTGCAAGGTTTTTGCAACTGTCAACGATTGAACATATGACAGAAAAAAAGAAGTTAAAGCTTTCTGAAGGATTTACCATAATTCACTTCTCCTATGTAGTTAAAAGTAAATCAAATGCACCGATCATTATAAAAATCCCATTTGTAATACACCCATTCTCCGCCCGTCTATGAGTGTTCTTGTTTTGTTATTACATTAAGTAAGAAAAATGTTTTACGTCATTGTTAGTTTTAGCATGCGTAATGTTTCTGCAATTGTTACTTGTGCACATGTATCTTGTGATGAAAACAGGTATTCGTGAATATCGTACGACAGTTATATTCACTGTTAGTGCACGCATACTTTTTATGATGAACACTTTGATTTTGAAAGTATATTTTTTAACAATAATTAACATGTTCATTGCGGCATGAACATGCTAACATTTAAAATGCAATAAGTTTACTCTTAAAATCAAAATCAACTTCATACATATTTAAATGATAAACAATATGCAATGTTTTTTCTACACATTGTATTGTCTAAAAGCATAAAATCCATAAATACTTGATTTTTTTAAATGAGTTTAATGTTCACATGTGTGGGTATATATTTTTATTACGAAAATATAATTTGCAATTTTACTTTACAAGATTACAAGTTGTATTGTTGGATTTTTTAAAATATATAGAATCACACAGCAAACATAGCTAAATGCATCCTTTTTTACAATTTTTCTATTACCTTATGATAATTTCTGTTATTTTCACTTTTAGATCAAATGAATATAGTCTTATGATGCATTTCCAATGCAGCGATACACTTTTTTAAAATCTTTCCTTACAAGATTTTTACCTATTCTGCTATATGATTGATCGTTTGCAGTAGTAAAACTGCAAGGTTTTTGCAACTGTCAACGATTGAACATATGACAGAAAAAAAGAAGTTAAAGCTTTCTGAAGGATTTACCATAATTCACTTCTCCTATGTAGTTAAAAGTAAATCAAATGCACCGATCATTATAAAAATCCCATTTGTAATACACCCATTCTCCGCCCGTCTATGAGTGTTCTTGTTTTGTTATTACATTAAGTAAGAAAAATGTTTTACGTCATTGTTAGTTTTAGCATGCGTAATGTTTCTGCAATTGTTACTTGTGCACATGTATCTTGTGATGAAAACAGGTATTCGTGAATATCGTACGACAGTTATATTCACTGTTAGTGCACGCATACTTTTTATGATGAACACTTTGATTTTGAAAGTACATTTTTTAACAATATTTAACATGTTCATTGCGGCATGAATATGCTAACATTTAAAATGCAATAAGTTTACTCTTAAAATCAAAATCAACTTCATACATATTTAAATGATAAACAATATGCAATGTTTTTTCTACACATTGTATTGTCTAAAAGCATAAAATCCATAAATACTTGATTTTTTTAAATGAGTTTAATGTTCACATGTGTGGGTATATATTTTTATTACGAAAATATAATTTGCAATTTTACTTTACAAGATTACAAGTTTTATTGTAGGATTTTTTAAAATATATAGAATCACACAGCAAACATAGCTAAATGCATCCTTTTTTAGAATTTTTCTATTGTGTTATTTTACCTTATGATAATTTCTGTTATTTTCACTTTTAGATCAAATGAACATAGTCTTATGATGCATTTCCAATGCAGCGATACACTTTTTAAAAATCTTTCCTTACACGTTGTTTTACCTATTCTGCTATATGATTGATCGTTTGCAGTAGTAAAACTGCAAGGTTTTTGCAACTGTCAACGATTGAACATATGACAGAAAAAAAGAAGTTAAAGCTTTCTGAAGGATTTACCATAATTCACTTCTCCTATGTAGTTAAAAGTAAATCAAATGCACCGATCATTATAAAAATCCCATTTGTAATACACCCATTCTCCGCCCGTCTATGAGTGTTCTTGTTTTGTTATTACATTAAGTAAGAAAAATGTTTTACGTCATTGTTAGTTTTAGCATGCGTAATGTTTCTGCAATTGTTACTTGTGCACATGTATCTTGTGATGAAAACAGGTATTCGTGAATATCGTACGACAGTTATATTCACTGTTAGTGCACGCATACTTTTTATGATGAACACTTTGATTTTGAAAGTACATTTTTTAACAATATTTAACATGTTCATTGCGGCATGAACATGCTAACATTTAAAATGCAATAAGTTTACTCTTAAAATCAAAATCAACTTCATACATATTTAAATGATAAACAATATGCAATGTTTTTTCTACACATTGTATTGTCTAAAAGCGTAAAATCCATAAATACTTGATTTTTTTAAATGAGTTTAATGTTCACATGTGTGGGTATATATTTTTATTACGAAAATATAATTTGCAATTTTACTTTACCAGATTACAAGTTTTATTGTAGGATTTTTTAAAATATCAAGAATCACACAGCAAACATAGCTAAATGCATCCTTTTTTAGAATTTTTCTATTGTGTTATTTTACCTTATGATAATTTCTGTTATTTTCACTTTTAGATCAAATGAATATAGTCTTATGATGCATTTCCAATGCAGCGATACACTTTTTAAAAATCTTTCCTTACAAGTTGTTTTACCTATTCTGCTATATGATTGATCGTTTGCAGTAGTAAAACTGCAAGGTTTTTGCAACTGTCAACGATTGAACATATGACAGAAAAAAAGAAGTTAAAGCTTTCTGAAGGATTTACCATAATTCACTTCTCCTATGTAGTTAAAAGTAAATCAAATGCACCGATCATTATAAAAATCCCATTTGTAATACACCCATTCTCCGCCCGTCTATGAGTGTTCTTGTTTTGTTATTACATTAAGTAAGAAAAATGTTTTACGTCATTGTTAGTTTTAGCATGCGTAATGTTTCTGCAATTGTTACTTGTGCACATGTATCTTGTGATGAAAACAGGTATTCGTGAATATCGTACGACAGTTATATTCACTGTTAGTGCACGCATACTTTTTATGATGAACACTTTGATTTTGAAAGTACATTTTTTAACAATATTTAACATGTTCATTGCGGCATGAACATGCTAACATTTAAAATGCAATAAGTTTACTCTTAAAATCAAAATCAACTTCATACATATTTAAATGATAAACAATATGCAATGTTTTTTCTACACATTGTATTGTCTAAAAGCATAAATTCCATAAATACTTGATTTTTTTAAATGAGTTTAATGTTCACATGTGTGGGTATATATTTGTATTACGAAAATATAATTTGCAATTTTACTTTACCAGATTACAAGTTTTATTGTAGGATTTTTTAAAATATCAAGAATCACACAGCAAACATAGCTAAATGCATCCTTTTTTAGAATTTTTCTATTGTGTTATTTTACCTTATGATAATTTCTGTTATTTTCACTTTTAGATCAAATGAATATAGTCTTATGATGCATTTCCAATGCAGCGATACACTTTTTAAAAATCTTTCCTTACAAGTTGTTTTACCTATTCTGCTATATGATTGATCGTTTGCAGTAGTAAAACTGCAAGGTTTTTGCAACTGTCAACGATTGAACATATGACAGAAAAAAAGAAGTTAAAGCTTTCTGAAGGATTTACCATAATTCACTTCTCCTATGTAGTTAAAAGTAAATCAAATGCACCGATCATTATAAAAATCCCATTTGTAATACACCCATTCTCCGCCCGTCTATGAGTGTTCTTGTTTTGTTATTACATTAAGTAAGAAAAATGTTTTACGTCATTGTTAGTTTTAGCATGCGTAATGTTTCTGCAATTGTTACTTGTGCACATGTATCTTGTGATGAAAACAGGTATTCGTGAATATCGTACGACAGTTATATTCACTGTTAGTGCACGCATACTTTTTATGATGAACACTTTGATTTTGAAAGTACATTTTTTAACAATATTTAACATGTTCATTGCGGCATGAACATGCTAACATTTAAAATGCAATAAGTTTACTCTTAAAATCAAAATCAACTTCATACATATTTAAATGATAAACAATATGCAATGTTTTTTCTACACATTGTATTGTCTAAAAGCATAAAATCCATAAATACTTGATTTTTTTAAATGAGTTTAATGTTCACATGTGTGGGTATATATTTTTATTACGAAAATATAATTTGCAATTTTACTTTACCAGATCACAAGTTTTATTGTAGGATTTTTTAAAATATCAAGAATCACACAGCAAACATAGCTAAATGCATCCTTTTTTAGAATTTTTCTATTGTGTTATTTTACCTCATGATAATTTCTGTTATTTTCACTTTTAGATCAAATGAATATAGTCTTATGATGCATTTCCAATGCAGCGATACACTTTTTTAAAATCTTTCCTTACAAGTTGTTTTACCTATTCTGCTATATGATTGATCGTTTGCAGTAGTAAAACTGCAAGGTTTTTGCAACTGTCAACGATTGAACATATGACAGAAAAAAAGAAGTTAAAGCTTTCTGAAGGATTTACCATAATTCACTTCTCCTATGTAGTTAAAAGTAAATCAAATGCACCGATCATTATAAAAATCCCATTTGTAATACACCCATTCTCCGCCCGTCTATGAGTGTTCTTGTTTTGTTATTACATTAAGTAAGAAAAATGTTTTACGTCATTGTTAGTTTTAGCATGCGTAATGTTTCTGCAATTGTTACTTGTGCACATGTATCTTGTGATGAAAACAGGTATTCGTGAATATCGTACGACAGTTATATTCACTGTTAGTGCACGCATACTTTTTATGATGAACACTTTGATTTTGAAAGTACATTTTTTAACAATATTTAACATGTTCATTGCGGCATGAACATGCTAACATTTAAAATGCAATAAGTTTACTCTTAAAATCAAAATCAACTTCATACATATTTAAATGATAAACAATATGCAATGTTTTTTCTACACATTGTATTGTCTAAAAGCATAAAATCCATAAATACTTGATTTTTTTAAATGAGTTTAATGTTCACATGTGTGGGTATATATTTTTATTACGAAAATATAATTTGCAATTTTACTTTACCAGATTAGAAGTTTTATTGTAGGATTTTTTAAAATATCAAGAATCACACAGCAAACATAGCTAAATGCATCCTTTTTTAGAATTTTTCTATTGTGTTATTTTACCTTATGATAATTTCTGTTATTTTCACTTTTAGATCAAATGAACATAGTCTTATGATGCATTTCCAATGCAGCGATACACTTTTTTAAAATCTTTCCTTACAAGTTGTTTTACCTATTCTGCTATATGATTGATCGTTTGCAGTAGTAAAACTGCAAGGTTTTTGCAACTGTCAACGATTGAACATATGACAGAAAAAAAGAAGTTAAAGCTTTCTGAAGGATTTACCATAATTCACTTCTCCTATGTAGTTAAAAGTAAATCAAATGCACCGATCATTATAAAAATCCCATTTGTAATACACCCATTCTCCGCCCGTCTATGAGTGTTATTGTTTTGTTATTACATTAAGTAAGAAAAATGTTTTACGTCATTGTTAGTTTTAGCATGCGTAATGTTTCTGCAATTGTTACTTGTGCACATGTATCTTGTGATGAAAACAGGTATTCGTGAATATCGTACGACAGTTATATTCACTGTTAGTGCACGCATACTTTTTATGATGAACACTTTGATTTTGAAAGTACATTTTTTAACAATATTTAACATGTTCATTGCGGCATGAACATGCTAACATTTAAAATGCAATAAGTTTACTCTTAAAATCAAAATCAACTTCATACATATTTAAATGATAAACAATATGCAATGTTTTTTCTACACATTGTATTGTCTAAAAGCATAAAATCCATAAATACTTGATTTTTTTAAATGGGTTTAATGTTCACATGTGTGGGTATATATTTTTATTACGTAAATGTAATTTGCAATTTTACTTTACCAGATTAGAAGTTTTATTGTAGGATTTTTTAAAATATCAAGAATCACACAGCAAACATAGCTAAATGCATCCTTTTTTAGAATTTTTCTATTGTGTTATTTTACCTTATGATAAGTTCTGTTATTTTCACTTTTAGATCAAATGAACATAGTCTTATGATGCATTTCCAATGCAGCGATACACTTTTTTAAAATCTTTCCTTACAAGTTGTTTTACCTATTCTGCTATATGATTGATCGTTTGCAGTAGTAAAACTGCAAGGTTTTTGCAACTGTCAACGATTGAACATATGACAGAAAAAAAGAAGTTAAAGCTTTCTGAAGGATTTACCATAATTCACTTCTCCTATGTAGTTAAAAGTAAATCAAATGCACCGATCATTATAAAAATCCCATTTGTAATACACCCATTCTCCGCCCGTCTATGAGTGTTCTTGTTTTGTTATTACATTAAGTAAGAAAAATGTTTTACGTCATTGTTAGTTTTAGCATGCGTAATGTTTCTGCAATTGTTACTTGTGCACATGTATCTTGTGATGAAAACAGGTATTCGTGAATATCGTACGACAGTTATATTCACTGTTAGTGCACGCATACTTTTTATGATGAACACTTTGATTTTGAAAGTACATTTTTTAACAATATTTAAAATGTTCATTGCGGCATGAACATGCTAACTTTTAAAATGCAATAAGTTTACTCTTAAAATCAAAATCAAGTTCATACATATTTAAATGATAAACAATATGCAATGTTTTTTCTACACGTTGTATTGTCTAAAAGCATAAAATCCATAAATACTTGATTTTTTTAAATGAGTTTAATGTTCACATGTGTGGGTATATATTTTTATTACGAAAATATAATTTGCAATTTTACTTTACCAGATTACAAGTTTTATTGTAGGATTTTTTAAAATATCAAGAATCACACAGCAAACATAGCTAAATGCATCCTTTTTTACAATTTTTCTCTTGTGTTATTTTACCTTATGATAATTTCTGTTATTTTCACTTTTAGATCAAATGAACATAGTCTTATGATGCATTTCCAATGCAGCGATACACTTTTTTAAAATCTTTCCTTACAAGTTGTTTTACCTATTCTGCTATATGATTGATCGTTTGCAGTAGTAAAACTGCAAGGTTTTTGCAACTGTCAACGATTGAACATATGACAGAAAAAAAGAAGTTAAAGCTTTCTGAAGGATTTACCATAATTCACTTCTCCTATGTAGTTAAAAGTAAATCAAATGCACCGATCATTATAAAAATCCCATTTGTAATACACCCATTCTCCGCCCGTCTATGAGTGTTATTGTTTTGTTATTACATTAAGTAAGAAAAATGTTTTACGTCATTGTTAGTTTTAGCATGCGTAATGTTTCTGCAATTGTTACTTGTGCACATGTATCTTGTGATGAAAACAGGTATTCGTGAATATCGTACGACAGTTATATTCACTGTTAGTGCACGCATACTTTTTATGATGAACACTTTGATTTTGAAAGTACATTTTTTAACAATATTTAACATGTTCATTGCGGCATGAACATGCTAACATTTAAAATGCAATAAGTTTACTCTTAAAATCAAAATCAACTTCATACATATTTAAATGATAAACAATATGCAATGTTTTTTCTACACATTGTATTGTCTAAAAGCATAAAATCCATAAATACTTGATTTTTTTAAATGGGTTTAATGTTCACATGTGTGGGTATATATTTTTATTACGTAAATGTAATTTGCAATTTTACTTTACCAGATTAGAAGTTTTATTGTAGGATTTTTTAAAATATCAAGAATCACACAGCAAACATAGCTAAATGCATCCTTTTTTAGAATTTTTCTATTGTGTTATTTTACCTTATGATAAGTTCTGTTATTTTCACTTTTAGATCAAATGAACATAGTCTTATGATGCATTTCCAATGCAGCGATACACTTTTTTAAAATCTTTCCTTACAAGTTGTTTTACCTATTCTGCTATATGATTGATCGTTTGCAGTAGTAAAACTGCAAGGTTTTTGCAACTGTCAACGATTGAACATATGACAGAAAAAAAGAAGTTAAAGCTTTCTGAAGGATTTACCATAATTCACTTCTCCTATGTAGTTAAAAGTAAATCAAATGCACCGATCATTATAAAAATCCCATTTGTAATACACCCATTCTCCGCCCGTCTATGAGTGTTATTGTTTTGTTATTACATTAAGTAAGAAAAATGTTTTACGTCATTGTTAGTTTTAGCATGCGTAATGTTTCTGCAATTGTTACTTGTGCACATGTATCTTGTGATGAAAACAGGTATTCGTGAATATCGTACGACAGTTATATTCACTGTTAGTGCACGCATACTTTTTATGATGAACACTTTGATTTTGAAAGTACATTTTTTAACAATATTTAACATGTTCATTGCGGCATGAACATGCTAACATTTAAAATGCAATAAGTTTACTCTTAAAATCAAAATCAACTTCATACATATTTAAATGATAAACAATATGCAATGTTTTTTCTACACATTGTATTGTCTAAAAGCATAAAATCCATAAATACTTGATTTTTTTAAATGAGTTTAATGTTCACATGTGTGGGTATATATTTTTATTACGTAAATGTAATTTGCAATTTTACTTTACCAGATTAGAAGTTTTATTGTAGGATTTTTTAAAATATCAAGAATCACACAGCAAACATAGCTAAATGCATCCTTTTTTAGAATTTTTCTATTGTGTTATTTTACCTTATGATAATTTCTGTTATTTTCACTTTTAGATCAAATGAACATAGTCTTATGATGCATTTCCAATGCAGCGATACACTTTTTTAAAATCTTTCCTTACAAGTTGTTTTACCTATTCTGCTATATGATTGATCGTTTGCAGTAGTAAAACTGCAAGGTTTTTGCAACTGTCAACGATTGAACATATGACAGAAAAAAAGAAGTTAAAGCTTTCTGAAGGATTTACCATAATTCACTTCTCCTATGTAGTTAAAAGTAAATCAAATGCACCGATCATTATAAAAATCCCATTTGTAATACACCCATTCTCCGCCCGTCTATGAGTGTTCTTGTTTTGTTATTACATTAAGTAAGAAAAATGTTTTACGTCATTGTTAGTTTTAGCATGCGTAATGTTTCTGCAATTGTTACTTGTGCACATGTATCTTGTGATGAAAACAGGTATTCGTGAATATCGTACGACAGTTATATTCACTGTTAGTGCACGCATACTTTTTATGATGAACACTTTGATTTTGAAAGTACATTTTTTAACAATATTTAAAATGTTCATTGCGGCATGAACATGCTAACTTTTAAAATGCAATAAGTTTACTCTTAAAATCAAAATCAAGTTCATACATATTTAAATGATAAACAATATGCAATGTTTTTTCTACACGTTGTATTGTCTAAAAGCATAAAATCCATAAATACTTGATTTTTTTAAATGAGTTTAATGTTCACATGTGTGGGTATATATTTTTATTACGAAAATATAATTTGCAATTTTACTTTACCAGATTACAAGTTTTATTGTAGGATTTTTTAAAATATCAAGAATCACACAGCAAACATAGCTAAATGCATCCTTTTTTACAATTTTTCTCTTGTGTTATTTTACCTTATGATAATTTCTGTTATTTTCACTTTTAGATCAAATGAACATAGTCTTATGATGCATTTCCAATGCAGCGATACACTTTTTTAAAATCTTTCCTTACAAGTTGTTTTACCTATTCTGCTATATGATTGATCGTTTGCAGTAGTAAAACTGCAAGGTTTTTGCAACTGTCAACGATTGAACATATGACAGAAAAAAAGAAGTTAAAGCTTTCTGAAGGATTTACCATAATTCACTTCTCCTATGTAGTTAAAAGTAAATCAAATGCACCGATCATTATAAAAATCCCATTTGTAATACACCCATTCTCCGCCCGTCTATGAGTGTTCTTGTTTTGTTATTACATTAAGTAAGAAAAATGTTTTACGTCATTGTTAGTTTTAGCATGCGTAATGTTTCTGCAATTGTTACTTGTGCACATGTATCTTGTGATGAAAACAGGTATTCGTGAATATCGTACGACAGTTATATTCACTGTTAGTGCACGCATACTTTTTATGATGAACACTTTGATTTTGAAAGTACATTTTTTAACAATATTTAACATGTTCATTGCGGCATGAACATGCTAACATTTAAAATGCAATAAGTTTACTCTTAAAATCAAAATCAACTTCATACATATTTAAATGATAAACAATATGCAATGTTTTTTCTACACATTGTATTGTCTAAAAGCATAAAATCCATAAATACTTGATTTTTTTAAATGAGTTTAATGTTCACATGTGTGGGTATATATTTTTATTACGAAAATATAATTTGCAATTTTACTTTACCAGATTACAAGTTTTATTGTAGGATTTTTTAAAATATCAAGAATCACACAGCAAACATAGCTAAATGCATCCTTTTTTACAATTTTTCTCTTGTGTTATTTTACCTTATGATAATTTCTGTTATTTTCACTTTTAGATCAAATGAACATAGTCTTATGATGCATTTCCAATGCAGCGATACACTTTTTTAAAATCTTTCCTTACAAGTTGTTTTACCTATTCTGCTATATGATTGATCGTTTGCAGTAGTAAAACTGCAAGGTTTTTGCAACTGTCAACGATTGAACATATGACAGAAAAAAAGAAGTTAAAGCTTTCTGAAGGATTTACCATAATTCACTTCTCCTATGTAGTTAAAAGTAAATCAAATGCACCGATCATTATAAAAATCCCATTAGTAATACACCCATTCTCCGCCCGTCTAAGAGTGTTCTTGTTTTGTTATTACATTAAGTAAGAAAAATGTTTTACGTCATTGTTAGTTTTAGCATGCGTAATGTTTCTGCAATTGTTACTTGTGCACATGTATCTTGTGATGAAAACAGGTATTCGTGAATATCGTACGACAGTTATATTCACTGTTAGTGCACGCATACTTTTTATGATGAACACTCTGATTTTGAAAGTACATTTTTTAACAATATTTGAAATGTTCATTGCGGCATGAACATGCTAACATTTAAAATGCAATAAGTTTACTCTTAAAATCAAAATCAACTTCATACATATTTAAATGATAAACAATATGCAATGTTTTTTCTACACATTGTATTGTCTAAAAGCATAAAATCCATAAATACTTGATTTTTTTAAATGAGTTTAATGTTCACATGTGTGGGTATATATTTTTATTACGAAAATATAATTTGCAATTTTACTTTACCAGATTAGAAGTTTTATTGTAGGATTTTTTAAAATATCAAGAATCACACAGCAAACATAGCTAAATGCATCCTTTTTTAGAATTTTTCTATTGTGTTATTTTACCTTATGATAATTTCTGTTATTTTCACTTTTAGATCAAATGAACATAGTCTTATGATGCATTTCCAATGCAGCGATACACTTTTTTAAAATCTTTCCTTACAAGTTGTTTTACCTATTCTGCTATATGATTGATCGTTTGCAGTAGTAAAACTGCAAGGTTTTTGCAACTGTCAACGATTGAACATATGACAGAAAAAAAGAAGTTAAAGCTTTCTGAAGGATTTACCATAATTCACTTCTCCTATGTAGTTAAAAGTAAATCAAATGCACCGATCATTATAAAAATCCCATTTGTAATACACCCATTCTCCGCCCGTCTATGAGTATTCTTGTTTTGTTATTACATTAAGTAAGAAAAATGTTTTACGTCATTGTTAGTTTTAGCATGCGTAATGTTTCTGCAATTGTTACTTGTGCACATGTATCTTGTGATGAAAACAGGTATTCGTGAATATCGTACGACAGTTATATTCACTGTTAGTGCACGCATACTTTTTATGATGAACACTCTGATTTTGAAAGTACATTTTTTAACAATATTTAAAATGTTCATTGCGGCATGAACATGCTAACATTTAAAATGCAATAAGTTTACTCTTAAAATCAAAATCAACTTCATACATATTTAAATGATAAACAATATGCAATGTTTTTTCTACACATTGTATTGTATAAAAGCATAAAATCCATAAATACTTGATTTTTTTAAATGAGTTTAATGTTCACATGTGTGGGTATATATTTTTATTACGAAAATATAATTTGCAATTTTACTTTACCAGATTAGAAGTTTTATTGTAGGATTTTTTAAAATATCAAGAATCACACAGCAAACATAGCTAAATGCATCCTTTTTTAGAATTTTTCTATTGTGTTATTTTACCTTATGATAATTTCTGTTATTTTCACTTTTAGATCAAATGAACATAGTCTTATGATGCATTTCCAATGCAGCGATACACTTTTTTAAAATCTTTCCTTACAAGTTGTTTTACCTATTCTGCTATATGATTGATCGTTTGCAGTAGTAAAACTGCAAGGTTTTTGCAACTGTCAACGATTGAACATATGACAGAAAAAAAGAAGTTAAAGCTTTCTGAAGGATTTACCATAATTCACTTCTCCTATGTAGTTAAAAGTAAATCAAATGCACCGATCATTATAAAAATCCCATTTGTAATACACCCATTCTCCGCCCGTCTATGAGTGTTCTTGTTTTGTTATTACATTAAGTAAGAAAAATGTTTTACGTCATTGTTAGTTTTAGCATGCGTAATGTTTCTGCAATTGTTACTTGTGCACATGTATCTTGTGATGAAAACAGGTATTCGTGAATATCGTACGACAGTTATATTCACTGTTAGTGCACGCATACTTTTTATGATGAACACTTTGATTTTGAAAGTACATTTTTTAACAATATTTAACATGTTCATTGCGGCATGAACATGCTAACATTTAAAATGCAATAAGTTTACTCTTAAAATCAAAATCAACTTCATACATATTTAAATGATAAACAATATGCAATGTTTTTTCTACACATTGTATTGTCTAAAAGCATAAAATCCATAAATACTTGATTTTTTTAAATGAGTTTAATGTTCACATGTGTGGGTATATATTTTTATTACGAAAATATAATTTGCAATTTTACTTTACCAGATTACAAGTTTTATTGTAGGATTTTTTAAAATATCAAGAATCACACAGCAAACATAGCTAAATGCATCCTTTTTTACAATTTTTCTCTTGTGTTATTTTACCTTATGATAATTTCTGTTATTTTCACTTTTAGATCAAATGAACATAGTCTTATGATGCATTTCCAATGCAGCGATACACTTTTTTAAAATCTTTCCTTACAAGTTGTTTTACCTATTCTGCTATATGATTGATCGTTTGCAGTAGTAAAACTGCAAGGTTTTTGCAACTGTCAACGATTGAACATATGACAGAAAAAAAGAAGTTAAAGCTTTCTGAAGGATTTACCATAATTCACTTCTCCTATGTAGTTAAAAGTAAATCAAATGCACCGATCATTATAAAAATCCCATTAGTAATACACCCATTCTCCGCCCGTCTAAGAGTGTTCTTGTTTTGTTATTACATTAAGTAAGAAAAATGTTTTACGTCATTGTTAGTTTTAGCATGCGTAATGTTTCTGCAATTGTTACTTGTGCACATGTATCTTGTGATGAAAACAGGTATTCGTGAATATCGTACGACAGTTATATTCACTGTTAGTGCACGCATACTTTTTATGATGAACACTCTGATTTTGAAAGTACATTTTTTAACAATATTTGAAATGTTCATTGCGGCATGAACATGCTAACATTTAAAATGCAATAAGTTTACTCTTAAAATCAAAATCAACTTCATACATATTTAAATGATAAACAATATGCAATGTTTTTTCTACACATTGTATTGTCTAAAAGCATAAAATCCATAAATACTTGATTTTTTTAAATGAGTTTAATGTTCACATGTGTGGGTATATATTTTTATTACGAAAATATAATTTGCAATTTTACTTTACCAGATTAGAAGTTTTATTGTAGGATTTTTTAAAATATCAAGAATCACACAGCAAACATAGCTAAATGCATCCTTTTTTAGAATTTTTCTATTGTGTTATTTTACCTTATGATAATTTCTGTTATTTTCACTTTTAGATCAAATGAACATAGTCTTATGATGCATTTCCAATGCAGCGATACACTTTTTTAAAATCTTTCCTTACAAGTTGTTTTACCTATTCTGCTATATGATTGATCGTTTGCAGTAGTAAAACTGCAAGGTTTTTGCAACTGTCAACGATTGAACATATGACAGAAAAAAAGAAGTTAAAGCTTTCTGAAGGATTTACCATAATTCACTTCTCCTATGTAGTTAAAAGTAAATCAAATGCACCGATCATTATAAAAATCCCATTTGTAATACACCCATTCTCCGCCCGTCTATGAGTATTCTTGTTTTGTTATTACATTAAGTAAGAAAAATGTTTTACGTCATTGTTAGTTTTAGCATGCGTAATGTTTCTGCAATTGTTACTTGTGCACATGTATCTTGTGATGAAAACAGGTATTCGTGAATATCGTACGACAGTTATATTCACTGTTAGTGCACGCATACTTTTTATGATGAACACTCTGATTTTGAAAGTACATTTTTTAACAATATTTAACATGTTCATTGCGGCATGAACATGCTAACATTTAAAATGCAATAAGTTTACTCTTAAAATCAAAATCAACTTCATACATATTTAAATGATAAACAATATGCAATGTTTTTTCTACACATTGTATTGTATAAAAGCATAAAATCCATAAATACTTGATTTTTTTAAATGAGTTTAATGTTCACATGTGTGGGTATATATTTTTATTACGAAAATATAATTTGCAATTTTACTTTACCAGATTAGAAGTTTTATTGTAGGATTTTTTAAAATATCAAGAATCACACAGCAAACATAGCTAAATGCATCCTTTTTTAGAATTTTTCTATTGTGTTATTTTACCTTATGATAATTTCTGTTATTTTCACTTTTAGATCAAATGAACATAGTCTTATGATGCATTTCCAATGCAGCGATACACTTTTTTAAAATCTTTCCTTACAAGTTGTTTTACCTATTCTGCTATATGATTGATCGTTTGCAGTAGTAAAACTGCAAGGTTTTTGCAACTGTCAACGATTGAACATATGACAGAAAAAAAGAAGTTAAAGCTTTCTGAAGGATTTACCATAATTCACTTCTCCTATGTAGTTAAAAGTAAATCAAATGCACCGATCATTATAAAAATCCCATTTGTAATACACCCATTCTCCGCCCGTCTATGAGTGTTCTTGTTTTGTTATTACATTAAGTAAGAAAAATGTTTTACGTCATTGTTAGTTTTAGCATGCGTAATGTTTCTGCAATTGTTACTTGTGCACATGTATCTTGTGATGAAAACAGGTATTCGTGAATATCGTACGACAGTTATATTCACTGTTAGTGCACGCATACTTTTTATGATGAACACTCTGATTTTGAAAGTACATTTTTTAACAATATTTAAAATGTTCATTGCGGCATGAACATGCTAACATTTAAAATGCAATAAGTTTACTCTTAAAATCAAAATCAACTTCATACATATTTAAATGATAAACAATATGCAATGTTTTTTCTACACATTGTATTGTCTAAAAGCATAAAATCCATAAATACTTGATTTTTTTAAATGAGTTTAATGTTCACATGTGTGGGTATATATTTTTATTACGAAAATATAATTTGCAATTTTACTTTACCAGATTACAAGTTTTATTGTAGGATTTTTTAAAATATCAAGAATCACACAGCAAACATAGCTAAATGCATCATTTTTTACAATTTTTCTATTGTTTTATTTTACCTTATTTATCTTAGTTTCTGTTATTTTCACTTCTCAGATCAAATGAACATAGTATTATAATGCATTTCCTATGCACCGATACACTTTTTAAAAATCTTTATTACAATTTGTTTTACCTATTCTGCTATATGATTGATCGTTTGCAGTAGTAAAACTGCAAGGTGTTTGCAACTGTAAACTATTGACAATATGACAGAAAAAAATAAGTTAAAGCTTTCTGAAGGATTTACCATAATTCACTACTCCTATGTAGTTAAAAGTAAATCAAATTCACCGATCATTATAAAAATCCGATTCGTAATACACACATTCTCCGCCCGTCTAAGGGTGTTCTTGTTTTGTTATTACATTAAGTAAAAAAAATGTTTTACGTCATTGTTAGTTTTAGCATGCGTAATGTTTCTGCAATTGTTACTTGTGCACATGTATCTTGTGATGAAAACAGGTATTCGTGAATATCGTACGACAGTTATATTCACTGTTAGTGCACGCATACTTTTTATGATGAACACTCTGATTTTGAAAGTACATTTTTTAACAATATTTAAAATGTTCATTGCGGCATGAACATGCTAACATTTAAAATGCAATAAGTTTACACTTAAAATCAAAATCAAGTTTATAAAAATGATAAACAATATGCAAAGTTTTTTCTACACATTGTATTCTCAAAAAGCCTAAAATCCATAAATACTTGATTTTTTTGAATGAGTTTAATCTTCACATGTGTGGGTATATATTTTTATTACGAAAATATAATTTGCAATTTTACTTTACCAGATTACAAGTTTTTTTGTGGGATTTTTAAAAATTTTAAGAATCACACAGCAAACATAGCTAAATGCAACCTAATTTACAATTTTTCTATTGTGTTATTTTACCTTATGATAATTTCAGTTATTTTCACTTTTCACATCAAATGAACATAGTCTTATGATGCTTTTCCAATGCACCGATACACTTTTTTAAAATCTTTCCTTACAAGTTGTTTTACCTATTCTGCTATATGATCGATCGTTTGCAGTAGTAAAACTGCAAGTTTTTTGCAACTGTCAATGATTGATCATATGACAGAAAAAAAGAAATTAAAGCTTTCTGAAGGATTTACCATAATTCACTTCAATGAAGTCGATACATATTTAAATGATAAACAATATGCAATGTTTTTAAAATTAAATCAAATGCGCTGATCATTATAAAAATTCCATTTGTAATACACACATTCTCCGCCCGTCTAAGAGTGTTCTTGTTTTGTTTTTACATTAAGTAAGAAAAATGTTTTACGTCATTGTTAGTTTTAGCATGCGTAATGTTTCTGCAATTGTTACTTGTGCACATGTATCTTGTGATGAAAACAGGTATTCGTGAATATCGTACGACAGTTATATTCACTGTTAGTGCACGCATACTTTCTTTGATGGACACTCGCATTTTCAAAGTACATTGTTAACAATATTTAAAATGTTCATTGCTACATGAACATGGTAACAGTTAAAATGCAATAAGTTTACACTTAAAATCAAAATCAAGTTGATACATATTTAAATGATAAACAATATGCAATGTTTTTTCTACACATTGTATTGTCTGAAAGCGTAAAATCCATAAACATTTGATTTTTTTGAATGAGTTTAATGTTTTTTGATGAACACTCTCATTTTGAAAGTACATTGTTAACAATATTTAAAATGTTCATTGCTACATGAACATGCTAACATTTAAAATGCAATAAGTTTACTTTTAAAATCAAAATCAAGTTTATACATATTTAAATATGCAATGTTTTTTCTACACATTGTATTGTCTAAAAGCGTAAAATCCATAAATACTTGATTTTTTTAAATGAGTTTAATGTTCACATGTGTGGGTATATATTTTTATTACGAAAATATAATTTGCAATTTTACTTTACCAGCTTACAAGTTTTATTGTAGGATTTTTTTAAATTTTAAGAATCACACAGCAAACATAGCTAAATGCATCCTTTTTTAGAATTTTTCTATTGTTTTATTTTACCTTACTTATCATAGTTTCTGTTATTTTCACTTCTCAGATCAAATGAACATAGTCTTATGATGCATTTCCAATGCACCGATACACTTTTTAAAAATCTTTCCTTACAAGTTGTTTTACCTATTCTGCTATATGATTGATCGTTTGCAGTAGTAAATCTGCAAGGTTTTTGCAACTGTTAACGATTGAACATATGACAGAAAAAAAGAAGTTAAAGCTTTCTGAAGGATTTACCATAATTCACTTCTCCTATGTAGTTAAAAGTAAATCAAATGCACCGATCATTATAAAAATCCCATTTGTAATACACACATTCTCCGCCCGTCTAAGGGTGTTCTTGTTTTGTTATTACATTAAGTAAAAAAAATGTTTTACGTCATTGTTAGTTTTAGCATGCGTAATGTTTCTGCAATTGTTACTTGTGCACATGTATCTTGTGATGAAAACAGGTATTCGTGAATATCGTACGACAGTTATATTCACTGTTAGTGCACGCATACTTTTTTTGATGAACACTCTCATTTTGAAAGTACATTGTTAACAATATTTAAAATGTTCATTGCTACATGAACATGGTAACAGTTAAAATGCAATAAGTTTACTTTTAAAATCAAAATCAAGTTTATACATATTTAAATGATAATCAATATGCAATGTTTTTTCCACACATTGTATTGTCTAAAAGCGTAAAATCCATAAATACTTGATTTTTTTAAATGAGTTTAATGTTCACATGTGTGGGTATATATTTTTATTACGAAAATATAATTTGCAATTTTACTTTACCAGCTTACAAGTTTTATTGTAGGATTTTTTTAAATTTTAAGAATCACACAGCAAACATAGCTAAATGCATCCTAATTTACAATTTTTCTATTGTTTTATTTTACCTTACTTATCATAGTTTCTGTTATTTTCACTTCTCAGATCAAATGAACATAGTCTTATGATGCATTTCCAATGCACCGATACACTTTTTAAAAATCTTTCCTTACAAGTTGTTTTACCTATTCTGCTATATGATTGATCGTTTGCAGTAGTAAATCTGCAAGGTTTTTTCAACTGTTAACGATTGAACATATGACAGAAAAAAAGAAGTTAAAGCTTTCTCTAGGATTTACCATAATTCACTTCTATTTAGTTCAAAGTAAATCAAATGCACCGATCATAAGAAAAATCCTATTTGTAATACACACATTCTCCGCCCGTCTAAGGGTGTTCTTGTTTTGTTATTATATTAAGTAAAAAATTTTTTTACGTCATTGTTATTTTTAGTATGCGTAATGTTTCTGCAATTGTTACTTGTGCACATGTATCTTTTGATTAAAACAGGTATTCGTGAATATCGTACGACAGTTATATTCACTGTTAGTGCACGCATACTTTTTATGATGAACACTCTCATTTTGAAAGTACATTGTTAACAATATTTAAAATGTTCATTGCTGCATGAACATGCTAACATTTAATATGCAATAAGTTTACACTTAAAATCAAAATCAAGTTTATAAAAATGATAAACAATATGCAAAGTTTTTTCTACATATTGTATTGTCAAAAAGCCTAAAATCCATAAATACTTGATTTTTTTAAATGAGTTTAATCTTCACATGTGTGGGTATATATTTTTATTACGAAAATATAATTTGCAATTTTACTTTACCAGATTACCATTTTATTGTAGGATTTTTTGAAATTTTAAGAATCACACAGCAAACATAGCTAAATGCATCCTTTTTTTCTATTGTTATATTTTACCTTACTTATCATAGTTTCTCTTATTTTCACTTCTCAGATCAAATGAACATAGTCTTATGATGCATTTCCAATGTACCGATACACTTTCTTTAAATCTTTCCTTCCTAGTTGTTTTACCTATTCTACTATATGTTTGATCGTTTGCAGTAGTAAAACTGAAAGGTTTTTGCAACTCTCAACGATTGAACATATGACAGAAAAAAAGAAGTTAAAGCTTTCTGAAGGATTTACCATAATTTACTTCTATTTCGTTAAAGTAAATCAAATCCACCGATCATGGTAAAAAATACAGACATTTCCCGCCCGTGTAAGTGTGTTCTTGTTTTGTTATTACACTATGTAAAGAAAAATATTTTACGTCATTGTTAAGTAACAATGCAGAAACATTTCGCATACCTAAAACAGGTATGCGAAATGTTTCTGCAATTGTTACTTGTGCACATGTATCTTGTGATGAAAACAGGTATTCGTGAATATCGTACGGTATTTATATTCACTCTTTGTGCACGCATATTTTTTATGCTGCATACTTTTATTTTTAACCTACATTGTTAACAGTATTGAAAATGTTTATTCCTGCATTAGCATGCTAACATTTACACTGCAATTTGTTCATTCTTAAAATGAAAATCATGTAGTACATATTTCAATGATAAACCATATGCAATGTTTTGGTACTACACTAAAAGCGTAAAATCCTTAAATACTTGATTTTTTGAATGAGTTCACATTGTAGGTATATATTTTTATTACGAAAATATTATTTGCGATTTTACTTAGAAGTTTTATTGTAGGATTTTTTTAAGTTTAAAAATCACACAGCAAACATAGCTAAATGCATCCTTATTAACCATTTTTCTATTGTTATATTTTACCTTATTCATCATAGTTTCCGTTATTTTCACAAAACAGGAAGTTGTACCTGCGAAAATTTACAGCAGGAATATTCGTCGGAAGTCAAATCCAACGAATCCTAAGCTAATTGATCCTGTTCCATAGCAATCGATCGAGCTAGGCCTCAATATAGAAGAAACTGGTAGACGAGAGAGTTCATCAGGTGGGACATTTTCAGTTTCAGGTATATGTCTAATGTCACTGGTGAATTGAGAAATGTAGTCCAAGCGACGAAAAGTGCGTGGTGAGTGTTTGTCAGTTTTTGATGACAAAGCAAAAGTGGGGGCTTTGTTGTCAGTATAAATCACAAAATGTCTACCTTCAAGCTGATGTTGAAAATGTCGAACAGAAGGTCTCGATTTAATGTGCTGTACCGGTGTTCGGCAGGTTTAAGCTGGCAAGAGAAAAATGCTAGAGGCTGAGTTATTTTCTTAACAACCTGCTGAAAGACAGAACCAATGGCAGAATCAGATGCATCGACTCTCAGAGATAAGGGTTCATCTGGCACAGGAACTTAAATCCTTCTTGACAATTTCAACATGCCTTCATTTAATACTATTTGGGCATTTTTTTCTTTTGTGTCTTCAACAAAACGGTCAGAGGCAATAGCTTATCCGCATAATTAGGTATGAACCTCCTATAAAAATTCACCATGCGTAGAAATTGACGCAACTGACGTAAAGATGTAGGAGGCGAAATTTGTTGAATGGCTTCAACCTTCTTAGAAAGCGGTTGACTCCCATTTGAGTTGATCAAATGACCCAAAAATTCAAGGGAGTTCTGACCGAACATACATTTGTCAGCATTTATGCGTACATGGTGCGCACTGAGTCGTTCAAAAAGCTGAGAGAGATGTTTTACAAGGTTTTCCTCGCTAGCGACACCATCAACAAAATTCAATCCCCGAACAACTTCATCAATGAATCTTTGAAAAGTACTGGCTGCATTCCGAAGATCAAATGACATGACTGAATTTAAACGCCGATAATCCCCAACAGGGCGAAAATCAGCTTCACTTTTTCTAACTAAATATAGAGGAGATGCCTATGAACTTTTAGAAGGGCGGATTAAACCGAGCTGAAGCATGTGGTCAAATTCGGCCTTAGCTTTCCTGAGTCGATCAGGGGCAATCGGACGTGGACGAGAGAAAACAGTTGTGATATGATGGACCGTGATATGGTGGAATTAAACTAAATCTGGGTAAGACGACAGAAGACTATGAAATTGATTACCGGCTGAGGCTATAAAAAAATTTGGACTGAATAAAGCATTAGTGGTCGAACGTGCAGGAGCAGACAGCGAAGTAAAGTTTCTGTCTCCAAACATCAAGTAGTAGATTAAAGTGATCTAAGAAATCAGTACCAAAAATCGAGTAGGGCAAATCTGCGATTATAAAAATCCAACGGAAATTTCGGCGAAGACCGAGGTTCAGTCAGGGAAACCTGACCATAAGTGTCAATAGTTGATAAATTAACTGCGTGCAGAGATATGCACGACTTCTTTGGTTTTTTTGAAACCAAGCGTAATGGCTAAATAGAGCATGAAGATCCTGTGTCAACCAAGAACGACTTGTTAGACACATGATCTCTCACAAAAAATGCACGATTTGGTGAGTGTTCGCCGGAGGCACATGACGTGCTCAGGTCCTCTGTGATTTGTTTCCCGAACCAAAAGAACAAGGTTTTAAGCACTTATGAGCCCTATCTCCGAAATTAACATGGTACGAACAGTAACCTGAGGCGTTTGATTCCCTCGTACAAGACGTACTCCTACTACGTTTACGAAAACGGGGAAGTTGCCCCTCCAGTTCTAAATTTTCCAACCGGTGTGTTAAAGTATCTATCTCTGCCAATAATTCTTTCATAGACGAAAACAAAACCCTTTTTGCGTCAGCAGCATCTACTGTTTGTGTCGGCAAAGAAAACTGGCTAGTTCTAACAGAAAATTCCAATATCTTGTCAGCCATTGTCGCTAATTGTTCTACCGAATTTACCTCCAAAGTAGGGGCTAAAATTGTTTGTACTTCAAGAGGTAACCGGGAAAAATAATTTTTAAAATCATTGTTGCATTCTCTGCAACCGAATCTGATAGTTCATGAAGACGCCTCAGAAATTCTGTGGACTTTCTATCTCCGTGGTGTTCATCTTGCATCAGTGAACGGAATATTTCATGCAATATTTCTCTTTAGGACTTCTGTTTTGAGTAATTTCATACGTAAGGTCGGGAGGCGGCCTAGTTAATATTTCACTTAGTGAGTGAAGGAGGCATACCACAACGCAATAAAATTAATTGCACCTCATGCGAAATTTCATGCACTTTGAAAAAGGCGTCGACCTGAGCAAACCACAATATTGCATCATCTGAATAAGGAGGCAATGAACTGAAACTCATGGTATTAAATGAAAAAATAGCGGGACACAAACCAATAATAATAAAAAGAATTGTATTTTTCTAAGTGTGTGTTGCATACGACTCGTAGCCATAATTCAATTATATCAATAACAACAGTATATATACAAATGCAGATACAGCCGAACTCTATTGTTCTGGCACAAATTTCTGAGTTCTATTCTTCAACCCGAGGAGAGAGACACAATTCTTAAAAGTCTTTCGTGTCATACTATACTAACAACGTCCCCAACGTTCGGCACATCTCGTGGTGTTTTAGATCTCAATTCGTCTTTGCTGGTCGGGACCCGAAAAACTTAACCGCCGCCGCAACGGTAGAAAACTCAACTCTATGGCAGAGAACTCCATTTTCTGTCCAAATGGCAGAAGCTCAATTGTCTGCCTGCGTAGTCCAATCTCAAATCCTCAACTGCATGGTCGGACTCCAAATTCTCTAACACCATGGTCGGACCCGAACTGAATCTTTTTAAAAATCCTCCAAATTTTCCGCCTATCTCTTCCGGGCATGACGTCATCCACACTCCAGCCCTATTTCCTGTCTGGGGTTTATTATGACTATCACTATTGTCATATCCTTTGCGTGCGAGCGTAAACTGTACCAATTGACTACACCCCTAAACTCTTAACCCGAATAGTTCAAAGCCCAACCAAACTGAATGATAAAATATAATTAATGAAAAATGATTAAAATAAAAAATCATTCCTTAACATGTGTGTGCGTGTCCTAAAATATTTCTTCAGGATGGAAGTAAAACAAACTGACACTGACTTGTATTACAAACAAAAAGGAAAAAGAGTCCTCTGAATATGGGAGAAAAATAAACTCATGCAATGCAACAAAAATATCTTATTTTTAATTTTGTCGCACGAAAATATAGCGAACGAGGAAAATATCTGTAGCAGCAGTTCTAGCAGTACTCGACTCGCTTGGTGATCTAAAGAGAAAGTGGGGGTAGCAAAGTGTGTTTGCCTCGCTTGCTTGTTGAACGTTTGGTAGCATGGATAGCTTCTTTTTTAGTCGCTAGTATTTAACTGGAATTTTTTGACAAGTCGCTTTGTGGAGATGGTTATTTCATGTGGGTATGTCGTTCATTTCTGTGTTAACATTTTTGTACCACGTGGTAAGTTGTCAGTTTGACGGTTGGGTGTTGAAACTTTACAGTTGTCAGCTTGTTGGTCCAAACTTTGTAGCATTAAGCTTGGTGATTCAATTAGATAGTAGGAGTGGCAAAATGTGTTGCCGTACCGACAATAGCCCCTGCTCAAAAATTGTCTGCCATCTTGGCTTCTTCTTGGTGAATGTCTCTAAGTTGGTTGGCGGCAAATTGAAAATTGTCAATATCTCGTAGTGCCCGTACCAAGTCGAGGTCACTATTTATAACATATATATATATATATATAATGATATTACCATCCATACAAAAATGGTAGTTGAGGTTGTAGAGTTCTGTTGCCTCTTGTTATATTAAAAGAAAGAAAATAAATAACGAAGACATTGACGAAAATATTGATAGTTTTCAAAGAGGAAGCTTTAATGGCAGCTTGAGACGAAGTTTCCCTATGTGCTGTGAGTAATAATAGAAAAAGGACAGTTGTAAATAGCCGTGCAGGAATTCAGTATTCAGCCAGAAGCTTCAAAGGTCCATTTGATTAAGGAGGGAGAAATAATTGATAAGGAATGATCTCCTAAAGGAAGCAGAGGAACAAATATTGAATGTGCTCTCTCGAGATGAAAAGTCCCTCTGTCTGCTGTAGGAATCGGCTCGGGAGAGAGAGAGAGAGAGAGAGAGAGAGAGAGAGAGAGAGAGAGAGAGAGAGAGAGAGAGAGAGAGAGAGAGAGAGAGAGAGAGAGAGAGAGAGAGAGAGAGAGAGAGAGAGAGAGAGAGAGAGAGAGAGAGGGGGGAATATTCTCTCTCGTGTCGGCTGGTCTGTCCTTGCTGCTAGCAAGAAGGAAACGAAAAGAGGTCGAGCCTTTTTATGATGCCCCGCCGGGCATCATAAAAAGGCTCGACCCGGGCAGAATGGTATCAGTCATTCTCATTAGACGAAATATATAAATTCGAAGCTCCAAAGGCCAAAACAATTCTCGCACTAAATAATAATTTGAAATTCTTTCTTTCTGCTGCAAGATTAATGGCCTATTTACTTTTGTTTGTAATAAAAAAAAAGAACAGGGTAATTGCTTTACTTTAAGCTTTATTCAAATATAGCTTAATTGTGACTCGGTACAAGTGGAAATTCTTTTAGAAATATAATTTCGTTGATCCAGAGGGATAAAACTACGGTTCTTCACATTTTTTAAACAACTGTAGATTTTTTTCTGGAAATTTAATTCGAATATGAAAAGTATTTCCTTTATAACTAATTGAGATCAAATTGAATCTCTTGAGGTCATGTGTGTTTTGGACCCTTATAGAATGTTTTAAATTGGGTATTGTTATATTGAAATCATCTGGAGTTCATTTATTGGACGAGTACCTCGCCATTAAGTCTTGATAGTTCATGTCGTTATCCCTTTCAGCGTTTTCATTCTCCATCCACACACCCAATCACACTGGCTTGCTTTCGGGGATTTGAAAAGGGCCTTAATGGTATTTTCGGTTATTTCTTATAATGATGGCAGTCCAGATAAGAAAAAAAAAAAGAAAACAATAACAAGTCCAACAATACTCCGAGACATTTGCTATTGGAATAAATAAGAGAGAAAGTGAGCAACAAATAAGTCTAACAATATTCTTTTCTTTTTCCTACCGCCACTTATTTCTCGACCAATGATATCTGAGGCACGTATGGCACCTTACATCACTTCATGATTCATTATTTATTCCTTCACCTTTTGTGTTTAATTTGGTTCTTAATCACATGTAACTTGGTAATGAGAAGATGTAGGAGAAAGAGTTGATCGTTGATGTTTAAGCACATCAAGCTTGGTGGATGACAAAAGGATTTGGCGAAAAAAGGCAATTGGACATTCCTCATCTCCAAACATGGCCCTTTCTAGCCAATCCATGTTGAAGCAACGTGTCTTTTACAACGGAATCTTGCACGAGTCGAATTCATGACTTACAAGCCCAATTTATATGGCGCTTATCACTACCCCACCAACAGAAAGCTCAATAAAGAATGTCATTTTCTACCATTATAAACGTAATGATTCTTAAAACAATTTATAAAATCTACTGACTAACACTGAATTCGAACACCTACCAAAACGACAATAATCCCTCAACTAACTGTTTCACCATCAAATATCTACATCTGGATTGTCCTACATTGAACATTTAAAATGAACCCTTCTACAAACGAATACTTGATTTGAACTCGCATTTAAGCGATTGCAATGCAACATAATTCGGTGTAATCAACAAAGCAATTGTTTCTATGCGCTTACACGCCAAAAAAACTCTAATGCAATTATGAAATTTATTTGATAAAATTGTTTATATAACAAGGATTTGCAGCGTACAAGCTAAAACTTTTCAAAATTGCTATGTGATGTAATATCTGTTGAAAGCGCATGATCTATTCTTTTAAATTGAACAACGAGGACACAGTTCTAAATTGTTTACAAGTTGAGTGGCTGAAAATTATCCTCACTATCATGTTTGAAAGCAAGCCTACGTAAAACATTCGATAAAATCTATGTTTTAGTGGAAAGTGAAAATTCTTAATAACATAAACAGGTGAAGATTCATAAAAGGGTTAATCCACTGGTAGGTCCCATTAATCCCGATCGGAATTCAAGCCACGTTGTCATATTTGCTTGTAAATCAACAGCTGAAATTAAGAATCACCTGGGAGATCATGAATAGGAATTTGTTATTATGTGACGTGGCATCATCAAACACAGACGTGATTCTGCCTTCAATCCGCTGAATGTTCTGCTGGTCGGAAATATCCAGAAATAACGCGAAATGATCCACTATCCACCCACGTGTTTTTAAGATCTGGACAACGAATCAAGGTCACTGGTTAGCAAGTTGACGAATACCACTGCACAGTTAAATAATTAAAAAAAGTCGACGCTCAAAAACAGAGTACAAACACGGCTTTGCAAAAACAATATTTAGAATGTATAAAAAAATTACTTTATTTACATTCAAAGTTCTCACATAAATGACAAATTCTGTTAGAGACTGTCAGTTACTCACACAAAGATAGTCTATCTTCTGTCTTCTATACCTCGGGAAATTTGGTACATGACAATCTTAAATGGCGGTTATGTTTTTCACAGCATCGTATTTAGATGGCTTTCTCACTTTACTCAGGGCTTTTTGGTACAAGAAAATCTTACGGCAGTTATGTTTGTTTTTCTTCACAGCGTCATATTTGACGCTTTCTCAACTCAGGGCTGTTTGGTACAAGGTATAGCTTTAGGAGCTACACTGCATGCCTTTCTATCTTTTCATCTGGTCAGTATGTGGGTCTGTGCTCGTTCTATTCTTGTTCTCGATCTCCTATATTACTGCTATTCCGGTTAATTTATGCATACTCATAACTAGGTTTGGGTTGACATGGGGGCAAATTCAAAGAACTACCAACCTTCGAGCGAATTTCACACCTAATTCCACTTCTAAATTTAGCTCAAAAATCGCTTTAAAGAAATCATAACAATAACTTTTAGGTGTCAATGCTTTCTTTTTAAAATTCTCTTTGAGTTATGTAACCCTCTGGTCAAAACAGAACTTTTTCCAACACTCCCCTTCCGAAATCCATTATGTTATTAAACATTAGTAACGTATTTTTTTCTTTAATTTCTTTTCTTTAATTTCTTTTCCCCTGTGGGATAATCCCCTTCTGAACAGTCTCTGATACCATGGGGTTACAATTAATCAGGATTTTTGAGTTGTAATTTTGGTTTAAAGATGGCTATCATCTTTCAAAATAGGGCAATCATTATATATATATATATATATATATATATATATGTGTGTGTGTGTGTGTGTGTGTGTGTGTGTATGTACATTTACCTAACCCCTCTGCACGTGAAGGATGTGACACAAGATCATTTTTAAACAGAATTCAACTGGCTTGAATTCAGAGTTTTCGTTCTCCTTGACCGGTTGTCTTACCTAGGTTAAAGAGCCCAGTCTGCTCTACTATTTATCAATAACCGGAGAGAGAATAGTTAGATTCATATCTTTCCCAAGGGTATTAACACTATGTAAAATGAGAACAAAATCATCTGTAAAATACTGCTTGGCTGACAATATGAGACAAGGTAAAAAATCTCACCGTGCCGTCACAAAGTAATGCACCGAAAGAGAGTGACCTGTAAACTGCATGACAGTTATTTCCACTCGATGACGATCACACATGTCATTTCAAAGATGGCGGAAGTGACACATCCCAATGGCCAGTAATCGGAAGAGATCGCATAGCTGAGCTTGGCTGACAACATGGGACAAGGTGAAGGTCCCACCGTGCCGTTACAAAGTAATGCACCGGAAGAGAGTGACCTGTGAACTGCATGACAGTTATTTCCGCTCTATGACGATCACACATGCCATTCCAAAGACGGCGGAAGTGACACATCCCAATGGCCAGATATCGGAAGAAATTGCGGGGGTGTGGAGGTGTGTCCATATCTCTGCGTGGGAGTTTGAAGGTAATATAAGGCCGACGAATTGAACGGAAGACAGTGAAGAATTCCGCTGTTCACGAAAGCTTGTTCTGTCGTTGCCCCGTGTGCGTTGTCTCGGCCATCGTCTATTACATCAAAGAGTCCAAGCCTCATAGACGAATGATTCTAATTTCTCTCCTGATTGCTCCTACTTCACACAAGCGTCCGTCGAGAAAATAAATATATATTGTTATATATATTACGTGTTGTCGTTTGTTTGGCCAGATCGGAGCGTAACACATCCAGGATTTGAACTTAGGTCACCGTGTCCATTTTCTAGAACAGTAACCATTACAACACGTAAATCAGATTGCAATCTGATTTAGTACACTTAGTGAGTTGACCAAGAGAAACTCAGAATGGTAATTTTTAAATCATTATTTGTTTTATTTTAATTGAAATTTTCATGAAATATAAAAATAAAGAAATATTGAAATATCTCTTTCACATATGTATGTGTGTATGGTATGTAATAGATTAGTGAAATATGTTATAGATAGGTAGTGAAGTATGCAAATCAAGTCATAAACGTCAGAATATGTGGAAAGATACCAGAAGTTTAATTGAATTTAGGGGCAGTTGAAAGTTAGGCTGTCAGGAGTAAACTGGAGTACAGTTATAGTTACAACACATTTAAAGTGTTGCAAGCATTGTTATTTAACAAATAATCCTATTCAATATTAATGACTTGTTTGCAGATAGTGGAGTGGTTACACATATTGCTATGTAATATGAATAGTTCATTGTAGGCAGACAGTTAAAGTGTTTAAATATTGCTATTTAACACTAATGATTCAATTCAACATTATTCACTTCTTTGCATACAATCAAATGGTTCAAATTTGTGCTATGTATTACTTAGTACTAATTCAATTTAGGCACACATTTAAAGAAATTATAATATTGTTATTTAACAATAATAATTTTATTCAACAATATTCAAGAATTGCTATGTATCAACAATAGTTCAGTTTAGGCAATAGAGTAAAAAGTTTAAACTATGGTTACACAATATCAATATATCTCATCACTACTCTTCAATTCAACTTCATTCATTTGTACACAGTGAAATGGTTCCAAAGATTGTTATGTAATACCAATAGATCAATTTAGGTACACAGTTAAAGAGAATCAAGTATTACTATTTAACACTAATTATTCTATTGCACATTACTGGATTATTTATACACAGTTAAATGGTTCCAAGTATTACTATATGATTACAATAATTCCCTTTAGGCACACAGTTAATGAGTTTTAAGTTGTGATATTTGTCATTGATTATTCTATGAAACACTAACTATTAATTTGCCCACAGTCAAATTGTTGAAAGTGTTGTGATGTTATACCAATAATTCAATTTGTGCACACAGTTAAAGAGATTAAAGCATTGCTATTTTACATTAATTGTTATATTTAGCACAATTTATTCATATACATACAGTTAAATGGTCCTGCAGATTATTATGTAATACCAATAATAAAATTTAAGCACTCATTTAAACAGTTTGAAGCATTACTACTCAACCCTATTCATTCATTGTCAAATTGTCCTATGTATTACTATTTAATACCAATAATTTAATTCAAGTTCACAATTAAAGAGTTGCTATGTAACATTATTTTTTTCAACACTTTTCATTTATTCACATGCAGTTAAGTGGTTCCAAGTAATACCAATAGTTCAGTTAAGACACACAATTAAAAAGTTTCAAGTATTGCTGTATAAATATGATAATTCCTTTTAACATTACTCATTTATTTCCACACAGTTATATGGTGCCTATTACAATTACATAATACCAATAATTCAATTTAGCATTATACTTTTTTGTATACAATTAAATTATTTCAATTATTTCAATCTAAAACAATTAACCATTTCTTAGTACCGAGTTGTTTTCTTGTATGGATGTGGAACAGTAAAATTTTACTATCACTAGTACCCATTAGTACACATTTAATACATTCATTATTTATAAATGAATAGCTTCTAAGTAATTTCATTTCTAAATGAATTAGTAATAATTTTTTCAGACTAGCATTGAAATTGTTTCTACAGTTAATGAATTCAAATTATTGTGAGGGATCATCATTAAATTTATGAAGGCTTTATGGTTTTATCTAGCCAATGCACTTAAAATTATATATATTAATGTGATTAAAATAGTTTCTAATTTCAGTTTTAAAATGTGTATTTAAAAAAGAAAAGGTGATACTCAGAGATTTAGAAATATGGACATTCAAAAATTGAAATTTTAATTTCAATTTTTAATCATTTTTGATATTTAATTTTTCGATGTATTTGCTTGATAAAAACAAATTTATTTTGGAAAAAAATACCTCTGCCTCCTAAAAAATCAGACAAAATGATGTTTTTAGCAAAAAATGTTTTACTAGTTACTGAAGAGGATGAAATTCATTCATGTCATTGGGTATTTGCATAAAAAATACGATTTTCACTCTGTGTTCCACAGTGGTGTTTATTCTGCATTTTGTACAAATGCCAGAAAGATTCAATGGTTTAAATATGGGCCCCACTCTCCAATTCAACAAAATTGGTTGTATGGTTAACAGTTTGGTGAGCGTTATCCATTCCAAGCGTAACTAATCGATAACGCATGATTCAATTTACCTTAAGGAAAATAACTACATCTCCATCCATCCGAAGATGTGGAGAGGTGTATTTCATGACTGTTACAACAAAGGGATTGACTGTGAATAATTCTATGGGTTTGTAAAAAACGAATTGCTGACTCCTTGTTATGAACACGACTTAGAAGCGTAAGGAGATTCATCCTCCCACCAAAAACGTCCAAAATAAATCTAATGAAGGGGAAGATGTGGTTGACCTCATTACTCATTTATCCTTTTGTGGTGGGGCTTTTCTGCAAAAGGTCTGAATTTTATTCACAAAATCCCAATAGCAGTTAACTAGCATACCAGAAAAAATTGCTGTATCTTAAATTATTTTAAACATGAGGGGTTTCATTTTTTGGCTTTTTAAAAGCCATATCATAAACTAATTTCTGGAAAGCTATATACTTTTCTCTCTCAAATGCGTTGTCCAAAGACACAAACATAAATAGTTTATGTGACAGTTTCTTTCGTATCTTATCAATTTGTTAATAAATATGGTGGTTATTTATAGTTGACAATTTATTTGCTAAATTATTATTTGCTAATTATGACTAGAGGTAATTACCTCTAAAGCCTAAAAACTGACTTTAGGTGAACAATCCCGACTTCATTACAAACCCCAAATTCGTGGTTTTCAGGTTTTCAGTTGCACTGGTCTTTACACATGTCTATATATTTTTATTACTCTTACTTAAAACCAAATATTGATTCTTTATGTACCAGTTAACAGAACTTTCACAATGATAGATGTTTAAAAAAAGAACACTTGAAACTCGAAAAATATATGGTGCATTTATTTTATGTTACGAGACAAAACTTCTTGCAAATGTCATATTTGAAAATACAACATATTAGCTTGTCAAGGAAAGATGAGTAATCTGCAAAGTCATTTAAAAAGATACCACAGGAAAGAATATGATGAAATTTAAAAGAAAGTTGATAGAACAAGTAGATTTACAAGAACATCATTGCATCTACATATTCTTTTTTAAGTAGAGGGATTATTTTGTGAAATGTATGACCATGACCAGAAAATCCGGCGAACACTCACGCATGACATACGGAAACACTGGACAGCTGTTTCGACCTTATTACGTCTCATCAGCAGAGTATACCGTGATCTCCCCCACTGGAGATCGAACAAGCGACCACAGATTGCAGAGCACTTGCAAGATACATTCAGGTTAATTGGCCTCGCAATTACCACGACTAATTGATTTGGCGTCACTTGTGTGTTATATAGACTGATGGATCAGTTGTAGGGTTTCGGCTCTGCAATCTGTGGTCGCTGGTTCGATCGCTAGTGGTGGAGATCATGGTATACTCTGCTGATAAGACCTAATAAGGTCGAAACAGCTTGTTCAGTGTTTCCGTGTGTCATGCGTAAGTTTTCGCCGGATTTTCTGATCATGGTAATTCAATTCACAATAAATTTCCTCTACATAAAAGATAAAATGTAGATCTATATACTTGCCTTTGAGGCCATGATAATTACGCGGATACGTATTTCTAATCCCCTCGGGAAGACGTGGCCTTGGAGGTGACTGTGTCCTCTGCATAGAGTATGGATGTAACTTGCAAGACACATTCAGGTTAATTGGCCGTGGAGTTACCATGACTAGTTGATTTGGCGTCACTTGTGTGTGATATGGACTGGTGAATCAGTTGTCGAGTTTCTGCTCTGCAATCTGTGGTCACTGGTTTGATCTCCAGTGGTGGAGATCGTGGTATGCACCGCTGATGAGACGTAATAAGGTCGAAACAACTGTCCAGTGTTTCTGTTTGTCGTTTTTATTAAATTGAGAAATAAATCCTCACCCCAAATAAGCTTAGTTAACACCTCCACCCTCTCCATCTGATTTCCCAACAAAAAATGAAAAAAAAACATTTGGTTACGCATCCCCTCCTCCGCTATCTCTGGTCGTCAGTAATGCTTGCTGATCTGGAAATGGGTGATCATTTTTACGTTAAATTCATATGACAAAGGGATCCCCCTTTTTTGGTGGGGGGCAAAATTTCTTCTTTGCGGATATTTTTTCAGGCTCTTTTCATGCGATCGCCAAAAAAAAGTAGAATCTGATTTTTAGTTCTTGCCAAAATCTGATGGATTAAAGGATAAAAATGAACCAAATTTTATTCTCTCAGCTATGTTCCATTAATTTAATCGAATATCAACAGTACAAGAATAATTTTAGAAAAAAATAGAATTAAATTTTCATTGTGAAAATCAATTGCAATTTTATTTCTAATGTAAAAAAAACCCGCAGAAAACTGGTCCTACATTTTAAAAGCAAAAGTCACTGTCAACACAATTCAGAGAATAAAATACCTTTTTACTGTATAAAAAACATTTCCATTTTTTTTATCATCAAAATTATATCAAAAGATTTTGTAGTTGGTTTCAAAAGTCTCGTCGAAGAAGAGTCAACCTATTGGTCGCTAGTCAACTCGCTTAACTTGCAAAATGAACTGATGGATGTACACCAATCAGACATCAGCAATGCACACAAAACTGAATATATGTGTTACAACCAAACGGGCAACATTGCCACACTAGACGGAGCCTCTCTGAAACTAGTAGACAAATTCACCTACCTAGGAAGTAGCGTCTCATCAACCGAAAAAGACATCGACACACGACTGACGAAGGCATGGACGGCTATCGATAGGCTCTCGATCATATGGAAATCAGACCTAACCGATAAAATGAAACGCAGTTTCTTCCAGGCAGCGGTTGTGTCGATACTGCTATATGGATGCACTATATGGACGCTAACTAAACGGCTGGAGAAGAAACTAGACGGAAATTACACAAGAATGTTGAGAGCAGTATTGAACAAGTCCTGGCGACAACACCCCACGAGACACCAACTATACGGACACTTGCCCCCCATCACGAAAACTATACAAGTAAGACGAACCAGACACGCGGGACACTGCTGAAGAAGCAAGGACGAGCTCGTAAGTGATGTACTCCTATGGACCCCCACATATGGCCGTGCAAAAGCAGGACGACCAGCTCGAACTTACATACAGCAACTATGTGAGGGCACAGGATGTAACCCTGAAGACCTGCCGGAGGTGATGAATGATAGGGAGAAGTGGCGAGAGAGGGTCAGGGATATCCATGCTGACGGCACGACATGATGATGATGATTTCTTTTGTGAAGTACAAAAGAAGGCACGAGGCCTTGAGGTTTTGGGGGAGGAGAAGGGAGCGGTCTTATATTGTCTATATATACTAAGGGGACCTAGCTAGCCACATTCGTCGACCCATTCAACAGTACAACATATATCCATTCATCCATCACCATGCGCGCAGCAACCACCAAAATACCACATTTGTTCTATGAAAAAGGCCTACTTAAAACCCGACAGTTATGGATGATTTTATTTACAATTTATGATTTATTTACAATGGATATGATGGGAATGTGAGAAAAACCCCCGAAATATATATAAACGAAAAACAAGGAAAAAATTCCCCGTATGGTTGCCCTCCCATCCTCCCCGTCTATAAAATTGGAGGCCGACTTTTTTCCGGTGCGAAAGAACCGAAAACAAGCCGCACCTACCCTAGGTGGGACGGGGGCCCTAGTCTAGTGGGGCAAAGAAATATAGGGTTGGGTACGGTGTGGGCAGTTAAATCGCAGAGAATGTGGATTATATACATATGAACTTTCAAGATCTTCAACAAAAGTGGGCTGGGATACGGGTTGAGGTATAAAAATAATGGAGATGGGGAAGGTCTTGAGAACTAACGACTAGATGACGGGGACAATGACTCACAACACACTGCTAACTAGATTTCAAGGGGAAAAATCCTACTTACCCGGGGTGGGGTCCCGAAGGACCCGTATCGTAAACGCCATGGGCCGGCAGAGGAGGGAAGGATGACTCCAGCATTGCCCCCTTTCTTACGACCAGGCTCGCTGCATCCACCAACCTTTTGCTGAATGTTATGCGATCCAAGCGTTTTCTATCGCATCTGATTTTGACCCTCAGCTGATGCCGAAAATACAAAACCAGATCACGATGAGAAAAGTTTGCATCGTCATACAATCCCTTCTTTCGCGTCGTCCAGATCACAGCTAGGATCGCGAGAAATACCACACGCTTCTAACCCTGAAACGGAAGAAGAACGTTGTCTACGACGTAACCAACGTCGAGCAGCACGAGCTGTTTGGGTTCGATGCGAGCCGTCCACTCCCCGACGTGATCCCAGAACGGGCGGACTCGCTCGCAGTAGTAGAAGGCGTGCTCAGCCGTTTCTTCCAACCCACTGCCGCAGCGAGCGCAATCGGGCATGTCTGCCAGACCCGCTCTGAAGTTCAAGCCGAGAAGGGGTAACGCATTCCGTGCAAGTCGCCAGGTGAGCGAGAACTCGGAGTTGTTCAAGAAGCTCGATCCTGGCGCCCAATTCCAGTGAGAGCGGATCTCCTTCGCCGTTCAGCCGCGCCGCTCGCTAAGAGGGTCCGAAGCTGAACCCACCACTAGCTCCCGATATAGTTCTTTTCGAGGCCGTGAAAGGTCACTGGACCCAAGAAGGTTACGAAGGGCCGTTCGGCATTCGCGGACAAACAGTGCTTCGCCCAAAGGCTTACGTCGACCTTCAGCCTTCGGGTCTGAGTTAAGGCGAGGAAAAACCCGACTAGCCTTTCGTCTCCTCCCTGCGTCCCCCTTCAATGATCGGCCCAGGTATGCAAGTCTTTCAGCAAGCCAGTGGCTCTCCAGATCAGGCATACCCAGACCCCCCGTTGCGCTTACGTTGGATACAGACTTGTCTACGGACCATCGGCCTTGCACCTCCCCAGAGCAATCTAGAGAGGGATCGTTGCTGTGCCAGCCGACGTGCCTTAGGCAGAGGAAGTACAGGCAATCGGTAAAGGATCAAGGGGAAGGCGTACACGCCGCACGGCTCCGCCCTGCCCTTTAAGGACAACCTCCTTGAAAGCCAGATTCCCACCTGAGCATTCACCTTAGCTTGTACCTCCGACCAATTTCGCTCCAGTTGGAGGTCGGGCCCGATCCACAACCCGAGGATGCGGACGGTCCGTCACTCCAGTGGAAGGGCTCTGGAAGAGTATTGCTACCCCTCCAAGCACCGAGCCGCAAACCTTCGCTTTTGTCAAAATTGACCTCGGCTCCTGTATCCGCTCGTACTCGCCAACCGCCTTCTTCACAGCCATTATGTCCTGGCGACGGGACACAAAGACTGTGATATCGTCAGCAAACGCGGAAACCCTTGCCGCAAGAGGGTCAGCAAAAGGGACACCGCACAGGGCCGGATTTGTCTTCTCATCCCTAAGCCTACGGAGCAGGGGCTCCAAAGCGAGGACATAGAGAAGAGGAGACAGGGGGCAGCCCTGCCGGACCGAACGCTCGATCGCGAATACCCTCGAACGCCTTCCGTTCACCTGCACCACTTGTGGTACATCATGCTAATCCATCTGCGGAACTCCGGTTTGAATCCGGCAGTCTCCAAAACAGTCGCCAAAAACCGATGGTCAACCCTATCGAAGGCCTTGGACTGATCTAAACTGATCAGCGCGACTTGTGTGTCGTCTTTTATCCCATCTAGTACCTCGCGAATCAAGTGCAGGTTGTCTTGGACCGATCTTTCCTTCACAGCAAAGGTCTGCTTGGGGCCGATCAGATCGCTAATGACAAGCTGTAAACGATTCGCTAAGACCCGGGACAAAATCTTTAACTCTGTGTTAAGCAGAGTTATGGGCCTGTAATTGTCTAAACCCTCCCAAACATGCCTGCCACCTTTCTTCAGCAATGTGATCACGCCCTTGGTAACGCTACCAGGGATGGCTCCCTGGGCGAACCAATGGTTGAACATATCCGTCAGAATAGGCACAAACATGTGCGACATCCTCAAGTACACTTCGTAGGGCAAACCATCTAGTCCTGGCGATTTGTTGAGGCCGACCTGCTTCAACGCATCATGGACTTTGCATTCGGTGACCACACCCTCGCAACTAGCCGCTTCAGCCACCCCAAGGCGAGGGAAGTCGGCAAGATAACTGCAAGATAACTGCAAAACTCCATCGCAGCAGTCTCCCATCCGGGGTCTTGACAGAATCGATATACCGATCGGGAAACCCTCGCACTTCTTCACGTGCAATCGCGTTCGATTTCACAGCTTCGTTGAGAACTCTCTTTAACCTAGATCTAACTACGTATCCCTTGTAGCGTTCGCTACTCTCACGCTCAAAGTCCCCCCTAGCTAGCTCTGTAGAAGCCGAGCGTGATCTTGTTTTATGTGCTATTGCTTGAGTGGGAGGTGAGAGTCTTGTCACCGAGTGTGACCGTGCGAGTATTTTGGGGGTTGTGATTGGTGAAAGAGAGGGTGATAGTAGGAATTCAGTTAGGTGTGCTGGGGTGGTTTTTTGTTTTTGTGGAGGAAGAATTATTTGAGCAGGTTGCTCTGCTGGAACTAGTGATTTACTTATTTTTTCTTTCTCCTTAGGTTGAGGCTGGGAGGGTATTTGGGAATGGGTTCCTGTTTCGTCTGTTGGTTTTTAGGGTGGTTTCTTAATGTGTTTCTTTTCCCCCTCCTCCGCTAACGAGTCCCCACTATCCCTTCTTCGTTTTAAGTTTATTGAGTAGTCCATAGTTTCTGCTTCTTTATTTTTTTCTTTATTTTTCTTGGCTGTTGCTGTTGCAGATGATTTAGCTGTGGAAGTAGTAGCAGTAGTGACAGTGATAATGGTAGTGGCTGTTGTTGGTTTTGGTACGGTTGTTGTTGGTGGTGGTAATTTTTTGGGAGGAGTTTTCTTCTTTTTTCCTCCCCTTACTACCTGGGTCCAGCCCTCTTCATCTTTGTTGGGGTGGTCTTCAGTTTCGGGTTTAGGGCTTTCGCTTGTTAATACTGTAGTCGCTGCTGTTGCTGCTATAGTCGTGGTCGTCGTCGTTGTTGTCGTTGGTGTTGTAGTTTTGGTGGTCTTTTGAGGGCAGGATTTGGAGAAATGCCCCAGTTGTTTGCAGTTCCAACATTGGGGCTTCCTACCCTCAACGACCACCGTCATAACTTGACTCTCATAGTCGAGAGTATGGGGTATTGCCATGAACCCCCCTCTGTCCAGGCACATGGTGAAAATGTAATCACCGTGTGCTGTCCTGTTTACCGACTTTGCCTTTACAACCTCTTCTATATCTCCATATCCGCTTCGGTATGCGGCCAATACCTCTTCGTTCAGTTGGATCGGGACATTGCACACGGTGATTTTGATTTTTCGTTTTCCCATGTACTCTGGCTTCAGCCGGAAGTATTTCAATGTGATGTTTCCTCGGGCCAGCTTCGTTGCTAATTCCTCGTTTGGCAGCAGTACATCCCAGGTGGCAAAGTTGCGTCTGCAGTAATATTTGGCTGGGATGTCTGCTGCCCTTAATAAATCTTCAAATGTCTCCTTTCGGATTCCAGCCAGCCTCCTGGATTCTATATCTGTAATCACAAAGGAGACGATTTTCGGCTGCACTTCCTTGACTAGTTCGGGAATAGGAAGGATCCTATTCCCTTGGAAATACTTTTCGTATTTTTCCCGAATTCTTTCGTAGTTAACTGGGGCTTTTTTGGTGATTTGTGCCGTCCAGGAGACTGACACCGGTGGCACCTTTTGGGCGGGCGGAATTGTACTGGCCGGAGTTGATGTTGATGACAGTGTTGGCCATTTATCGTCCGGCTTTGAGGTGGGGGGCTTAGGTCATCAAAAATGTCGGGTGACGGTGATGCTACTGGCGATTTTTCAGCCATAGTTGCTTATGAGGCAACTAGGCGAGAGAAAACGAATGTTCTTATGTTTTTGCGAGATGAGATGATGTTGAAATGGGAAATGTTCGTCGGGTTTTTTTTTTTAACAAAAATTTTTCAAACAATAACAAGTGTGTTGACCCCCCTCAGCAAACAAATAACAATTGTTTTGGGGGGGGCACTTCAAACAAAACAGCAGTTCAACAATAACCAAAAAGATTTCAACAATAACAAAATTTTCAACAATAATCAATAAGAACACTTACTGGTCAAAAAATCAGGTTTTGCCAAGGTGTGGCTTTCAAAAACTCAGCAAAATGTTGCAGTATTTGTTCAACGCCACATCGAACGTGAAAGTGTGGTACCAGGCCTTTTTTTTTGGTGGGTCCGGGCGCAGGGCCGTAGCCCACACGCGCCCGGCATTTCCCAAAAATGCCTACGGCCCCGTCGGCATTCCCCTTTTTAGGGGCGCCTCAGGCCCCGGGTGATTAACCCAACCCCCCTCGAAAGGGGGTAAAAGCCTGGGGGGAAGGCCCCCTGAGGCCGAAGGAAATTATCCAACTGCCAAGACGCACCTGTGCCGCAGTAAACACAGCCGACGAAGTGCGACCTGACAATTGAATCAGCAAAATACTGCGGTATTTGATGCACGCCCAACCTTACGGGCATGTATGGCACAAGGCCTTTTTTTGGGTGGGACCGGGCGCAGGGCCGTAGCCCACACGCGCCCGGAGTTTGCCAAAAATGCCCTCGGCCCCGTCGGCATTCTCCTTGTTAGGGGCGCCTCAGGCGCCGGGCAATGAACCCAACCCCCCTCGAAAGGGGGTAAAAGCCTGGGGGGAAGGCCCCCTGAGGCCGAAGGAAATTATCCAACTGCCAAGACGCACCTGGCCGGATCTGTGCCGCAGTAAACACAGCCGACGAAATGCGACCTGACAATTGAATCAGTAAAATACTGCGGTATTTGATGCACGCCCCACCTTACGGGCATGTATGGCACAAGGCCTTTTTTTGGGTGGGACCGGGCGCAGGGCCGTAGCCCACACGCGCCCGGAGTTTGCCAAAAATGCCCTCGGCCCCGTCGGCATTCCCCTTGTTAGGGGCGCCTCGGGCGCCGGGCAATGAACCCAACCCTCCCGAAGGAGGTAAAAGCCTTGGGGGAAGGCCCCCTGAGGCCGAAGGAAATTATCCAACTGCCAAGACGCACCTGGCCGGATCTGTGCCGCAGTAAACACAGCCGACGAAATGCGACCTGACAATTGAATCAGTAAAATACTGCTGTTTTCCACTTCAAACTTAGTCACGTTTATCTTTATCAAATCTCGCCACTTCACGTAGGCTTATCTCGTTCTCCTCCATAAAACAAGTCACACTTCTTGCTTCCTTTTTTTCTTCTGATTTCCACGTGCCGGCAGCAGAAAAAGCACACCTTCTGTTTCTTTGAGGTAAGATTGTTCGTGGCATTACTACTACAGATTTTAATTTTCTTTGGCTATTTGTAATAAAAATCATTTCATATACTGGTTGAAATTTAAATGTTGTTGTAGTAGTAGTAACAATAATAATAATAATAATAATAATAGCAGCAGCAGCAAAATTAACAACTAAATGAAAGGAAAAAAGATGGGGGAAAGAAAAAAACAACAACAACAAAAAAACAACAAAAACAGCTTCTATTTTGTGGGAGTGAAATCAATTAATCTAATCTCTAAAATGGTACCTATACTCTGCACTGTTTCTGCTAAAATTTTTTAGAGTAGCCACTTGAACTTTTTGATTCTTTACGTTTTGAATTATTTGGGGTTTTTTTTTTTCATTTACTGCTGTAGTAGTTATTATTTTTTGCTGCTGCTGCTATTATTATCATAATTATTATTATGTCAATGGCCAGGATCAAATAGTTCAGGCAGGAACTAATAATCTATAAGGATGGCATCTATTGATGAGGAAAAAAAACGGCCAACAAAAGATTACCATGACGCAATTCAAACTGTATGTCCAAACCACATCACTTTTCTCACAGGTAAACAAGGGACACATTTTGCTGAGGTAGGAGCTCGGCCCCTAGCGTTTAAAAAATCAGCTACAGAACTAACTCAAATCCAATATAAAATTACTTAGATGCGAAAGTGACATTCTTCGATGGATTCCTAGACATGAATGTACTTGTCAAATAGCAAGAACTTATTTACATTAGCTCTGTGTAGATACAGGGTGTAGTTTGTAAAACCTACCTGGGACAGATGGGGCGGGGGAGAGAAGGAAATCTATTTTGTCAGTGTGACGATGATTATAGAGTATAACTAGCTGTAGATTATTGGTGTGAAAATGTAGACTGTTGAATTAAAGTTGCTTCCTGTATTTCCACAAAAGCTTTTCTCAAGTGTGTCAAGCAGATCCCTCAAATTCAGTGAAAATGACATTTCTTTGAGAATTCTTGTCGGAAGACCATATGACATGCAGTACATTTTGTCAAAAAGAAGTTGTCCATATAAGTGTCATAAGAAACAAACAGGAGTAAACCTGTTTATTTGTGAATGAAAAGCATTGGCAATTCCTTCCAGTGTTATATTTTGACCTTCAACCCGGCCCAAAAATACTATTCCAAGGTAATACACCGGAAGGAAGTGACACATTCCAACGGCCAGAAATCGAAAGAGATCGCGTGGGCGGATTAAGGCTTATGATATGGGACAAGGTGAAGGTCCCATTATGCCACTACAGTGATGCACCGGAAGAGAGTAACCTCTGAACTGCATGACGGTTATTTCCGCTTGATGACGATTAAACATTCGATTTCAAAGATCCAGTAGGCGATCGTGTGGGCGTTGAATTATTATTTAACTCAGTTGAGTTTGGGTCCCAGAGCAGTTGCCAGCAGAATTCCAGACAGCTAGAGACCAGATGTGGTAGGGAAGGCCACACCCGACCGAGGGGGCCCTCGGAAAGCCCCGATGGAGTAGACCCCAACTTCAGGAGAACAAGAAAGACACAACGTGACGGTCATAACAGTGGGGTCAAAATATGAAGTTTATGTTCGGTCTCCAGCACCCTCTCACATGCAAACCTTGAACAACCTTTTCGAACCCTTGCAATAAAGTGAGAGGTAAATATAATTGTAAAGAAGTCTTCTTGCGTCCTTTATTCGTGCGTCTGTCGTTTATCATGCATCTGTTATCATTGCGTCGGTATGTATCCAGTATATATATGTATATGAGAATATAACATATATTAATTTGGTGCTTGTGCCAGCAGAGTTCTTCAAGGATTCAAAACGAACCTGGTTACCGTAAACGGCAGTCTTAAGCATCACAACACGACATCAACGAAGAGGGACAAAGAAAAAAATGCTGGAATTGAAAGAAGTAAAAAGAAATAAAAACAAGAACGAACCATCAACAATAAGGGGAACTGACCGGCACGGAGAGAACAGAAAGGAAGGAAGAAAACAATGCAACGTGCTGGAAGAAAAGAAGAAGAAGAAGAAGAAGAAGAAGAAGAAGAAGAAGAAGAAGAAGAAACAAGAACAAACCAACAACAGAAAAGAGAAAAGAAAGAAAAAAAAAAGGAAATGTAAGTTAATTGCTGCATTCTTATAATTCTATCTCTCTGTCGATTAATTTTGATTATAATTGTGAAAGATTAGTTGTAATGACAAGGGCCTTTCTAGAAGCATAAAATTTGAAATAATTTTTTAAAAAAAGTGTGGTCCCTAGATAAAAATTGAAATTACTGCTACGTATTGTATCGAAGTGAGGGAGGAAAAAAGAAGGGAACAAAGACGGCTATGGGACAGTTATTGTCCGTTTTTTGATAGACAGTTTATCGTAAACAATAAATTTTACGATAAATTTTATCAATGGATTTTTTATCGTGAATAGGTCTTTGTGAGAAAAAAAAATCGTTGTAACTTTTCATTGGTCCAGACAAGTGGTGATTGAAAATGAAAATTTCAGTCCAAGATTTGGAATCCCGCATATCTGTAGTTAAGACCTTTTGGTCAGGTCTTCATGTTTAGAACTTGTGGATTGGAAATGAGAATTTTAATCCGAGAAATGTAATCCTGGGAGCATCAATGGGATGCTCATGAATTTCGCACATTGGTGTTTGTCTGAAGAATGCGCATATACTTTTTCGATATTTATGAAGTTGGGAGAATCGATATTTTCGGCGGTGGTAGAATCAGGCCGGTTTTTTCTGTGTAAGTTTTAGATACCAATTATTGAAGACATAGGTATTGTCTTGAAAACGGTCTTGCCGTGGAGGCAGAGTAACTAAGAGACAGATGTTTTTTGTGTCTGACGAGGCAGACAGGTATTTTGTGAGTTCCCCTGGAGTGAAGCTTTGAGATTGTTATTGGGGAAGATATTTTGAAACAGGGTTTTGGATGTAATTAAGAGATGCGCAGAATTTTGACAGAACCAAGTGTGGCGAAGATTCGCAGATTCGGAAATATTTTGAATTAGGAAATGTTGGCAGAATTTATAAAAGTTTGGGTTGTTTAGAGAGAAAAAAACCCGGGATATTTTGTGCAAAGAAAAAAAAAAAGTAGAATGCTCGTAAGCTATTGAGAAAGTTGTATTATAAATCAGGCTTAATTTATGGTACTATAGACTGAAATTGAATAAACTGGGAAGCGGACCTATAGTTATCGTGTTAAGGTAAAGACAGAGAGGTAGATATAAGGTTGAAAAAAAAGCGACATTGAATGAGCAATTTATTATGAAAAAAAAAAAAATGAAAAAAAGAAAAAAAAATGAAAACAAAAACAAAAACGTACAGGACAATAGAAAAAAGACGGAAAGAAAAAAAAAGAAAGAGAAGAAACTTGAACACTGTTGAACACAGCACATGTAAAAAAAAAAGAAAAAGAAAGAAAGAACAGACATTTTTAGTAAAATAGACAGTACATCACTACATAGATTAAAAAAAGAAGAAAAAAAACTGAACATTTTTGAACTGTGATTGTAACATTGTTTTGACTTGTTGTAAAGTGAAACTTTTTGAGTTTGTTTGAGTTTAAAGGCGACATTAGAAATTTTTTTTTTTCTGTTCATATTATGAAATTTGACGAAAACCATTTACAGAAGATTTTATTCTAGGTTTACAAATATTTGAAATTATATTGATTCTAAAATTTTTTTTAGAATTTGGGGTTTTCGTAGAATAGGAAATATTTTTTTTGGGGTTTCTGTTTTTGAGGGAATCGGTGGCTGACACGAGAATTGGTTTCAGATTGTTGTAGGGTAGACGGCAAAGGAAGTAATTCTATCGAAGAATTCGCCGGCCCATGAAGTTGCAAAGGCCTATGGAGGCTTCTATTTTTTTTAGTTTGGAGTTCCGAGGATGGAATAAAGGAAAAAAGGCGTGGCCTACTCCAAAATTTTGTGGATAATGTCTGAGTCTTTCAGTCACGATGGTGTTTTGGATTCGTATGTGATTTGGCAAAGTGAAACGAATCTGGGAAAGGCGAGATGCCTATATATTGGTAGCCACGAGGGTTCCTGATTAAATTGAAAAGAAACCTGGCGCGGGTTTGATCAGGTAAAGCTTGTTTCCTCAAGGGCTTGCAAACCAATGGGCATGGAAACAGAAACTTAATGGAAAAAAAAAATGGGTAACACATTGCTAATTAGTATTTTGCGTGGACTATTTTAGGTGGTTTACAGCATGCGTGCCAGATTGTGATACATTCGGATGTATTGTGATACTTTGTTTTGGGCCATGATTTTTGTGGATTTTTGTGGAATGCTTTGGGCCTTGAAGATATTGTGTTTTAGTTTACGAAATTCTCCGGTTACTCCAGGTAGGAACCTGTTGAGCAGGGTCACTAAGTTTGTGACCAGGATATGGGACCAGAGTATGGTCCTTTTTAGGGTTTTGAAATTTCTTCAAGGAATTATGGAGGGCCCGTTGTGTTGAGAAGATAAAAAATGCATCCCTATGGTACCTTGATGCACACAAGTCAAGATGGCCAATCACGCAAAGATAGTAAGAGAAATTTAGATAATAATTAGCCGGGCAAGTGTTACATAGAGAGAAGGTCGCCTTCTAAGTAAGATTTTGTTGCTGTAGTTCAAGTGATTCTTTTTGTGTTTTCAGCCATCATTGTCCTTGTAAATCATTCTGTAAAATATATGTGAGGATGATGGAGACGAACGTGAAGAAAATTCCACATGTGGAATTTTGAAAAATAACTAACGGATGAATGTTATATTTTGACCTTCGACCCGGCCCAAAAATACTATTCCAAGGTAATACACCGGAAGGAAGTGACACATTCCAACGGCCAGAAATCGAAAGAGATCGCGTGGGCGGATTAAGGCTTATGATATGGGACAAGGTGAAGGTCCCATTATGCCACTACAGTGATGCACCGGAAGAGAGTAACCTTTGAACTGCATGACGGTTATTTCCGCTTGATGACGATTAAACATTCGATTTCAAAGATCCAGTAGGCGATCGTGTGGGCGTTGAATTATTATTTAACTCAGTTGAGTTTGGGTCCCAGAGCAGTTGCCAGCAGAATTCCAGACAGCTAGAGACCAGATGTGGTAGGGAAGGCCACACCCGACCGAGGGGGCCCTCGGAAAGAAAGACACAACGTGACGGTCATAACAGTGGGGTCAAAATATGAAGTTTATGTTCGGTCTCCAGCACCCTCTCACATGCAAACCTTGAACAACCTTTTCGAACCCTTGCAATAAAGTGAGAGGTAAATATAATTGTAAAGAAGTCTTCTTGCGTCCTTTATTCGTGCGTCTGTCGTTTATCATGCGTCTGTTATCATTGCGTCGGTACGTATCCAGTATATATATGTATATGAGAATATAACACCAGTCCATAAGTTTGATTTGATTTCTTTGTTTTATGGCATATAAACTTTTGTGGGTTATTTAATGCCAAAGTAATTCTTGTGGAATTCTAGGGTATAAGGGGCTAATACCTTTCCCAAACGTATTAGACTGAGAGTGAATATGTGGGTGATGTGCCAGGCAATCTCTTTGTCTGTTTTGGTGCGAAACCCAGACAAAGGGCTTGAACTCGAGATCTCCGGCGAGACCGGAAGTGGAGGAGGAAAGGAAGGTCCGAGAAAAGACAGCGGCCAGTTGACGCAGACAGACGGGGAGAGGAGTCGACAACGGAGGGCAGAGGAGAGTGGTCGGCTTTGGGTTGGCTGTTCAGAGAATGACAGAGTCAACAGAAGTCAGAAAGGCAACTGCTAAGACCTGATGAGCTACACAGAGGCCGGTTAACCAACGCGAGAAGATGTCAGCATTGTTGGTGCCTTTTTGTCGAAGTTTCGCGCAAAATACAAGCCAGCGTTAGTTTACAAATACAGGAAAAGCCCTGGAAAATCGTCACACAAACTCCCTTTCTTGCGTTTGGAGCTGACATAAGTCCGTTTGTTCTTTTTTTCTCCCACTCTCCTGGTTGTATTTCTTTTGTGGCCGTAAAGAAATGTGAAATACCCCGGCGGACCCTCTAGATGAATCACTGGCCAAGAATAGTATTGGTTTAAAGAAGTTGATAAATACAGGGTTGGCCGCTAAAGGGGTGTATCACAAATATAATAGTATGACTGGAATTTGAACTTGCTTACTACAATGTCACAGTCCAGCTCATTAGCCATTATGCTATAAGAATTCCTCCTCCAGCTTTTAGCTATTATTGCAGATTATTAATGGAAACCAAAAACTATGGCACAATGATGATAGGAAGTATAGTGCAATTTCTGACATAAAGAATAGAAAAACATGAAAGGAATCTACAAGACTTCAGAAAACCTTGTATAAAAAAATATTTTAAAAAAAATCATGCTTTACATTAAAAACTCGAAAAATTTGATAAAATCCACCATAAGAGTTTGTGCGAAATACACGTATTAACGAAGCTACTGAAATTCATCTAAATCGTGAAATTTACTTAAAATTTCAGTATATTGTGACGGTGCATTAATATTATTCTCATGACGAGAGTTTATTTTACGCACGTGTGACGTTGGGGCAGTCTGGCACTTGACCCTCGCAAAATAAATCCTAGTCAAGACTCCTGTTTCGGGCATAAGATAACTGGCAAATAATGTGGGGGTTAATTTGGGGCTAGACTCAGCCCGACGCAGGCAAGGGGGATTCCAATTTCACGTTACACATACCCACCAAGTCCCTTCCTTTTCCTACCCCCTCGGATAACGGAAAACATGGACTTTTATGTAAAGACAAAATATTATTCATTGCAGTCGGAAATTCCAATTTCCCGTATAATGTTTTTTTTAAGGCGAATAAGACATTTAGCGAGAATAAATTGAAGCGAATGAAGCTGAAAAAGATATGTGCAAAAGAAGACAACTCGATAGATAAACAACACTACGAATAGATTTCAACATAAGGGAACATTTAAACTATCACAAAATTTTAATAGGTGAGGACCAAACAAATATTTAAGGTGACGGCTATATTACACCAGCAGAGAGTCTTAAACACAAATGTCTCTCTTTCTTCTTTTTTTCTTTTATTTCTTTCTTCTTTCTTTCTTTTCTTTTCTTTTCTTCTCTTTATACTTTTCTTTCTTCAACTTGAGAGAGTGCATATAATTTCAATATTTAGAAAGGGTAGAAGGAAAAACAGTTTTAAGTTGTACTTTTTTATTTTGAAAAGTTTACTTCGCAGATTCCTTTCTTTTACGGGCGAGCGGCATTCTGTGGAACCTGGCTGAAGGCACTGTTATCTTCTGTCCAAAGATTCTGTTCCACTCTTTCCCCAGAGTTTTGGCTAATAAATCAGTACGTCTTTTCACGCTCGCTGCTGTCCTAAAACTGAATTCTTTTCGCGGGCAAGCAGCCGGGAGTTTGGCTACAGTTCAGCACATCTCTTCACGCCGACTGCTGTCCTAAAACTCAAAATCCCCTTCCAAATTTCCTCTGACGAAAAGCCATTATTTTTTTGGTGCGAAGGGATCTGGCCAATCATTTGACCTCTTTCCTCCTTCTCCACCTGACCCGGTCATATTACTCATTCGGGCTACTATAATAACCTATATCCCCTTCTCTGTCCAACCAACTTGGGGTTATGGAGTGCAGATAACTTGACCTGCATTCTAACTGCCTCAGCGGTCAGTCGCTGGGCTTGTTAGTGCAAACACGGAAGGGGAAGGGAAATTGAATCTTACTTTTCCCCTGTCGGAGGCATACCACGTTACAATATGTTCATTGATTACTGAATTTATAAAAAGGTTACCTTGAAAAAAGCACCCAATTCTTTATGCTTGGTTGGTTTTATATCATATCAACCCATGTTAAAGTCAGCCAGCCACAATCGTTTTAAACAGGTAAACATTTCATGCTTAGAAGCGACATCAATACTTTAAGACCAAACGTAGTTGAAAATAATTTTCAACGTTATCTTGAAATTTACTTGAGCCCTAGTTTAGACCCTAACAAGTACTAATATTCTGGGTCAGAGGAATTTGGAAGTAATGATACGAGGATCATTAAATAAGTTTCCAGAGTTTTTTGGTATGGGCACTTTTATTGATAGTACACACAAGAAACTCTAGTCCCCTTCGAAGTAATCTCCTCCGGCTGCAATGCACTTGTACCGTTCCAGCAACTTCTGGAAGGACCCATGGAAGTCCTCTTGTGTGAGTGTGTCAATGACCTTCGTCACAATCGCTTTCATCTCTTCAATTGTCTCATAACTACAGCCTCTGAGCTTAAGGAATAAGCAAAAGTCACGAACGAGGCGCACCAGAGATTTTGGCCGACAATGGAACTGACCTCTGCAGCTAGCAAGTAAGGCAGTTCCTGCGTGAATAGGAGATCCGACTACGACTGCCATGCGCATATGTACCATCAGGTATTGGTATCGCGGAAAGAAGTTGCCATAGCATCAAGAGGATTGCTGTTAGGAAGCAGTGCACCATTGCGGAGGCAACGTACTGGTACAATGTTTCGCCGAAAGACGGCATGTCTTCGGTAACTGCACCCGCGAATGCTATCTACACGTACCGGGTTTGGGCAAGGGAAATTGACGTTGTGTAGTCACCTGATGACGAGGAGGTTTGCTGGCTATATGCTGTGGAGGATCTCGTCTGGATGAAACCTCTAGGCAGTCTATGTACCACCAGATTCAAGCGTGGGCGAGTGACTGGTGTGGTCAGTCAACAATCTGTTCTGATCGATGGAATCCCACGTCACGCACGCGATCTCGACCCTGCTTTAGAGACGGGCGATTCAGCGACCGATGAAAGTGATGAGTCGTCTGGCGACGAGCTATTAATAAATAGCGCCATTGGTCCCCTTGAAAATGTAATCACGTCAGACGATTCAGCGGCGGAGACTGTGGTGCAAGTCCCGCTTCGAAGGAACACGTGGACCAAAAGCCCCCCCCCCCGCATCATGTGTGATCAAGAGATCAGGGAGGTGTAGCAGCCATCATGCTAACCCGCAACGAAAAAGAATAAGGATCGATCGCACTGTGTGTCGTCTGTCAGAGAGACTCGGAATTGAACTCGTAACTTTTTTTTACCTTGCATGTATCAAAGGTCTTACTTGTTAATTCTACCTAGTCTTTAGATTTTGCAGAACTATAAAAGATTTTGCAGAACTATAAAAGATTTTGCAGAACTATAAAATTAACAAGACCTATCCCATAACCTTGTTTAGCCATTGGGGTGCTACAGGTGTAGCACGTCTTGGTCAGGAATAGCCTAGCAGAGCCCATCCCTCTCTAGGTTTGGTTTGAATTCAGAGTTTTCCTTCTCCTACACCAGTTTCTATCCTAGGTTTTAAGTGCCTAGTCTATTACCCATAGCTGGAGGGAAAATAGTTGGATGTATACCTTTCCTAGTGGTATTAATGTTATATGAAATGCAAACAGTCCCATTCAGAGTTTAAACTCAAGTGGCTGAATCCACTTCTGATGACAGTAATCACTACACTACGATATAGTAGCTCTACTTAAGCAAATATAATTTTCTTTAAATTCTCATCTGAAAAAATTAAAATGATCATTTATATATTTATACACCTTTTTTCTTATATTTATATTTATATCTTTATATTTTTGCTGAGCATGTATTAAATTTTATAATCTTTAAAATAATCACTGTTTTCATTTGTAGTTTTACAATAAATATTAAAAATAAAAGATATTAACTTAATAAATTACAGGTACAGATACTACACACTGATCTTAGGCTGAAATACAAATCCATATGTTAATAATATAATCAGTTTTTCAGTAAATTATGCTATTAGATAAATAAATAATTGCTAAGCTTAACTTGTAGTTAGAAGTATGAGGCACCTAGTGAAAATTGAATTCATTGACAATAGTATGCTAAACTTGCTAACTATAAATCAATATTAAGTGACCTAGATAAATAAATATGTGCAATACGATGATTAGAAAGTTTAATGGAAAGTAACTGGGACAAATGTTATTTAATTAATGAAATTAGGAATTTAAAGGGAAGTAACTCCTTATGATCTTTACAGGGGAAATAACCCATTGTACTAATTTTTATAACGTTTTCTTTTCTTTTCCTTTCTCTCTTTTTAAAATTGTTAATAAAGCTGTTTCCACGTGGTGTTTTCCGTTGAAAATGAATTTTTTTTAAATCATCGAAAGAAAAAGGGAAATCTTTTTATTCATATCCTTAAAAATTACATACACAGACTTTTTTCCCTTGTCTTTTCACATTTGATTACAACCAACAACTAAGAGAAATGGCTGACGTCTTTCTTCAACAAGATGCATTATCTCTCCTCCGGGACAAGTACATTCTGATTTTGGGAGACTCAATCCAGAGAAGCATTTACAAGGATCTCATCTGTTTGTTGGAAGGTGGCAACACTTATACTCAGGAAAATGACCTTCGAATTAAAGGAGAAGATACTTTTCATGGAGACCAATTAGTGGAAGGAGGAGTTCACAACGGACTCACTAATGGTATTAATTATCGAGAATTTCGCCAGTATCACAGGCCACATTATCTCATACGCTTCCTATTTGTAACACGTTGCTATGATGCTTATGTCAAATCAATCATTGATTCTGTAGAGTCATACCCTCATCCTGAGGTTGTTGTCATGAACTCTTGCATTTGGGATTTGAGCCATTACAATGACGGTGACTGCAGCCTGTACAGATCAAACATCCAAACTTTGTTCTCAAAAATGGCTCGAGCTTTACCTATAGACACAATGTTTATATGGAATACAGCATTACCAGTTTCTCATTGTGCTCAGGGTGGAGTTCTCCGTGATATTGTCGATGCAGGACAGAAATTAGAATTAGAAGCAAATATCATCGAAGCAAATTATTTTGTGCAGCGAATTGCCAAGGAATATTCTTTTGACTGCATTGATCTACATTATTTCTTACGTAATCAACTCCATCTTCGTGTTAACGATGGAATTCACTGGAATGTTCGGGCACATCGACGTATCACAAACCTCTTGTTGACTCACATTGCAGAGGCTTTTCAATCTCCACTGCCAGGGAGAGTTCCAGCTTAGTTAATTTTCTAGTTAAAGTCTAACTTTAACTAGAAAATTAACTATGTCACTTTACAGATGATGGCATAAGCACAACAATTTCAAATAACTCTATTTGGTTTAAATTTTGATAAATTTTCTTATGATAATTTGTCTTTGTTAGGATAAATTTTCTCTTGCACAGAAGACCCAAAAAGTTACCACATAGGAAGTATCTATCCAATCTTCAAGGTGTTTCAAAAAAATTGAGATGTACAGGGTGTTTCTGAAAAATTGATATCATTTTCTTATTTGATAACTTGACCAATTCTCATTTGAATAATCTCAGATTTTAACAGCATGAGTAGAAACGATTCAAAATTCTGTTTCGTGTTTAAACATCTTTTCTTTTTCATCGAATGACATTTTTATAACTGAAAAGAAAAAAAATCAGAAAACATAGAATTTTCAGTTGTTTCTATCTTTCTGTTAACATTTGAAATCATTTGAATGAGAATTGGTCAAGTTATTTGTCTTCCAAATTATATAAATTTTTTAAAAATATCCTGTATTAAATTTTTTGTGTTCTAGGTTGAGTAATCCCCCTTAATGACGTTTCTTCTTGCAGTGGAAGTTACTTAGTATGCATCACCTCACTTATAATTTTGTTGTTAGGTTGCAGTGTGGGCCTATCTATCTCATGATGAAGAATATGACTTTCTTTTTTTCTCTTTCTCTGCTTATCTGTCCTTACATTTTGTGAGAATCAGTGTCTCGTATGTCTGCCTCTAGAATCAAGGGGTTGGTTCCTAGCACTTCTGCCTAGTTCAAGTAGGTATAGCCATAGAAATCAGATTGAATATAATCTTTTATTCTAAACTGAAAAAATTAAAATGATCATTATATATATCTGTTTTTTTCTTATTTTGTATTAGATTTTATAATCTTCAAAATACGAACTGCTTTTCTATGTAGTTTTAAAATAGATTGATAATTTAGTACAAGGGTGGGCTAAAAAGTTCATATGATGACATCATATCTGCTGTTGATGATTTTTTTTACCTTATAGGGTCTAAGAAGTGTGTGAACCACAAGAGGGACTATATTGAAAATAAATCTCATTTGGTCACATTCCATAAGAATATCTTGGTCAGCCAATGAACTTTTCAGCTGATCCTCATACAGGTAAAGATACCACACTCTGATCTTAGGCAGAAATGCAAATCCATGCATAAATGATACCATCAATTTTTAAGGGAATTATGCTGTTAGAAAAATATGGAGAAAATTGACATAGATAATGAATAGACTGTGATAGATATAAACAAAATGCAAGGAATAGAATTTGAGATCATTTTGATAAGAATTATTCAAGTTATTAGATCATGAAATGATATCTGTTTTTTTCTAAAACACCCTGTACCTATTGTTACGGAGAGAGAGAGAGAGACATGGTGATGATGATAAGGGAAAACAAGTGAGATGAATGTCCAAATCATAAGCAATAAGCAAACGCCCAAGTTAAGAATAGAGTGTATCGGCAAAAATGTATCAGATGGGTGTGTTGGAAACAAACTGAAACAAAAAGGTCGTAAGGGAAGAAACTTAGTTCCCTACTGACTATGGCATCATAAAGATTTGTAGAAAAAGTAAAATATTTCTTTAGGTTCAATGCAGAAAAATAGGCCAGCCTACTCTTGACACTGAACAAGGCTGTATCAGGTAAGTTATAGTGCTGAAGAATGAAAAAAGCTGCAGTATTCCCTCTGAAAAATGAGAAGAAGGAAACACGAATATAAGGACTCCGATGATAAAAAGTAAAAAGACTGCTAGTTATCTCCTTGAACAGACTAGTCTCACATGTTGAATCTCTCTCTCTCTCTATCTTTCTCTCTCTCTCATGAACTATTATATTCAAACTTATGATTTGCATGCAGCATTCCACGCAAAAAGAGCCTTCTAACTGATAGGACATTCCACCTTTTGTGTTGTCATTAATATTTGTTTTTGTTATAAATACTCTGTTTTCCTAATATAACCTTAGGTCTTGTTTGTCTTCTTTAATCCTTGAAGAATGGGGCTTAGCCAAATGGATATCTGCTTTCTTTATTCTTTTTTTTTTCTAATGTAAATGTGATGAGATCTCTGTGGAACATACTAGATAATTTAGGGGCTCACACATGGGAGTCCCAGAAGGGTTTTTATTCTCCCTGCTCCTAGAAAATTCTCTGAACTCATAACAATTTATAAAGCTATGCTGTGCTTTCAGCAAGAAAAGAGCTTACTAATTAGTTTGGTTTGGTTTCTTTGTATAATGGCATATTAACTTTCATGGGTTATGTAATGACAAAGTCCTGTTGAACTTTGTAACCTTCAGTATGACCCTGTGAAAAGTGTTGCTATTGATCCTCAGTTGATGACTTCTGGATTGGTTTGATTCTTAACAATCAACAGTTTCTAAATTATTATCTGATCAATCAGATCTTTTGGATTCAGAAGTTCAAGTACCTCTACCACGTTGGTCACTTGTTTCTGGAAAAATGGTACCTTAAGACATGACATCTTCAAATAGTCATAAGCGATGACATTTTGTAAATTGTCACCAGACTTTCTTCCAGGTGGTTTACATTATGAAGATGTTGGCCATCAGGTGATTTAAACAGCTTTGACATATTGTCTGGCATTTTGGTGGGTGAAGTTGCAAAAGAATTTTATGACAGAAACATTTACACAGAAAATAAGTTTCAACACAGGGCATGTATAATAGTTTGTCTATCATTTTAACTTGGAAAAATAAATTTAATAAAAGTATCACTGGTATCCTGGTGTAAATTGCTCAAAATGTTAAAAACTTTTTCCCTCTTTTTATGCAAGTTGAAAATGAATTTTATTCTATGATTAATGAAGTATTTTTCATCATGCCTTATAAACATTTTTTCAAGAAAAGAGAAGATTGTTGATTTATTTGTTTAACTGTATCTCAACTCCTTATGGGTTATTTAATGCTGAAATTTGATTCTTTTGTATATGTTTGATTGTAAACATAATTATATTTTCAATGTTTCCTTGCAAAGTTTTTAAATTGTGCTTTTTCATTTGCCTATAATCATTTGTTTGCATAGAACAGTATAGTTTCAAGTATTCCTATCTAATACTAATAATTTATATACAATTATATAGCTTAAAATTACTATTCTTATTCTATAATAATTGTTTGCTTGCACACTGCTATATGGTTTCAAGTATTTCTATTTAACACCATTAATTTGTAAGAAATATTGGTTTCAAGTTACAGATAATAATAATCCTCAGTAAGAAATTATATTTCCAATGAACTATTCTTAATACAAATAATTTTCACACAGTTATATGGTATTAAGTATTTCTATCAAATGAAAATAATTTTCCTGACGGAATTTTTTTAAATAGATTACAATACCACCAAAAAAGTGGACAATTTGAAGATTAAACAGAGAAATTCGGCTTTAAAATATCCATGACTTAATAGTGATTCAAATTACATTTTTTTGACAAAATGCTAGAATAGGATCTGTACTTTACAATGCAACCAAGAAATTGACCAATTCGAAAAATTATTGGAGAAATGGGCTTTTGAATCATCTCTGACATACTGCTTAAAACATCCTTGACAAAGTATGTTTCAACAAAATTTAAAATGTCGATTTTATTGTCATTTCTGATAGAATAAGATCCATAGATTACAATGCTATTAAAGAGAGTAGTTAATTCAAATTGATGGAGAAATGAGGTTTTAAAACAACCCTGACTTAGTTCTTAAAAGATACATGACTTAGTGCATTTTTTTGAGAAAATTTATAATGACAGGGAAATGAGACTTTAAAACATCTGTGTTGGAGCCACCTAGCCTGCTGTCTGTACATCGTTCTCATGCATATTTACTGCTCTATGATGTCAAACTCCATGCAGTTGCACTCTGCAGATGCACACCACTATGCATGAAATCAAGGGACAGTGGTGTCACAAAGAATAAGAAAAGACAAACACAAGATTTGAAGGACAGAGTGAGTGGGTGTGACATTCCAAGACCTTTCTCTTGCTCTTCTCTACTCGTCCTCTAGTGTGCAGATGGACTAACTGGCCACTGCTGCTATCCCTGGTCACCACTAAAAAAAACTGGCTCCTCTCATATCTAAATTGTCTCTCTTTGATCACTGCCAACAAGCTAACTCTCATCCAACTAACTCCTCTTGTATATGCACTTGCATATATGCTGGAGCAAATCCCCACTCTTTCTGGATACAGACCACTCAAGGATGCCCCATGGTCACCACTTTCATCTAATAAGGAAGTAGAGGAGAGGTTCCGTGCTAAAAAAGTGTGGAAAATGCTTGATAAGGCTGAGAAGACTGATTCAGACTTAAATTTGGCAGAGTTGGAGCATCGCTCCCTTAAAAAAATGTCCCAATTCTGCTCTGGGAGCATCCCAATTAATATTCACCCTTCTTTTTACAGAATTTTAAAGTTAACATATCTCACAGATGTTAGCAGACCAAAGAGTGTTGATTTATAACTGAACTGGAAACTGGATAGGTTGCCAGCATTTTTTGTCTCAAGTACTTCAAGATCATTGTGAACTCTAATTAGGGACATGAGTGAATGATGACTCCTAATTTGTTGGGGCTGTAGAATATGTTGAGTGCATCTCTGCAGAGGGGTAAGACTCCTTTCCAATGAGTGTCCTAGATATGACACTAAACTATCTGATGATGAAGCTCCAGTTCTGGAGTTTTGGGAACTGTGGAATACCCCTTCATTGTCATTACTCCCGGGTTGACTCTGATTTGAGTGGTAATACTTGTTAGATTCCCATCTATGTATCAAATAGAAAATTTAATCATTTTCCATATTTGACACCACTTAAATGTGTGCAAACTGTTAAATTTAATTATTAGTATTACATAGCAATACTAAGAACCAATTAACTGTTTGCAAACAAATGAAAAATGTTGAATAGAATAACTAATATTAAATAGCAATACTTGAAACCATTTACCAGTGTGCAAATAAAATTATTAGTGTTAGGTAGCAAAACTAAAACCATTTAACTGTGTTGAAACCATTTAACTGGCTGGTTTAAAAATTGTTACCAAGAAACTATTTATTTACAAATCATATATATTTAATATATATGTATAAATATGATTTGGCATTAAATAAACTTCAATGGTTACTATGCCATAAAACAAACCAACCAACCTTAATCTTGGTAACATAGATGAGAAGGGATTAAGGAATCAAGGCTATGCTTTGACTGCCCTGTGTGAACCCTTGAACCTTGATTTAGAAGTAAGTGTGGTGCTGGAGATTCTCTTCGCTTAGGTGGAGGATTGTGGGTTGCTGAAGAATTAAGTTGTTCTTTCAGCACTTGGTAACCGCCACAGTGCTGGGGTCTCTCTGTTAGGTAGATACAACTTTAAAGCGGATGTATTTGCAGGTGACAAAGGTCAGCTGGTTGTAGCTGTTATTCCAGGCAAGTTCTTGGTGGTCGCGATTTATGCACTCAACTGCACTGCCGAGAAACCTTTCTTTTTTCGGCGGATGATACCATTCCTCTTGGGCTCAGAACGAGTACTTCTAGTTAGAGATTGGAATGCGATCCTTGTCACCAAATTAGATAGGGTGGGATGGGGTGCTAAAGGGTTGGTAGGTTGTGAAAGCAATCTGATCGATTTGATGACTGAGCACGACTTGGTCAACAGATTTTGTCTGGATCACCCGGGAAAAATGTGAACGTGGTTAGATAGTTCATCCTCTATCTGTTCCTACTTGGATAGAGCGTTAGACAGAGGAGCAAATATAGAATTTTTGTCTTGCCCCACGTTCCACTGGTTTGATCTTGCTAACCATAAACTAGGCATTCACTGGAAGCAATATCTTCCAAAAGGAGAGTTGAAAATGGTCAGTAACTGTGATTCAGAATCAACCAGTACCATTTGATCGACCAGTACCATTTTTGGCATCCTGTTTAGAAAAGCAATTTTAAAGTCAGTCACTGACCACAATCTTCACTTCGTGACCAGGCCTTCATGTCGGCTGCCTGGAATTCGTGCTGGGTGGTTGTTTACTTACAGCTTGCAGGACTAAGTTTATTACTTGGTGCCTGAGGCGCCCCAAAAGGTGAATGCCGATGGGATCAAGAATTTTGCATACGCAGTGCATGAGTCTTGATTTGTGCATGACCCCCACCATAAAACGGCATTGTGACATATTGTAACACAAATATCGGATAAATCGCAGTTTACGACCAGGCTTTTGCCCAAAGACAAGGGAAGTAGATGAACTCCTTTCCACTGGTAGTAACACGCCCATACCAGGCGCCTCTCCTACTGGCAAGCAGCCAACATGGGACCCTTCGTGTGAGATGTCGCTTGTTAGTCCCTTAAAACATCCATAGAGTTGTTTTTTTCCCCCATTTTTGTTTTCTGGTTGTTTCCATTCTGTTGATTCTCATGTTGTCTGGGGTCAAGAGAGACTAGATCAAAATCACGATTTCTAGAGGTCTTTTCAAGTGATGTAGACTCTAGTGACAGTGGGAATAGAATCCATGATCATCGAAAACATGCTGCTTATATGCAATTTAGTTCCCAGTTCAGTTGGGTGCAAATCTGCACAGCTTGAGGATTCTAGTTAATGACAAAATAATTCTTTCTAAATTAGGGTCCAGAGATTTATTCCAACTAACCCCAAACATCTTTAGGGGTGGTCACTTTTTTTCATGTCATTCTTATTACAAAAATACCGATGTTAGGAAAAATATAATTCCTCTTTCTACTAGGCTGTCAAATTGTTTATGTACTCTTTTGACCTCTTCGATTAATGATACTATCATGATTTTAACTTCTGCCAAAATAACTCCAGAATAAATGGTAATAAAGTTTTGACACTTCTCATACTTTTAAGAACTTAGGAACTTTTCACTAGTTCTGACCACTAAACTAGTCTTTCAAAAGAAAGTGCATTTTAATCCTTTTCGATTTTTATTTTATTAATTTCCTTTTAATTAATTATTTTAAGTAATCCCCATAAGTCCCTAGTGTTATACATTGATGATCTAGTCACTCCCTAAAACATGGAAAATTATTAAGAAATTCAAATGGGATTCAAAAATAGTCAAGAGCATACAAAAAAAGAGCATTCACTAATCATATTAAAACCTAAGAGTGCAAAACCATGAGTTTTGTTAACAACAATTTCTGACAAAAACTGGCGTTCTGTTGTGCTGAGTGACTACATCAATTTTATAGATTCATGAATAGACATATTTTTTGTCATGTCCATGGTGTTTGATAACAGGCACCAATAAATTCAATTGGGTTTTCTTCCACTGTTGCAGGGTCCACTCGCTTTGTGACTATGTCAATGACATATTGACTCCAAGCAGCTTGATATCACATACATTGTTGACGATGTTACTCCCCATGGATAGGGGGGAAATTAATGATATTTCTGATGATCCTTAGAATGATGAAATGAGAGCTGCGACTGGAGGAATTGTATGGTGAGAGGACTTTTTTCATTAGGAATCTGATCCCTTTCTTTAAACATCAGCTTAAAGTAGATATCAGATGTTATAGGAAAATTCTAAATCCCATAGAATTTGACACAAGGTGGACATATACTGCAAATCTGGTAGCATGTAAGGAAGCCAGATGGAGTCTACATTTCCTCCGCCGGTGCATGGCATAGACATCTGAGACCCTCTCCTGGACCCCAGCTCAGGTAATTCCTTTTATCTTAGTTTGGTGAATGAGTTATATCCCCGATATTTTGTTTTTTTTACCTTCTTCAAGATTCCCAATCCCAATTTTATTTTTATTATATGGTCTCTTAATTTTTAATCTTTGAAGAATTTCAGAATCATCCATCCTACTCCAGTTGTTTTATCTGTCAATAAAAATCTTACTCCAGTTTTTCTTTAGTATTCTTTAGGATATATAATGACATCTTCGATCTAGAAGGAAAACTTATTTTTTTTAAACCTGCATTTTTCTTTTATTGAAAGGTTAACAGGTGGTGTGAAGTATGGGCTAGGATTTCAACCAAGTAAAAAAAGATGAGGAGATAGATGTTTAACACAAATTTCTCTCCTGATCTTTAAGGAAAACTAACTGTATGACAGCTGATTAACGGCCATAAGGTTTTCCAGAACCTTTGACAGATTGTTCTATAATTGGAGGCTGCATCCAAACCAAATGCCAAGTATCTTGCATGATCTGTCCATCCAACTGAAGAGGCTGAACATAATATAATTCTTCCATGAACCCAACCACAAGCTCACGGACTAGTTGCTATTAAGTTGGCTCCAGTCACTGCTTTATATTTTCCAATTTCTTTGTTGGCTACTTCGATCTTAGCACTGCTCATGTCAGCATAGGAGGAGTAACCAGCCAAGATGATAGCAACATGTAGTGTAATTCCACATAGGACCTGGTTTGCTTTCAACGTACGAAGAAACAATTCTAAAGCAAGGATGTAAAACATGTACAACAGTGGGCAATTTTAATGAATTGATCAAGACAAAGTGAAAGGTTTCAATTGTACCCAGTTCACTTCCGCCAAAGCTCTGCGGAGGTCACATAAAGTAGATGAATTCAGCAGCAAAAGTTTGCCTTGAATCCAGTCGCAGACAAAATAGCCTGTAAGAAATGATGATCAACCATATCAAAGATCTTGAACTGATCTATCTTGATCAACACTGCTTTAACATTGACATTTCTATGAGCATGTGTACCCTATGATAAATATCTTGGATAGTTGTGCCATATACAGCATAAGTCTACTGAGGAACAATCAAGATTAGGCAAGACAGTCTGCAAACAGTTTGTCAAGACCTTTGCCAAAATCTTTAAGTATTTAACATTGTTAAAGGGTGAACATCACCATTCCCATCTCTACTTTGTTTGTTCCTGACAAGTAACTTCATTGTACCCCTGGTGGCTCTAGTGAAATGGGAAATAGACCTCTGCCTCACCCAGTTGTTACAGATTGCAGCTCTGCTGGGTCCCAGGCAACCACAACCACAACAAAATTTTCATGGATACCACTGCATATCCTACCCACCAAGCTGAACATTTTTTGGCAGCCAAAATTGTTTTTAAAATATATATATATATATATATATATATATAATGGGCAAATTGAATACTTTTATATTTGTGAGAAATCTTCAATATGTTTGAAATTTGCAGTAACTATATTGAGTAGTGCCCTCCCCTAAACTATTGAAAAAGGAGCCTTCAGGTCACCCTCGATTAAGGTTGCCAACTTTTTTTATATTTTTAATATTTGCAATTTAGGTCTATCAAATAAAATTCCATTCTGCACAAATTTAAACAAAATCATTGCCATATTGTTGCAAATATTTGGACATGCATTACCAAAAGTATAACTGTGCTAAAATCTAAATATTCTGATTAGTTTATATTTTAGATGAAGTTCCACCAGTTGAATGGCCAATGTTTCTTTATTCTGGTTTCAAATGCATATTGTTTGTTGTGGTTGTAATAAATCATAGATGAACGAGTTTCAACAATGAATGGTAATATTAGTCAACATAATTAATGAATTCTGAGTTTAGGTTAAACTTATTGTGCCCAGTTAAAATATAGATAATATTTTGTTTTTCAGGTTTTCCAATATATTCCTCTCCTTTTTGTCCTTGACTGTAATTTCTTTCAATTAAAGCTCTGTCTCCAGCTCCAGTTGTTAGTTGAAATCAATTAAAAATATTAATGTTGCCTACATCTAATGTGCTCTTCCTGCATAAAATACTGAATTAAGTCAAATTTGATAATTCATTACTATTGCTTCTGTAAATACATTCCCTCACAAAGTATGAAAAAATATTGCACTAAACATCACAAATTAAAAAATGTATTAAACCAAAGAATAAAGTTTGGTTAAAATTTTAATTATCTGTCAATGTTCCACTAAATGTGATTTTTATAAAAAAAGAAGAATCACATGTTTTATAAAAATATAATTTTTATCCAGTGTGTTTTTGCATGTGTCGGTTCAGATTTGACTTAAAAGAAAAGGATGAGCCACAAACTTCACAAGAATAAGGCCTCTCTCCTGTGTGTGTCCGCATATGGTTCAACAAAATTGAGTTACGTGAAAATGAATTCCCACATACTTCACAAGAATATGGTTTCTCTCCTGTGTGTGTTCGCATATGTTTCCGCAAAATTGAGTTTCGTGAAAAAGAAGAGCCACAGACTTCACATGAATATGGCTTCTCTCCTGTATGTGTTCGCATATGCACTCTCAAACTTGACTTATCAGAAAAAGAATGGCCACAGACTTCACAAGAATATGGTTTCTCACCAGTGTGTGTTCGCATATGTTGCTGCAAATTTGCATTATGTGAAAAGGAATTTCCACATACTTCACATGAATATGGTTTAGTATGTGTTTGCATATGTTGCTTTAAGTGAGGTTTATTTGTAAAGGAATTTCCACAAACTTCACAAGAATATGGTTTCTCTCCAGTATGTATTTGTATGTGTTTCCGCAAAATTGAATTACGTGAAAAGGAAGAGCCACATACTTCACATGAATATGGTTTCTCTCCAGTATGCCTTCGCATATGAACCCGCAAACTTGACTTATCTGAAAAGGAATGGCTGCAGACTTCACAAGAATATGGCTTCTCTCCTGTGTGTGTTCGCATATGTTGCTGCAAACTTGACTTATCTGAAAAGGAAGAGCCACAGACTTCACAAGAAGATGGCTTCTCTCCTGTATGTGTTCGCCTATGTCTCACCAAAACTGAGTTACGTGAAAAGGAAGAGCCACAAACTTCACATGAATATGGCTTCTCTCCTGTGTGCGTTCGCACATGAACTCGTAAACTTGACTGATCTGAAAAGGAAGCACAGCAGGCTTCACAAGAATATGGCTTCTCTCCAGTGTGGGTTCGCACATGCACTTGCAAATCTGACTTCTGTGAAAAGGAAGAGCCACACACTTCACATGAATATGGTTTCTCTCCAGTGTGTGTTTGCATATGTCGGGTTAAATGCGAGTTATTTGTAAAGGAATATCCACATACTTCACAAGAGTATGGCTTTTCTCCAGTATGTGTTCGCATATGTCGGCTGAAGTTTGACTTATCAGAAAAAGATGAGCCACACACTTCACAAAAATATGGCTTTACTCCAGTATGTATTTGCATATTTTGGCTGAAATTTGACATCATAAAAGAAGAACCATGAAGAAATAGTTTCTCTTTAATGTTTATCTGCATATACCCTACTGTATACACAGTAAAGTGCTATGTGCTTCATAAGAATCTGGTTTTTTATTCCATTCAACTGCTTCAAATGATGACTTCAGTGAAAAGCCAACTCCCCATGAAAAGAATTCAAATTCAAGGAATTATTTCTTTCTGGTGTAAAATCTATAGGAAAAAAACAAAACAAAAAACTTTAATTTAAAAGAAATCAAGCAGATTACTGAAAACTTTAAACTTCAATCAGATCAAATGCATATAATATGTTATTCACAATTCTGAGATGGGTACTTTCTTACATTGTAAAGGATTTATATAATAAAACCTTCATCAATTCATTGATATATAAACGATGTCTTAGTATAAATTTGTGTAAAAATTTTAAGTAAATATCTTCATTTAATTTTATGAACTCTCAAAATTTATTTTCTAATGAGGTTTTCATATTTTTAACTCAATAATCAGAGAATTTAAATCTTTTTTCTAAAATTCATTTTGTATTTACTAATGTATGTTGGTAAATCTAAATAAATTTTTTCTGAAAATAATCTGCCAAAAATTAAATTATGTCCTGATTATACAAAAATTAAAATTACAAAATAAACAAAAATGTTGCTTTGTTTAGCAAAAAAGCTATAGGTAGAAACACAAATTCCATAGAGGAAGTCAACACCCGAGGAAAAAACTAACTTGGTTAGATTCAGTTAAGCCACTATCAACAGGTTATGACCATTCAACATTGAGGTATTTGGTCAATGTTTGACTGCTACAATACTGTAACAAAATAAATCAAATGTTTGTATAGATTGTGTTGGAGAAAAAAATTTTCATGAAATCACAGATCCCCTTTATGTTTTTGTTGTGGACTAGCCTATTATACCTTTCTTCATTAGTAGGTAAACTGGTCCATGACAACTTATCTACGACAATTGTTATTTTAAAAAATTTTTTTTTTTTTGGTTTTATGGCATATCAACCTTTGTAGGTTATTTAACGCCAAATCCATTTTTATGTAAATAATCTGTTCTATTGAAAACAGTTCAGTTTAGCATAAGTACACAGTTTAATTGTCAAAAACATTTCCATTTCAAACTATTTAAGCAGTTATATGTAATAATTCAGTTGAGTGTAAATACAGTTTTAATGTCGAAAAACAGTTCTATTTGAAATAATTCAGTTAAGCATAAGCACGCAGTTTAAGTGTAAGTACGGTTTAATTGTCAAAAACGTTTCTATTTCAAGCTATTCAGTTTACTCAATTTATTTTAGCATAAGTATGCTGTTAGTTCTATTTAACCCATAGATAGGGCCCTATCAGGTGCTACCACTCCGGGCCAGAGTGGACCTGGGAGCGATGGCAATGAAGGGGTACTCCGCATTCCCCAAAGCTCCAGCACTGCTGGAACCTCACCATCAGATTGTTTAGTGTCATATCCAGGACACTCAGCGGGTGGGTCTTACCCATCAGCAGAGGTGCAGTCAGTGTATTCTACAGCCCCAGCTGACTGGGCAATACACAGATTTAAATATCAGACAGTTTTAATTCAGATAATTCAGTTCAGCTTAAGTACACAGTTTAGATGTCAAAAACAGTTCTATTTCGAGCAATTCAGATCAGCACTAGTACACAGTTCCAATGTCAAAACAGTTCTATTTTAAACAATTCAGTTTAGCATGAATATGCAGTTTAAATGCAAAAATCAGTATAGTGAAAGAAGCATGATTTTGTTCTATTCAACCCATAGATAGGACCCTTATCAGGTGCTACCACTCCGGGCCAGAGTGGACCTGGGAGCGATGGCAATGAAGGGGTACTCCGCATTCCTCAAAGCTCCAGCATTGCTGGAACCTCACCATCAGATTGTTTAGTGTCATAACAGGACACTCGTTGGGGGGGGTCTTACCCCTCTGCAGAGAAGAAGTCGGTGTATTCTACAGCCCCAGCCGACTGGACAAGACAATTGTTAGAACAGTCAGCTGTAATGAGTAGTAGTAATATTACAGTGATACCAATACTACAGAGACAATCAGTCGTAACTTTTGGAGACCAAGTGTGATCCGTTGAAGCACACTGCTACTACAACTAATCCAGATATATTAGTATAGTGACATAATCTAAATCTCAGTATACAACAACTGGTGACAAAGATTTCCTAAAAATTCATGTAAAAATGGAGGATTCATAGTAAAAAATAACAGAGTTATTCAAGTCCTAAGCTGAAAAACAGTAGAGACTTGAATAGAATATACTTCAAATCATGGAAATAAAAAAAAAAATACATGGGATTCAAAACCCATTGGATTTTTTTCTTCCAGATGATGTGGCTAATTCTATTGGAGAATTTTCCAACAGTCCTGAAGAAGAAATAATATTCACTGTGTATTTTTGCAGATATGAGGATGTCTTTAAAGAATGCATCAGTTTGGTTGAAGAGAAAAATGTATGTCTTTTACTGCAAAAATTAAAACTGGCAAGCCATGACTGATATTGCTATTATATTTTACCTACGAAGCTGGGCTAAATTTTATTTGATGAGACAGCCCAAATTCTAACAAACATTTTTGGCAAAAACATTCATTGGGAATGTTAGAATTTAACAAAAAAAAAAAAATAAAAAAAAAAAAGGAGAGAGGAGGAAGATTTCATTACATTCACTGATGTAGTAAATAGGGAATGTGGGAAATTCCAACTTGAAGACTTATCACCTGAACAATTTAGATGTCTCATTTTTGTGCAAGGGTAAATTTCAAACAGATTTGGAGATACAGGCTCAGATTCTTTCAAGACTAGAACAGGATCCAAAGCTAACATTACAGGCAGTAATGGGTGAATGTAAACAGATTATAAGTATGAGACAAGATTTGGCAAAAATTGGAAAAGAAAAAAAAAAATTGCACATGCTCATTACAGTTAAAAAGACAGTTAAAAAAAATAAAAAATAAAATGAAATAAACAGATTACCAAACCAAATCCAAGTCATTCATGTGCTGGACAACATTTCAAAAGAGAATGTCCATTTAAAAGTAAGGTTTGTTATTTCTGTGCAAAATTAGGACACATTAGTTCATTGTAAAATGAAAAATTTCAAAACAGATTGACCATTTAAAAGATCTGTTATGCATGTGGAAAACCAGGACATATAGTACACATTTTAAGAAGCAAGAAAAAAGGGCTGAGGCAACTAAAAGAATATGTTAATATAGTGACATCCAAAAGACTAGGCAGTGATTATGATAATATGCAAGATTTGCATGCCCAGATAAATGAACTGTTGAAAAAAGAGAAAAAATGAAATTGGACTGAAAAATGCCTGGAACCCTTCCAAAGAATAAAAGACATGCTGACATCAGAGCATTTCCTTACACCTTTTGATTCAAAGGCAGAATTAATTTTTGCAAGTGATGCAAATAATGTCAGTATTAGTGCTGTGCTTTTACATGAAGACAAACTAAAAGGCATAAAGACCATTGCTTACACAAGTAGAGGATTAATTACAGCTGACAAAAATTACAGTCAGATTGAAAAAGAGGGTTTGTCCGTAATATTTGGAATTAAAATAAATTTGCACATTATTTAGTCGTGGTGAACAGTTTGTGCAAATGGTCAGAAATTCTTAAATATAAAAAGCAACTTCTACAGTAATAATAAATTTCTTACATGTGCTGTTCACAAGGTTTAATTTTTCAGACAAAATAATTTGGGATAATGCAAGTCAGCTCACTGCAGGTGAATTCATAAGATTTTGAGAAGCTTTTGCTATCACACTATGACTCCTGCACATCACCCTGGAAGTAATGGCTAGCTGTAATGGTTTGTAGACACCTTCAAAAGGGCTCTAAAGAAATCAGGATGTGTGAATAATGAGAAGGAAATAATACAATTCGTGTGAGTGTATTGGGTGATACCTAATAGAAGTACTATATTGAACATGTCCCCTGCCAAACTAATGTTTGCCAGAAGAATAAAAACTGTTTTTGACAAGTTGTTACGAATACAAAAAAGCCGGACTACTAAACTAAAGCATTTAATGTGGGAGACTAGGTGTAAATATTTTTGGCAGGATGGTGTCATTACAAAAAGGATTGGATGATCTGTGTACATAGTATGTGACTCAAAATAGGAAGGTAAGAATTAAATTAATCAGTTGTGATGTAGATATATCAAAGACAAGACTAGGTAAAAATTCCAGATGGAGGTACCGTATGATGTATTTGAACTACCCTACTGAAAGACGTTTGACAAAAATGAAAAGATGTTCAACCATTCTGTTGGACAGCAATACCAAAAGAAAAAAAAACATTTTCAGTAGAAAAAAAAAACTCAAGGAGGAAGTGTAGTGGACTAGCCTATTATACCTTTCTTCATTAGTAGGTAAACTGGTCAATGACTACTTATCTACAACAATTAAGTCAGATATTATGTTTGATTTTATGGCATATCAACACCAAATTCTGTTTTTACATATATGTTAAATATATATTTTGTAAACAAATTTTGTTGAAACAGTTCTATTTCTAACTATTCAATTTGGCATGAGTCAGTTATTTTCAGAGTTTAAAAGTCAAACTGTTCTATTTGACCCATAGATAGGACCTTATCAGGAGCGATCACTCTGGGCCAGAGTCGACCTGTGAGTGATGGCAATGAAGGAGTACTCCGCATTCCCCAAAGCTTCAGCATTACTGAAGCCTCACCATCAGATTATTTAATGTCATATCCAGCACACTCCTTGGGAGAGTCTTACCCCTCTGTAGAGAAACAGCTTGTGTATTCTACAGCCCCAGCTGACTGTGCTGTGTGACATTACAAGTAATAGTAATACAATGGTGATACAGAGACAATTAGTCATATCTTTTGGAGACTGAGTGTGAACTGTCAAAGCACTCTGCTACAACAACTAATCCCGATATATTAGTATACCAATACAATCTGGATCCTAGTATACAACGCTTATACAAGTCTGTAAAAAGAAAAATACTTGCATTAAAATTTTTATAATTCTTTTGAATATTTGAAAAAATTCTTTCATTGACAATATTACAATTAAAAAAGTAACTATGCTGATAAATTATTAAAGATGAAAAAAAGTTTATCAGAGATGAAAAAATGTTCATCAGTGATTTTTGGGTGAATCTGTTCCTTAGTTGTTGGTGCTGTAACTAGATCACTATAAAAGAGAAACAGGAGAAACAAACCTTAGTCAATAGGGAAAAAGACCACTGAATGAATAAGGTATAGGTGATGCTATTGACTGAAAACAATCATAGATTTGAGTGAGAGAGAACAAGTAACAAGTGAAAAACTAGAGTGAATTGTGCCCAGTCATCATTTGGAGTGAGTTATCTATAAGTCTAAGGCAGACAACAATCATGTTTTGTATCAAACTTGGAAATATTTTGTATTGCCTTGCAACACTCTTCCATAGACCATGCAGAACACTTGTACATTTAAAGAAAATTTTCAATATAAATATCTTTTCAAAAGAAACTAGATTTTGATTAGACAAACAATTTTATATAATAAGGTTTCAAAAATTTCCAACTTTATAATAAAAAAAGGAATTAAAAAATCTAAAGACAATAATGAATTTTAATGAAAAATGAAAATAAATCTTTACAATATGTTTTTTTTCAGATTTTTTTCATAATCTAAAGCTATCTGCAGTATATGTATCTTATTAAAATAGGAAAGTACAAATTTTACAAAAAAAAGTGTCAGTTTTATGGCAGTTTATGTAATATGATTCAGGGCAAATTTTCTATATTTCTTTATTATAAGGTTTGATAAAAAAAACATTTACCGATTTAAATTTTCTTAGTAATTATCTTTCGCCATTTTTTAAATGAAATTTCATATAATTAAATAAGGGGGAATTTGATTTGAATTTCTGAATGTTTTCTTAATAAATGATGTTTATAAAATCAATTTCATTAAAATTGGACACATACTGACTTTTATAATGTTTGGACATATGTAACAAAATTAAAATTTTCAAGTTTTATTTTTGGTTTTAATTGAAATATAACAAAATTAGTTGTCATAAAAAAACAAAAAACAAAAAAAAAACTTTTTCAAAGTTGAAAACCATTCTACAAAGAACATAAGCATGGTTTACATTTTGGTCAACAAATGACAAGGGTCAATTAACAAGAAAATGTAACTCAGATTTTTAATTTTTTTTCAAAAATTAACTGTGCACATGTAAAATTTGATTTGAAGAAAATTAGTTAATTTAATGCTTAATTGACTAGACTGCACAAAATACATTTTTTACTAGAAGTAAAAATGCAAAACAAAGCATTTTTCCAAAAGTGGTGTGTTTTCTTGAGAACGTAAGTCAAAGGTCAAGTCATATGAAATCCTCTCTCCCATATAGATGAGAATTGCTAGGCCATTATCTGAATTAAAGTAAGAGAGAGGGGGGAGGGGAAACAGAACCGGTTTTCTTAATTACTTTTTATCATAGACATACTTCTAAAATTTACAAGAAATGAACAATTTTACCCTAAGAAAAATTTACAAGAAATGAACAATTTTACCCTAAGAATTATTCTATTACAAAGAAACAGTATGCAAAATTATTTGGAATACTTCAATGAAATTTAAAAAACTGAATCAATACTGTTGCTTACTGTTTTAATTTACTATTTGACTACCTTTCAGATATCATAAAATATTGCATAGCACCCAATGAGATTTGAACTCCTTAACAGCAGCCTTGTATGATAACCATTAGATCTTAAGCCATCTGTCCAACAAAAAAAAAAAAACAACTTAGATTTTGACTAAGGTCAAAAATATGTGTGAATCAAATCCACCACTAGCAAACACAAAAGTTGTATTTTTGCATTTTGCTAGTAAAGCTTAGATGCTTTCCATCTAAAATTTGTAAATTTGGTTAAGTTTAGGTTTTAATTTCAACGGGGAAATCTAAAATACTAACTGAAATGTTACCTTTAATGATTAGACTTTAATGATAATTAAATTCTCTTTGCTTATGGATTTGTTACCTAAAGGCAAATCTTGATGAAACTTAGCATATTAACTCCACTAACCTCAAGTTTTAGAAAAACATCTGCAGGAGGAGGACAAGGTACAGAGAAGAGACTTTCAAATGAAATGTGTAAAATTAAAGTAACGAGGTTGGTTATTCAAATATATTTCTCTACTTCCATGGATCTTAAGTTCAGAACATTTGTACAATTAAAGAAAAGCATCAACATTCAATTAAAAGGAGTTTAATTCAAATATACATTTAATTTAAAGGAGTTAATTCAAATATACATTTTTCCTTCAGTCAAACAGTTTTATATAATGAAGTTTCATAATTTTCCAATTTGAAAAAAAAATCATTCAAAATCATTCATGGATTTTAATGAAGTTTTTATTTTAATGAAGTTTTTATTTTCATAACCATGAAAATTATCAAAAATTTAAAATCTGATCATATTTTTTCCTGTTCGATCGAAGCTTTTGTTCTTGTTTATTTAGAAATTTCAAAAATTATATATACTAAATTTTTTTCTTCAAAACGTTTTCTTAGAAAAATACCATTTACAAAAATAAATTTCTTTATGAAGTCTGATTTTAGCCTGAAAATGTCACAACTATGCAAACAAATAAATATCAGTTTTATTGTGTGTAAAAAAAATTATTTTCAGTATTTCATTCGACTACACAAATATTTCGACGATAAAATAAACTTTTGTAAAAGATTTCAACCATTTTTTTCCTCGTTTTTCACTAACATTTCATATAAGTTAAATGTTTTGAGGAATGAACAAAAATAAAAAGGGCAGATAACTGGTGTAAACATATAACGGAAATGACGGAGAGACATTGTATTTATTTTAGGAGATAGGACTCCTCCTACCCAATCTAGTTTCATAAAAATCAGTTCATTTCAAATTTGACTAATTCCTATAGTACAGGAAAATCTTCTGAATGGAAAGCAACCAAGATTATTCAAGAAAAAGTCTTTAATTTTTACGAACCAGGCCTGAACAGACCAGATAGACGTGTCTGCAAATATGTAAATTAAAACAAAATTAATTAAATTTGGGGAGTGGAGGAAGGCGAGAGATGATCTTTTTTTAGCAAGGACTCTAAAATTAGTTTCAATCGGTAAAGTTAATGATGGAAATAAAATACCTTGCCTTTTTTCCTTTGTTGATAAACGCAAATAATCAAACTCCAGCAAATAATTTCAAACAGAAACTAAGGAAATGGCCGGTGTTTAGGGAGACTTAGTTCTGCAACAATATTTGACCCAACACATTTGACAAAAGTTTATATATGTAATATAAATGTATTGACGCTCAATGTACAAGCGATGGTCCCGGTTAAAATGTAGTTTTTCGCATGAGTTTGACTGGATGAAACTGAAGAAACTTTCTACTTACTGCGGTCTGGAGTGGAGGAAATGAAGTATTTATCAAACCTCCGACCTAGTCTGATTTGATAAAGTTTGTTAATGTTTGAAGATGGGAGATTTATCCATCATTTTACAGTGAGAGACCAAGCACGAATCAAGACTCAAATATAACCATAAAAAAGTGCTTGATCCCGTCAGCATTCCTTATCATAGGGTGCCTTAGGTGCCAAACAATAAACTCAGCCCTGAAACGCAGGCACCCCAAGAAACAAGCTTATAATTTTATTTCTCACCCACTCGGTAGGATTGTTCCCGTGCCAGGTAGATAGTTATTCGACTTTCCACCAAGTCAGATCTGAAATCATTTTATAGCGGGGCAGGGGCACACATGCATGGCCAAAACAAAAATGCTTAGTTCTGCTGCGGAGCCGATAATCACGTCGACCTTGCAAATGTTTTATACGGTTAAGCGTTCGAGTAATGACAGCCAAAGACAATGAAGGAAACAAAGGCGTATAAACAAATATAACAAAGATGACAATTCATTGTCGTGTTTACAAGCGCGTGTGTAAAGTTCGTGGTAGTAGTAGTTGTGTCTTCAGTTAGATGGATGATGTCGGTAGCTGCTATGGTTGAGTCGTAGATATGCGCAGCTGGACGATCGTTGCGGGTAGCTGGTGTCGGTTGAGTCGTTGAATGCAGCTGGACGATCGTTGCGGGAAGCTGAGGTCGGTCGAGGTTGGTTAATCGAAGTCCCGGTTTTGACAGTACGTTTGGTTAACCGACGGTGTGTCGATATAGTTGCTAGCCCGTACAGCGAGTCGTACGAGCGGTAATTGTTGCAATGCTAGGGCAGCCCGTACAGCGCGTCGTACGTGGACTGGATGCGCATTGCTAGAGCGTCGTGGTCGAAGTCGGTGTTGGCAGCTTGGTCGTGTAGAGTTAGGCGAGCTGGCGACTGAGTCGTGTCTTAGTACTGCGGACGGGGAAACCGTGGCTAAGGTTAGCCAGGCCTTAGCACATACGAAGTCGAGCGAGCGAATCGGTGAAGCTAGGGCTTTGTTGTGCGGACGTATCGGAGACGGTAGCTATGGCTTTGCCGTGTCAAAGCTGTGCGTACGTATTGATGACGGTTGCTATGGCTTTGCTGTGCCAAAGCTGTGCGGACGTATCGGAGACGGTAGCCATGGCTGTGCCGCACCAAAGTTATGCGGACGTATCGGGACGGTAGCTATGGCTGTTCCGCGCCAAAGCTGTTCTGACGTATCGAGACGGTAGCAAAAGCTTTGCGGTGCCAAAGCTCAGCACTGTCGAGTGAACAGACCAGGAGGCCGCGGCTAAGATTGGCGTTATCTTAGCGCTGCGCAGATAGTGAAGCGGTTAAGACCGAGTGGTCTTAGAATCCTCTTCGTGTATGCCCCGGGGCCGTCTACTCCGACTGGTCAGCGATGCTCCAACCCGCAGAAGGGGACCTCTAATGGACCTTAAAAGGACCTTTTGTGCATATCAATGTGATGGAAAGGCGAATGCAACCACTAGATATAGGATTCAGCCTTTTGGAGCCTCGCTCTGAGATCGTCCGAGGACGTCCGCTTTTTTAGCCGCAGAAGCCTTTTCAGTATAAAGGGAACTCAGCGCCGCTTTGCCGGGCGCGTAAATAGAAAGTTCTTCTATAAAAAATGGGTGTAGAAATAAGGTACTTCTTTAGTCTGATATAGGCTAGCAAAGATAATTAATTCCATTTTTATAGAGTTATTTCTTGCAGAAGTGTTCTGTGATTGTTGTTAATTTTAATTTATCCCCCTTTTTTAGCTGTAACAGGAGGTCAAGGTCGTAAGGGCTTCGCCATTTGCGATCGTAACCGGATGTTGTTTTTCTAGGGCGAGCGAGTAAACCGATGTGTTTACGTTAGTGAACAGGTCGCGACAGTTCCGTCGGCACTGCTAGTTTTGAGACACCTCAGACGCCAAGCAATAAACTCAGCCCTCCTAAGCAGGTAACACCTCTGGGAAGCTTTCCTGAATCAAGCAAATATTGTTTCGCATCCACTTGACAGGATTGCTACTGCATCAGATAAGTTTGAAGAGGAGGAAAGGAAGGGACTTAACCATGGCGTTCTATACTAGTGTAGAACACCATGGATTTAACCGATTTCTCACAAAGTCGTTTAATAGTATTGTCAACGTCCGAGGAACGGGGGTCTAGGTATGCCTGATCTGGAGAGACATTGGTTCGCTGAAAGACTGGCCTACCTGGGCCGATGCTTGTCGACGGGCGCGGCGTGGAGACGAAAGGGGAGCAGGACTTTTCCTCGTCTCAAGTTTGACCCCAAGGCTGATGTTCGACGTGAGCCGAAGAGCGAAGCTCCGTTTGCCCGAGAATGCCGTAAGGCCCTTCGCAACCTTCCTGGGTCCAGTAACCTTTCTCGGTCTCGAAAGGAACTGTATCGGGAACTAGTGGTGGCCGCCGCTTCGGATCCTCTCGCGGATCGCCTTGGCTGGTCGATGGAGGAGGTTTGCTCGCGATGAAATTGGGCGCCAGGTTCGAGCTTCTTGAACAATTCTGAGTTCTCGCTCATCTTGCACAGAACGCGTTACCCCTCTTCAGTCTAAATTACAGAGCGTGCCTGGCAGACACGCCCGATTGTCCTCGCAGTGGCTTAGAAGAAACGACTGAGCACGCCTTCTACTGCTGTGAGCGAGTTCGCCCGTTCTGGGATCATGTCGGAGATTGGACGGCACGCATCATACCCAAGCAGCTCGTGCTGCTCGACGTTGGTTACGTCGAAGACAACGTTTTGCCTCAAGAATGTGGTGTTTCTCGCGATCCTATCTGTAGTTAGAATGGTGATTTGGACGACGCGGAAGAAGGAATTGTATGACGATGCAAACATTTCTGATCGTGATCTGATTTTGTTCTTTAGGCATCAGCTTAGGGTCAAAATCAGATGCGATAGAAAACGCTTGGATCGCATAGCATTCGACAAAAGGTGGGTGAATGCAGCGAGCCTGGTTGTACGAAAGGGAGCAACGTTTGAATCATCCTTCCCTCCTCTTCCTGTGCATGGCGACCACGGACCGGGTCCTTCGGGACCCCACCTCGGGTAAGTAGTCTTTTCTCTTTTTTCCCTAGTTAGCAGTATATTGTGAGTCATTATCCCCGTCATCTAGTCTCCAAGATCTTCTCCACCCCTATTCTTTATTGATCTTAACTCTCAATCCAGCCCCGTTTTTCTGAAGATCTTGAAATTCATATTTATATTCTCATCCCTGCATAAACCACCCACACCGCGCACTACCCTACGTTTATTTTGCCCCCTTTAGCTCAGTCTCCCTTCCCCACTAGGGATGGTTCGGCTTGTTTTCAGTCCCCTCAGAGATCAGAAAAGTCGGTCTTCTTTTTATAGATGAGGGGATGGGAGGGAATCCAGATGGGGTTCTAATTTGTTCTATTTTTCTTTTTTCTTTCGACGTTTTTCTCCCATTCCCATCACTTTCATAAATAGTAATATACAATTATAAAATTCATTTTTCATCCGGGGTTTTTAAGTTAGACTTTTCTCAGAGTAAATGTGGTATTTTGGTAGTTGTAGCGCGCTTGGTGAAGAATGAATGACCAATTGTACTGTTAAATGGGTCGGTGAATGTGTCTAGCTAGGGCTCCTTACTTTTCACAGTCCAGCACCCCTCCCCCTCAAAACTTTGGGCCTCGTGCTCCCCAAAATTTGTAATTTTTGAAATAAAGTTTTATAGTAGAGAGTCACATACAAACCGAGACTCGTGTGCCGCTGATTCCAAAACGGTTAGGTTTTATAGTGGTATGTTGTTGGTGTTTATGTTTAATCTCCCACAATCTAAGTTAATGTATTTGAAAAAGGCAAAGGAGGCAAATGATGTGTGATATAAAACGACGCGCACAAAAAGAACATATAAAACAAAGTGGTACAAACTCAAACATTTATATCTCAACAATACATGCAATGAAATATTTTAAAACATTACAAGTATTCTAATACTGTTCGTCAAATATTCCAGTGTGTGTGTGTGCGTAATTAACACTAATACTACAACATAAAGACTAAATAACAAAAGTGTCCTATGCGTGTTGACTAAGTATTTCTACTGTTTGTTTCTTTTTGTGGTTTGACAAAATTTCTGTGTTTGAGACTGAAAAAGTCTCTCCGACTAAGTATAACAAGGAAGAGAATGGTTGCAGAAAGTATCCATTTTTGTGGCGGTTAACTGCTGGAAGTAAAATGTAAAAAGGAGGACAAGTGTGTTGACTCTGTGAGTTGAAATGGAGAGAGTGAGAGTGTTCTCTCTAGAAGTCACACTGGAAAGAGTGTGTTGACCCTGTAAGTGAAAATGTGAAAGAGAGCTGTGTTGACTCTCCGAGTGAAATTGTGAAAAAGAGCTGTGTTGACCCCCCAAGTGAAATTGTGGAAAAGAGAGTGAGTGTTGGAAGATTAGAGTATTTATAGAAAATTCTTGTCATAGAGTTGGCTCCAAAAACGCGGGAGAAAACTGAAGTTGCAGACGTAGTTTTGAGCACTAACCACGTGGTTCTCCTGGCCAATAAATTCCCGAGACTGATTAGTATACTGACGTCCGCCATCTTTGTTTCGGGAACAAGTGGCATCACGGCCATTTTAAAATATAGGTCTGTAAATCCTATAGTCTCGTCGGCATTCCCCTACTGGGGAGCCTTAGACGACGAGCAATAAATTCAACTCTGCAACGCAGATATAGCCTGAGGAGAAGGTCGTTTGGAACAAAGCAAATATTGTTTTCTTTGATGGGTGGTAAATTTTAATAAGATCGAATTATGAAATGCGATTAATTTCACCACTCAACACCTAAGTGGTTGCGGACCATATTGTTACTTTTACAGGAACATTAAATCCAGTAAGCAAAGTTTAGCATCATTCATTGCAACTTTTGAACTTTCACCTTCCTTGCAATTATAGAATACACATATTTTTAGCCTTAAAATAATCAACTCCAAAAACATACATAACATTCTAGAAGTTTCGGATCAAAATTGCATTCGCATTGAAGTTACATTTTTATATTTTTCAACCAATCAGCTAAAAACATAGAATAAGAACATTCTTGAAAATCTGGATCAGAAACTAATTAACAGAAAATTTTTAGGCTCTAAAACAAATAAGTAAATATACGAATCTGAATGGTCAAGAAATGTCCACGTGCTTAAATTTTAGGACCTACAATAAAACTATTTTTTGATCTCCAAAAGTATAAATAACGAATTTAATCAACCAGGTCATTCAGTCATTCATTCCTTCTACTACGAGAGGTCATGAACGGACAGCAGAGAACCATGCCAAAAGACTCAAAAGGGAAAAGGCATGTGACCTTCTTTTATCCATGCGATAGGTTGTCACCAAAATCATAAGAAAACACACTTGCGGACAATGAAAGCAAAGGCCCATACTTACGTTCCATCACTCATATACACACACACGTACATACCCATGTATGTAAGTAAAGACAAAATTTTTATCCTTCTTACTTTGGCCAACTATGGACCCATTTATTTGATAGACTTTACTAATATGTAAATACACACACACACACACACACACGGGCGAACAACCCTATTTCATTCAACTGGCCATAACTGTATTTATCATTATTTCTATTCCTATTTTGTTATGATTATTAAATTGTTTGTTTCTTAATGTTCATTGTTGTAATATTCCATTTGTTTACGTGCTTGTAAAATTTGTGTTGTATTTGTGGTGGAACTAAACGTGAAAGTAATACCCGTAAAATAGGGACGAGAACTCACTCACACTCACTCACTACAAATTGGAGAGTAACATATCCACAGAAACAATTACATGTACCCACTACACAATCATCCAGTTAAAATTTAACAAAATAGCATTCTTTTTGTATTTGTTGACTTTTTACAGAATATTTTAACAAAATGTAAAAATCTAAACGTAGAAAATCATTTAGAACGTCAAGATTAACAATTAAATTGTTATTTGAATTAGAAATTAAGTCTTATTTATTTTTAGTGCTCACTGTATTCTATTTTTAATCATCCCTTCCCCCCCCCCAAAAAAAAGAAAAAATATGACAGACAAGCGTATGGTTGCAAGGAAAGGGCAAAACACAAAGTTGCAAATAAAACAAGAAGACAAGTGAAAAATTTTAATTTAAAATTCAAAAATTAAATTTAGAATATTAACAAACAAGAAACAAAAGGTTCAAACAAGTGTGTTGGCGAATATAAATATTTTTTGTGAAATTAGAAGGAAACTGTTCGTAGTTGTATTGATAGGAACGAGTTAGTTTTAGGAAAACGTGTGGAATGGTATTGAAAATCGAGGAATAAAATATCCAATATTTGTGTTGGTAGGGGCGAGTCACAGATTTACGTGGTCAACAAAAGTTTATGTCGATAGAAACGCCGGCGTTAGAAAGGTGTAATGTAAGTGGGGTGATGATTCTCGAGTCATGTGGCTTCCATCAAAGAGGGTTAAAACGAATTCATGTGATGTTGAAGGCATTGCGGTCGATGTTCTGTCTCGAGGTCTCAGAGCCGATATTTGTCGTTGCCTCTCACCTGACAAGACTTGACCCGAAAGTCGATTAAAGTGGGGATTAGGGGAGGTTAGGCTCGAGCCCTGGTGACTATGTAGCATTTTTTAAACTTTAGTTGACCATTTTATAATCGCATTTGGGTCGAATCGACTCTAAAAATCTGATTGGGTGGGGGAAAAATAAAAGAAAAGAAAAGGATCTTTTAAATTGTAAATATAAAGTTACATTTCTACTGGATGGATGTGGGGAGCCTACGGGTGCAGCGACGTGTTTTATTCATTTTGGTTTCGGTCATTGTCTTGACCACATTCGGCTTTTGAAATGTCCGCTTGTAGTGTTTGATTTGTTTGTTTATTTATTGTTTTTGCTTCTGAGTTAGTTTGGAATGTATTAGGAAATCAGAAGGGATTTCTGTATATAACAGAGGAAAAAAAGATGTTCAAATTTTGTTCAAAAGTTTATTTTAACGTTAACATTTTTGTGCAATTCGGTAAAACTTAAAAGAAAAGTTGGATAATTTTATAACACTTAAATATTTTTTTACTCTAAATTGAATCGGAGATGTATAATTTTGATAAGTTGTTTACATTTTTAAAATGCTATGTCGTAAATATTTGCATAGAAAATTTCTAAAGCACTTCTGACTGGTACCAGTTTTGCAACATGCATATTTAATTATTATCTTGATTTTTATTTGGACGAATAACTTTTCGTGGTTTCCTTATAGAAAAAAATTCTCTATCTAGGGAATATATTTAAGTTGCTCCCACTCTATAAACATTACTGTTATCTCTTCCACTTCCTAAATAAAGAAAAAAATTCAGCAAGCCGTTTTAAATACATAAAAAAGTCGCCGCCGTTAAAATTCAGAAGACAATGCTTAGAACAGAATTTATATTACAAACAAAACCAGCGTGAAAGCTTTCCTTTCTTAGCATAAATTTCGGCCTTTTTCCGTTATCGGCCCGGGAACGCTCGTGAAAGTGCGGGTTTATCGCAGTAACATAGATACATAAGTACTTATTAGGCTCATATTGCACTAAGTGACCCGATAACCAGCAAAGTTCAGCAGAGTTCGAGCCTCAGATCGTGCCTGATATCCTTTCCGTTGTTGTGAGTTCAAAATTTTTTTGGACGTTGTAAACATGGTGTCACGTGGAGTGTTTGAACGTCATGTTGGGTATTGTAACTATGGTGCCACGTAAGGTGTTTAAACGCCATGCAGATTAAACGTGACTTCAGTTGTCCTACTTAATTATATTTTATTTTTTATTTTTTTAATTTATTTTTAAACTTAAATATGTATTTAGAATATGCATGTTAATTAATTATATATTCAGGATTTAATTCTAACCTAATGTTAATCTGAGTGTGTAACTTAGCTATTATTGCGGAGACAATAAGCATGTCGACCCCGCAAATGAATTAAGTTTAATGCGTGTGAGTAAGTGACAGCCAAAGACAATGAAGGAACAAAAGCGTGGTAACAAATATAACAAGTGACAATTTATTGTCAGATCTACAAACGTGTGTAAAGTCCGTGATGGTCGTATTCAGTCTTCAGCTAGGATGGTAACGTTGATAGCTGGTATGGTTGAAACGTAGATGAGCGAAGCTGGGTGTTAGTTGCAGGTAGCTGGCGTAGGTCGTGGTTGATAGATCAATATTCCCGGTTTTGACGGTACGTTGGGTTAACCGAGTTTGTGTCGATCCGGTTACTAGCTCGTACTGCGAGTCGTACGTGAGCCATGTCAACACCTGGCTCACGTACGACTCGCAGTACGAGCTAGTAATGATAGGGCAGTCCGTAACAGCGAGTCGTACGTGGACTGCGTGGTACCTTGCAGGAGCGTCGAGGTCGAGTTTGGTGTTGGCGGCTTGGTCGTGTAGTGTCGGGCAAGTTGGGGACTAAGACTGAGCTGGGTCTTAGTACTACGGACCAAGGGAAAGGTCGGATAGACTGTGGTTAAGGTTTGCCAGACCTTAGTACAGACGATATCGAGAGAACGAGTCGGAGAAGCTAGGGCTTTGTCGTGCGGGCGTATCGAGACAATAGCTGAGGCTTTGCCGTGTCAAAGCCGTGCGGACGATAGCTATGGCTAGGTCGCGCCAAAGCTGTGCGGACGTATCGGACGCTAGTTAAGGTTTTGCCGTCTCAAAGCCGTGAAGACATATCGGACGGGAGCGAAAGTTTTGCCGTGTCAAAGGCGTACGGACATATCGGACGGGAGCTAAGGCCAAAGCTCTGCACAAACGAGCAGACAGGCCGAGGTTAAGATTGGCGTTATCTTAGCAATGTGCAGATAGTGAAGCGGTAGCTAAAGGCTAAACCGTACCTTTAGCGCTGCGCAGCCAGTCAGACGAGCGGAACCGAGCGAAGGTTAAGACCGGCTGGTCTTAGACTCCGTCTTCGTATTTGCCTCCAGGCCGTCTATTTCGGCGAGCCAATAAAGACTGCCAGAGATACTCCGACCCGCAGACGGTGACCTCTTATGGCCCTTAAAAGGACCGTTTGTGCTTAAATGTGTGATGGTAAAGGCGAATGAACCACGTGACGTAGGATTCGAGCCTTTCGGAGACCGCTAAGAGCGGCTCCTGAGAGCATCCGAAGATCTCTGGTTTATTTATCATACGTCCCACCAACGCAAAAATGTGGCACAAGGCAGTTTTTAAGGTGGGTCCGGGCGGAGGCCGATTAAAGTGGGGATAAAGGGGACGGGAAGTTTGGAAACGAGCCGAGACTCGAACCCTGCTGGTCTATGCTGCTCATCACAAGGCCGTTTTTAAGGTTGGTCTGGTCGCAGGGCCGAAGCCCACACGCGTTCGAAAGGTCAAAATAACCATCGACCTCCTTAGCATTCCCCTTTATGGAGCGACTCAGGCGCCAGGCAATACCCCTCCCCCAAGTGGGTAAAGCCTGGGAGGATGGCCCCCTGAAGCCGGAGGAACTCTCCAGTGCCGAGGCACACCCGGCAGAACCGCCTAGAGGTACAACGTCCCACCGAATGCAGCCCATCAAATAGAGAGGAAATACCCGAAGACCTCTGGTTTATTTATCATACGTCCCACCAACGCACGATTGTGGCACGAGGCCGTTTTTAAGGTGGGTCCGGTCGCAGGGCTGAAGCCCACATTCATCAGGTCAGGCCAAAAATACCCTCGGCCCCGTCGGCATATCCCTTTTTAGGAGCGCTTCAAGCGCCAGGCCATAAACTTACCACCACGTAGGAGTAAAAGCCTGGGGGATGGCCCCCTGAGGCCGGAGAATCTATCCAGTGCCGAGGCACACCCGGCAGAACCGCCCAAATATTAAACGGCCTACCGAATGCAACCCAACAACTGAAGAGGAAAGATCCGAAGATCTCTGATTATTTATCATACGTCCCCCTAACGCATGAATGTGGCACAGGGCTGTTTATCAGGTGGACCCGGTCACAGGGCCGAAGCCCACACGCGTCCGTAAAGATCAAAAATACCTTTGACCCCGTCAGCATTCTCATTTTTGGCAATCCTCAGGCGCCAGGCTATAAACCTACCCACCTCGTAGGGAGTAAAATCCTGGGGGGATGGCCCCCTGAGGCCGGAGAAACTCTCCAGTGCCGAGGCACACCCGGCAGAACCGCCCAGATATTAAACGGCCTACCGAATGCAACCCAACAACTGAAGAGGAAAGATCTGAAGATCTCTGATTATTTATCACACGTCCCTCTAACGCACGAATGTGGCACAAGGCCGTTTATCAGGTGGACCCGGTCACAGGGCCGAAGCCCACACGCGTCCGTAAAGGTCAAAAATACCTTTGACCCCATCAGCATTCTCATTTTTGGCAATCCTCAGGCGCCAGGCAATAAACCTACCCACCTCGTAGGGAGTAAAATCCTGGGGGGATGGCCCCCTGAGGCCAGAGGAACTCTCCAGTGCCGAGGCACACCCGGCAGAACCGCCTAGAGATAAAACGGCCTACCGAATGCAACCTAACAACTTAAGTAGAAAGATCCGAGCATCTCTGATTATTTATCATACGTCCCACCAACGCACGAATGTGGCATAAAGCCGTTTTTCAGGTGGGTCCGGTCGCAGGGCTGAAGCCCACATTCATCAGGTCAGGTCAAAAATACCCTCGGCCCCGTCGGCATATCCCTTTTTAGGAGCGCCTCAGGCGCCAGGCTATAAACCTACCATCACGTAGGGGGTAAAAGCCTGGGGGATGGCCCCCTGAGGCCGGCGAAACTCTCCAGTGCCGAGGCACACCCGGCAGAACCGCCCAGATATTAAACGGCCTACCGAATGCAACCCAACAACTGAAGAGGAAAGATCCGAAGATCTCTGATTATTTATCATACGTCCCCCTAACGCATGAATGTGGCACAAGGCCGTTTATCAGGTGGACCCGGTCACAGGGCCGAAGCCCACACGCGTCCGTAAAGATCAAAAATACCTTTGACCCCGTCAGCATTCTCATTTTTGGCAATCCTCAGGCGCCAGGCAATAAACCTACTCACCTCCTAGGGAGTAAAATCCTGGGGGGATGGCCCCCTGAGGCCGGAGAAACTCTCCAGTGCCGAGGCACACCCGGCAGAACCGCCCAGATATTAAACGGCCTACCGAATGCAACCCAACAACTGGAGAAGAAAGGTTACACACACCGTAAAAAAGAGTCGGGCAGCGCCACGCTGCCGAGTTACTGTAAATAGAAAGTTACAAAAATGAGCGTAAAGATAAATCACTTCTTCAGCCTGTTGTCGGCTATCAAAGATGATTTAGTTCAATTTTCTAGCGACCTTTCTGACTTAAGTTTTCTGTTATTATGTTAATTTCAAATTTATCTGAAACGAGAGGTCAAGGCCATAACAGCGGCTTCGTCACTTCTGTTCGTAACCGGATGTTGTTTTTCTAGGGCGAGCGAGTAATCCGATGTGTAAGTTAGTGGACAAATTACGACACTAATTATAAAGCCTCCTTAATTCTGAGATTACCAACATCTTCTATTTCAGTGGAAAAATTATCACTATTTTTGCATTTAAATAAATGTTTATTGAATGAGGATACACGTGTATTGAGGTGTTCTTTAATTCTGATGTGTGTGGGGGGTTTATTTGTTTTTCCTTATGGCATTTTAAGCAAATAAATAATAAAAATAAGATAAAATAAAATGAAATTGATAAGGACAGCGGTATATATTGACTGTCCCACCAACTGGACAAGTGTGGCAGAAGCCTTTTTTTAAGGTGGGTCCAGGCGCAGAGTCGTAGCCTAGACGCCTCCGGTGGCCTCGTTGGCATTCTCCTAAAAACGGGCGCCAAGCGATAAACCTAGCCTAAGAGGGTTAGAGCCTGGGGGAGGGGACGGTCCCCTGAGACTCAAGGTATGTCCAGAGACGAGACACACCCGACCAGATCCATGCCGTTGACACCACAGCCGGCCTAAGTGTGTCCCATCAGCTGGATTGAGCTAAAGTTCCCGTCTATGTCGCATGGAGTTTAAACACCCCAAGTAACATCATGATTATAACACCCAACATGGCGTGACACCATGTTTACAACGTCCAAAAAAAAAAAAAAAAAAAAAATTGAACGCACAACATCGTGTTCATTTATAAAAAGTCTCTGACAATAAATTAATTAAACTCAAATAATTGTTATTTCGCATTGCAATAGCTCTCTAAATTAATTCAATAGAATAAAATAGAATAATTTGTGCAATGCTTCAAGCAAATTACAATCTCCTACATATTCATTTGTCGCTGAAAAAAAACAAAAACAAACAATGTACAGCCAACAAAGACTTCCCGTCACGAGTTATCTGTCCTTCGTATAAAAAGATAGTTAAAGAACATTTCTGTTCAGTCTTTAGCAATGTACAAGAAAATTAGACCGAAATGTAATATATTTACCATAAATTTCAGTCATTCGCTTAATTTCACTGAATTGTTATTTTCATCTCATTCTGGACAATAGTCCGGGAAATTTAGATTCGTGTATTTGTTTTTGTTTTACTTTTTGAGGAGATACAGAAATGTGTTGATTCTTACAGCATGAACTTCAATTATAAAGTAAAACTTTCTTTTATTTGGCAAAGTTTTAGTTGCTTATTTTGATAAAATATATGTTAGACTTAAAGTGGTGAAAATATCATCCAAAATTCATTTATCGTTTTATATATTTTAAGGTTCGTATTGTTATATTAGGAAAAATCTGATTTTTTTTACAGCATGAAACTATTTAACAAATAAAAATATATTCAAGCAGCATTTGTTGACAAACGAAAGGCAAAAAAAAATTCATGTAATTTGAACTTTTATTGATGAGAGAACGAAAAAACAGGGAAATGCTTGTGTGACTGAATATATATTTGTGATAGGACGAAAACATGGTTATTTACTCAGTACTCATTAAAATGTCCTTTGGTTAACAGCATGAAAATTGTCATTATATGCTGAGTTATATGGAGAATTAATTGTCGAACAGATGAATTCAAGCCATCCTTCTTAATGTGCCATTCGTGACCACCGAAATATAGAAGGCTTGTTCGAGTGTGATGAAACGTCACAAAAGTAGTCCACGAGGTTAGTAAAATAGTCAGTAATCATAATGTAATGAATAATTGTAAGCAAAAAATGGTTTTAGAAAACTTAAAAAAAAACACATTTAAAAAAGAAAGAAACGGTGTTGGATTTTATGCAGAACTTTAATTTATATCAATTTTTAAAAGAATAATTGATACGAAAAAATGTTGTTGCTGAATGTTACATTTTTACTGTAGCAGAAAGAATTTCAAACCATTATTTAGTGCGGGAATTGTTTTGCCATGGGAATATTGAAATCATACATTTCATCCAATGAGAACGACCCATGCCATTCACCCGGGCACACCTCCCCGGGCACCATAAAAAGGCAGCGCTAACCATGCCCCTCTCTCTTTTCTTTTCTCATTCCTCTTGGCTGGCAGCTTGGTAAGACCAGCCGATACGAGAGATAACATTTCTCTCTCTAACTCGGGACGAATCCAACAGCAGATAGGGACTATCCATTTCGAGAGAGCACACTTCAACAATTGTTCCTCTGCATACCTAAGGAGACCATTTCCAGGTCAATTATTTCTCCCTCCTAAACCAAATGGACCCGATGCCTCTGGCTAAGTACTAAACTCCCGCATAACCATTTACAAGTGTTACATTGTCTTCAACTCATGGCATAAGGAAAACTTCCTCTCAAGCAGTCATTAAACTACTAGATTGAAAGCCATCAGTATCTACGCGTTCATTATTTGTTTCCTTTCTATAAAAATAACAAGAGACAACAGAACGATACTATGCCAATTACCATTTATGCCAAAATGGTAATATCATCTGCCCTCTTGTTATATTACATTTCAGTAAATTTTAAAGACTGAAATTCGTTCATTATTTTATTTGTTACAAATTTGAAAACATATTTTTAATCATAATCAATATTGTTTTAATTTGCTTGTTTTTAGTTTAATTTCAATATTAATTCTGTAAGGTTACAATATCGTGATTATTAAGTGATTATTATTCTTATACACTATATAGCAACAACTGAATGATGAATTAGAGAACTACCAAACGATAATTGAATAAATAAACAAACAAATAACAAGTAAATGATAAATGAAATATAAACAACGCCAATACTGTTTATTAACCTTTCCGAAAGCCTTCCCTGGTTGTCTCCCTTTGTATGTTTATTGTGACAGTAGCGTCCGTGGATCGTCTGCGTTGTTCATTATTGTATTTTTGTCTGTTGACATAAAGATTGATATTCAACACAGTCTACGGAGAGCTGTTTCAAATTTCAACCTATTTCTCATTATTGGCGTGGTGGCAGCGTTACGTTACCTACTCTTCCGAGGTCCTTAGATACATTTAAGGTAAGAAAAAATAAAAAAAGAAACATTCCTCTATTCGCTTAGTTAGCATAGACTGCGCCATTTTTACACTTGTGGTGTCGTTGTAAAATCGCTCTTTTGAAATGTCAACAACACGCACCCCAAAACAGTGGTCCTTATCGAAGGACGAGACTATAACATCCTTCGAAGCATGGAGACAAATCTTCAATATTCCCTCTCTTTAGACCCTAATTTCGCTCCGTTTTTGGCTGATGGTTTTACGTGGCAGAAAAAGTCCCCACTCTCGCCTATGCGTGGCTTACGCGATGACACAGAATATGTCTCCGAAAACATAAGACGCACTGCGGCGCAGAAGGTAGTCCACCTTGAGTTGATGCTCGGACAAATTGCAAACTTTTGTCGAATCATTTCCAGAAATACCATCACCAAAAAAATCTACATCTGTGAACCATATATGGTAGACCATTCGCCAACATTTTGAATTTCAGATGACAGGAAGCCACTTTCTGGATTTTTATAACATATGCCTGGAGCCCGGAGAAAGACCAGAAGACCTCTATCAGAGGCTGACCAGTTTCATAGAGGACAACTTAATGAAGCCTGAGGTTCCTATTCGTCATCACGACGAATTCCCGGAAGTAGAGGAGTAACTTTCTCCCACACTGGAAAACTTAATAGTTCTCATCTGGCTTCAACTCATCCACAGAGCCCTTCCATCTTTGGTCAAGCAACAGTATGGAACTGAGTCACACTCAAGAACATTAGCCTCAATCAAACCAGAAATTCCATAGGCACTTGAGAGCTTGTTGGATGAAATACAGTCCTCTCATAACTCTTAGGTACTTCGCACCGCCCTCACAAGAAAACGAAATAAACCTCCAGGGAAACGGCACTCCGTTAAATCAACTAAACCCAAATGCCCACTATGTAAACAGGCTGGACGTTGACCTGTCGACCACTACCTCAGCACATACAAATACGTACCCGAAGACGACAAACAGTACTGGTCAAGAAACATTCGAGCTGCCCACATGGATCATTCAGATACTAATGAGTCTGCTACGGAGGGATTGGAAGATGAATCTCCTGAAGAGGTTTACCAGGAAAGAACCCCTTTCCAAAACGCGACTCTATCAACACGCCGGGTGAGTACCAGGAAGTCGGCACAGATCAAGGTGTTTTATGAACACCATCTCGTTCCCCTAACAATTGATTCGGGTGCTGAGGTAAGCATGATTAGAACATCTTTTGCCAAGTACATAGGTGCTCCTGTCAAAAGGACGACACAAAGAGCGTTACAGGCAGACGAAGTTACCCCTTCTTGGAAAGGAATGACATAGGCATCCGACCACCCAAGAACCAGGTAACAATAGGTGACACTCTCATTATTCGGTATCTACCCGAGGACGTTATAGCTCGACCAACCCACATACGACGAGCACAGGCCCTTATACTCAGGTTTGAACCTACCTCAATAGTAGTTTGGTCGGGAACATCCCCAAAGAACTCTGACAACTAGCACTGACACAAGCACCATCCCTGATACACAAATAAACCTCGTTACTATGAAAACGGTAACGGAAAGACCATCCACACTTAACTCAGATTCGGTTAATCTCGACCCTGACAGAATTCTTCAGGAAATTGATCGCAAGAAATTTCAGGATCTATTTGCTGTCGACGATTCCGTATTTAACCCCAGGTTTGGAGGCTACAATGGGGCAGCCGGTAAATTTGAAGCAAGCATCAACATGGGACCGGTACTCCCTCCACAAAGAAAGGGTAGACTCCCACAGTATTCTAGGGACAAAATAGAGGTATAATAATAATATAATAGAGAAAACAAGAGGATGTAGGTATAATAGTAGAATATGTGAAGCCATCCTTCCTGGTGAAGAAACCAAATGGTGGCTATAGACTTGTATCCGCATTCGAAGATGTGGGTCGATATAGTAAGCCTCAGCCGTCTCTGATGCCTGATACCGAGTCAGTCTTGAGAAGTATAGGTAAATGGAAATATATAATTACTTCAGACCTGACAAGTGCTTTTCACTAAATCCACCTTTCGCGGTCATCCCTGAAATATTGTGGTATCGTCACCCTATTTCGGGGGATACGTGTGTACACACGTTGTGCCATGGGCATGCCAGGATCTGAAACCGCCCTAGAAGAGCTCATGTGTAGCGTCCTTGGGGACTATCTACAGTCGGGGATAGCTGCCAAGGCTGATGATCTCTACCGCGGAGGAGAGACAATAAACGATCTCCTAAACAACTGGGGCCATATCCTTAGAGCCCTAGAAACATGCAGACTCCATTTATCTTCAATTAAGATCACTATATGTCCTCGAACAACAACCATACTTGGTTGGACCTGGTCAGAGGGAAGGATTTCTGCAAGCCAACACAGGATCTCCACATTATCATCATGTAGCAATCCTGAGACTGTGTTTGGTCTGAGGTCCTTTCTTGGGGCATACAAGTTTCTCGGACATGTGATACCAAAGTGTTCAGAAGTTTTATCACCATTAGAGGATGCCATAGCTGGTATGCAATCAAGGGACAAAATTCAGTGGACTGATGAGTTCCGTTACTACTTCACAAAAGCCCAGAGTCAACTGCGCAGTAGCAAAGCTGTTCTGTTACCTATACCAGGGGACGAGTTGTGGATTGTCACGGACGGATCTGTAAGCAAGCGTGGTATTTGCGCCACACTGTATGTTTTACGCAAGGGGAAACCCCACCTGGCTGGTTTCTATTGTACAAAGATAAGAAAATACCAGATAAAATGGCTACCATGCGAGATTGAAGCTTTGGGCATTGCCGCTGCAATAAAATATTTCAGCCCTTATATTATGCAGTCGAAGCACCAGACTCATGTACTCACCGACAGTAAACCTTGTGTGCAGGCGTTCGAAAAATTGAAACGGGGGGAGTTCTCATTCAACCCGAGGGTAGCGACATTTCTATCAATCGCAAGCCGATATCGAACCTCTATCCAACATCTTGCTGGTACTGACAACTTACCGTCAGACTTCGCTAGTCGCAACTTTCCTGACTGTTTCGATCCTCAATGCCAGGTGTGCAAATTTATCAGGCAGACAGTGTCGTGCGCAGTCTATGTGTACAAGATGTGCTTAACAATAAGGTCGGTCTACTATTCACAACCCGATCTGCGTGGCTGGCCATTCAGGCTGACTGTCCTGACCTGCGGAGGACATATGCCCAACTAAAGCAAGGTACGCGCCCATCAAAAAAATTGACTAATGTCAAGGACATAAAACGCTACCTAAGCGTTGCGTCCATCGCAAAAGATGGTCTCCTTGTGGTACGCCATCAGGACCCATTCCAACCCACATCTGAGTGTATTATTATACTGCAGTCTGTGCTCGACGGTTTCCTGACCTCACCACACATCTCATTGGATCATCAGTTGCCAGTGGTGGTAAAACGGCATTTTTATGCTCTGAACTTTAGCAAAGCCATTGCACGTGTAAGTGAAATGTGCCATACACGTGCCTCCCTAAAAAAGTTCCCAGATCAACTGTTACAACAGTCATTCGAGACTCCCACAGAAGTGTTCGGGTGTTCTTATGTTGCAGATGTTTTGAAACGCAACCGTCAGCTTATACTCGTCCCAATGGAGTGTGTGACGTCATACACCAAAACTCGCCTCATACCAGATAAGAGGGTGGCACACTCAGAGAGGCTATCCTGACGATAATCCTGGACTTAAACCCTCTCGACGGGTCCCCGGCGGTAATTCGTGTGGACCCGGCACCAGGATTCATCGCATTGCGAAATGATTAGATAGATTTCGGATTTCGGATTAGCCTGGACATAGGTCGTGTGAAAAATATCAATAAAAACACAGTTGCAGAGAAGGCCATCGGCAAACTGGAGGAGGAGCTATTACGCCAGGTACCCAGTGAGACTAGTGTGTCTGAATTTTCTCTAGCTGTGGCCACATTGCGTCTTAACTCTTGCATCCGCTTCACTGGTTTGTCCGCCCGCGAACTATGGACACAACGGAGCCAGTTTACAAATGAACAAATACCCCTGTTTGACCGGGAAGTAATCAAAACCAAATACGCACTTCGTGAATCTAATCACTTTTCTAGTGCGTTCTCGAAATGGAGAGGTGGAAGGCTACTACAGGAACAGTCTCTACGTGTTGGCGACCTTGTCTATTTGTACTGTGATCGGAACAAGTCGAAGGCTCGAAGCCGTTATATGGTGGTATCAATGGATAGAGAGTGGTGCTATATAAAAAAAGTTTCCGGCAGACAATTCCGGTCAAATTCTTATAAAATAAAGAAAACAGAGTGCTATTGCGTCCCGTGTGACATATCACCTAAAATCATTAACACCCCCGAAAATTGTGACGAGGAGCAGGATGAAAACCAACAGAATGATAGTGTTCCTATTGTTATGTCACCGATCATATCCAAGCCACCCAACCGCAATCACAGTCCGGTTGAACCTACCCTACTTATCGGAACCAGTCACAATCCAGACATTACGGAGGACCAACCACCATGCAGTAGTCCAACATCATCACCTACTCATGACCACCCCAGATATCCTGTTCCTAAAAGGCATATTCCTAAACACCTTCAGGACTATGTACTTTCTTAACGTTTTTGTTTACTTCTTTAATTCCCCTTTCATACCTCATAAACATTCTCTTACTGTTTAAAAAAAATTGAATAAAGTAAACAAATCAAAAAAAAAGAAAGATAAAAAAAAAATGATAAAAATAAAAATAAAAAGTGATTATGTCAATACTGTTAGTTAACCTTTCCGAAAGCCTTCCTTAGTTGTCTCCCTTTGTATGATTATTGTGACAGCAGTGTCTGTGGATCGTCTGCGTTGTTCATTATTGTATTTTTGTCTGTTGAAATAAAGATTGATATTCTACATAGTCTACGGAGAGCTGTTTCTAATTTCAATCTATTTCTCATTATTGGCGTAAGAAACAATAAAGTTAAGTACAAACAAGCAAATAAATTTGATACAAACAATAAAGAGATTTAAAATTCAAATATAATACTTTGAGATAAATAGGTTACAGATAGAAAATTTTAAGGCTGAAATTCGTTCATTATTTTAATTGTTTCAAATTTTAAAACGATTTTTAATAAATAATAATCAGGATTTTTTTGATTTGCATGTTTTTATATCAATTTTAATCATTATTCTGTAAAGTTACAATTTTGTTATCATTAAGTGATTATTACTCAAATACAGCAACAACTGCATTATGAATATGGAAACTATAATTAAGTAAACAAACATATTACAAGTAAATGATGAATAAATAAAAGAATTAAATATAAATAAGAAACAAATAAATTTAATACAAACAAGCAAATAAATTAGATACTGTGGTGATAAAGGAAGGAACTGTATAATCTCCCTTACTTTCTGGGAACAAATTGTTCTCCTTTTGTTTAGTTGACTGGTTAAAGGCCATTTTAGCCGTGACTACCTCTAAACCAGTTCTTAGTCGAATAAAGGTTTTCTTCAAGTTTATCTGACTTCCTCAATCAATTGTAAGCTCTAACATATCACTTATTACAATTTAATCAACTAAGAACCAGAATGGAAAAGTAACTGAAGCCGGAACGACTGGAATTAGACCCATCTAAGCCCGAAGCTGCAGACACGTGGAGACATTGGAAAATGACTTTTAATATCTTCCTCGAGGCCGTCTGTGAAACTCAACAACCTACTTCATGATAGACAGATTGAAATTGAAACTGTTTATCAACCTCCTTTCTCCGGCTATTTTCAAACACATATCTGATATACACGACTACAGTATGGCTATGAATGTTCTTGAAGAAATCTTCGTGAAGCCTAAAAATAGCGTCTTCTGTAGACATTTGTTAGCGACTCGTCGGCAACAAACGGATGAAAGCGTAGACAAGTATCTACAATCCCCAAAAAGACTCGCTAAAGACTGTGATTTTCAGGCTGTTACGGCAACACAAGCGAGGGACAAATGCATCAGAGACGCGTTTATCAATGGAATTACGTCCAACCATATCAGGCAGAGGCTTCTAGAAAATAAAACTCTAGACCTGAATACAGCTTATGACCAGGCTCTCACGCTAGAAATGGCGCAAAGGCAACTAGCGTCATATTCTCAACAGAACTTCCTAACTGCTTCGGTATCTACTGTTCGGACCGAAGAAACTGACGACTGTATATCCGTGTGCGATGAGCAACCTACCGTAGCTGCTGTAATGTCCTTATATCTGAGGTAATGGATACTTGCTAGGTATTGATTATTACCAAGATGAATCGATAAGATGGATGATGATTAAGGACAGAGGGAAGACGAACATCTGCTGCTATGTCTGGTATATTCCTTTATTGACCAAATCCCCCGGATGTAGTAGGGGCCGTAACCCCAGTGGCATCAGATTTTATTTCCCTTTTGTTATTTAGATATTACAATGCTCTTTTTTTCTTCTTTAATAATGATAACAACAATGACAGTAGTAGTAATAATTATCTGGGGAGGGAGTTCATTCAGTCTGTGAAGTGGTTGGGATGCTTGAACCGATGGCTCGGATTCTATGTCGGAGGAGACGTCTGTTAACCTGAATGAGAGAAAAGAAAATGACAATGATTCAGACTATTGTGTACGGGTATGTTTTTTTTTTTGTTAGTGGTCAAATCTTTTGGGTAGCCGTTTTGTTCTGCCTGAACGCCTGAGGTTTAGAGTTGTGTGTTGTGCCTGGTTCTTTTTGGATACTGGTGGTGTTGTCGTATGTGTGTAGCTTTCATCTTCAGATGAGGAGTAATCCAGTTGGTTATGTGTGGGGTTTGTTGTTGGGTTAGGGATTTTTTTTAAGAAACTGGAATTTCTTTTAGTTTGGTTACCCTTGTGTGTGGCGGTGATCATGGATCCCTTTTCTTTATTATAGTCATTGGGTTAGGTTGGTAAAGTGTGAGAGCCTTTGAGGTGTTGTCGCTTTTTATAATGACTGTATCATCCCCCATGAGATCATTGGGTTTCACGTACGTTTTTCTATCAGCGTATTGCTTTATTGTTCTCTTGGCTTCGGTGTCACGCTCCCTTCAGCTATGGGTGTGATCAGGTGTAGCATGCGGTTTTTTATGGTCCGGCCAAATAGCATTGTGGCTGGGGGTGCGCCAGTGGTGCAATGTGGTGTTGTCCGGTAGTCCAGCAGGAATTTGAATAATTCCTGCTTCCATCTTCGACCTTTATCTAGGGCAGTTTTAATAGACTTTTTTTACAGTGCGCATGAAGCGTTCTGTTTCCGCGTTGGTCTGGGGCCATAGGGGTGTTATTCTCCTGTGTCTGAATCCGGTGATGGAGGCATAGGTTTTGAATTCGTGGCCGTTGAATGGTGGGCCATTGTCCGTTTTGAGAGAGACTGGCACGCCAAATTCAGCGAATATCTTGTCTAGGCGGGGTATGACTGATGTTGTTGAGATGGAGTCCAGGATGTCGACAACAACATAGCGTGATTATTCGTCTGTGACAACAAGGAGGTACTTTCCATTTTGGAGGTGTCCAAAGTCAGCACTGACTTCTGCTCCTGGGGCTGCTGGTAGTGAGGACATTTGCAGTGGCTCTCTTGCCGGTTTGTGGGTACTGATCTGGCAGGTGTGGCAGTTCTTGATGTTTTCTTCCACTAGAGGCTGCATGTTTTTGAACCAGACCTTTTCTCGGAGGAAAGCCATGGTTTTCACAATGCCTTGGTGTCCGGCATGTGCTATTTTGGCAGCTCTGTTTTGTAATGCTTCAGGCAGTACTATCCGGCGCCCTTTGAGGATGATGCTATCCTTGTGTGCTAGTGATAGTTCGGCACGATTGGCACGCAGAGTGTGGAATGTTGCTTTGTTTATGCCATCCTCGACACCATGCCATTTGTTGGTAAGGATGGCTTGGATGACGGTGGTGAGTGTCTTGTCTTTTGCCGTTTCCGTTGCAACTTCATCAATTGTCATTGCTTTGGGGGTTGAGGTTGAGAGGATGTAGTTTATATATTCCTCTGCTATTTTTTGTTCTCTGTCGCTTGGTGGTAGTTGCGTTGGATGGCGACTGAGATAGTCAGCTAGGTTATCATGGCCTGGTCTGTATATGACGGTCATGTCATATGGTTGTGTTCTCAAAACCCAGCGTTCAAAGCGTGCTGATAGTTGGGAACGGGTGTTGTTAAAAATGGAAGTTAGGGGTTTGTGATCTGTAAAGACAGTGAATGGGGCTCCAAAGATATATATGTGAAAGTGTTCACACGCCCATGTGATAGCAAGTGCTTCACGTTCTGTTTGGGAGTATCTCTGTTCAACTGCGGATAGAGCACGACTTGCAAATTGTACTATCCGTCCATTTGTGACAGCATGGCAGAAATGCCTACCGGACTGGCACCCGTATGTATTTCAGTGTGTCTATTCGGGTCAAAGTAGGCAAGTGAGCATGCTTTGCTCAGTGCCTCCTTAATGTTTTTTTAGACATTCAGTGTGGCATTCAGTCCAGGACCACTGTGTGTGTTTTTTTTTTTGTTAGTTGACGTAGTTCATGGGTGAGGGTTGCATAGTTTGGAATGAATTCTGCCCCACAGAAGTTAGTCATCCCCAACAAGCTTCTGACTTCTGATACGTTTTTAGGGTCGGGTAGTCCAAGGATTGCTTTTATTTTGAGGTTGCTTGGGCTGATACCTTCATTACCGAAGGTATGTCCAAGGAATTCCAGTGACCTCTTGTTGTACTCACATTTGCTGCTATTTAGGGTGAGTCCTTTTTCGCGAAGTCGTCTGAATATCACATGGAGGTTTTGGTCGTGGTCTTGCTGGTATGATCCGAAGCAGAGGATATCGTCACTGATGTTGATGGCTCCCTTAATCCCTGCAAGTGCTTGACTGATTTCTTCCTGGAATATCTCACTGGCGGAGTTGACACACAAAAAAAGTCTTTTATACCTGTACAGGCCTAGGTGTGTTGCAAAGGTGGTTATATATCGGGGTTCTTCAGCTAGTTCCTATTGGTTATTGCCTTGGTTGAGATCCAATTTGCTGAAAACATTAGCTCCTGATAGAATAGTTTTCAGTTCATTGAGTGTGGGGGTTGGGTGTCGTTTCCTTTTGATAACTTTGTTTGACGCCCTCATGTCGATGCAAATCCTGATTTTATTTTGACCCTTTTTGGGTACTACCATAATAGGATATACCCATGGGATTGGTCCGTCTGCCTTTTCAATCACTCCCAGTTTCTCATCTTTGGCTATTAACTCTTCTATATCTTTCCTTACGTGAAAGGGGACCCTGCGGTATCTCTGAGCGATGGGTGGTATGTTTTCATCTATGTGTAGGTGAACTTTCTTTTCTTTGAGTTTACCTAGGCCATTGAACAGATCTGCATAGTCCTCTAGAAGTTTAAGAGTGGGGAGTGGGATCTGTGCGTCAGGGTTACTGATGTGGTTGACTGGATGAGTGTTTGCTGATAGTAGTTTGAGCCTTTTACATGTTTCCCAGCCGATAATGTTTTTTTCTGGGTTTTTTATTACATGTATGTCCGCTTGGCAGGAGAGGCCTCTAAACTTTAGAAGTGTGCTGAATTGACCAAGGACTGGGGTGGCTTCCTTGACACCGAATCCAGATATTACAGTTTTTGTGGATCGGAGGAGGGGCGTTGGTCTTAGGGATTTGTAATCTGCCTCAGACAAAATGTTTATGGTGGCGCCAGAGTCAGCTAATACATTTGATAGCTATCACCAAAAGATAAGTCGAAGTAGTGAAGGTTTTTTACTTTACCTGTATGGAATACATATTCCGTGTCACTGCCGCTGTTTGAGTTTCGTTGATGGTCCTCAATGCAATCTAGTGGTCGTCGATTAGTTTGAGCTTGTGGGTGTGTGGGGGGGGCGGTTTGTTCTCCGCCGTCTGTCCTCGTCGTTTAGTTTTCTGAAACAGACAGAGGCGAAATGTCCCCATTTCTGGCAATAGGCACACTGGTTCTGGAATGCAGGGCAGTATGTCGGTCCCCGTTCATGTGGGTATTTCCCATTGCAATTTCTGCACCGGTTTTGCTGGGGGCGTTTGCGTGGCCATTGTTGTTCATGCGTGACTTTGTTGGCTACTGCATTAATGGATGTAGTAAGTTTTGTAGTGGAGTTGGCGTCTTCTAAGCGCATCTGTTCCAGATGTTTGGATATGGTTTCCGTCGTTTTGGTGTAGTTTATTAGATCGCCGAGGAGCATGTTTGGGTTCATCAGTCTCTTTTGGCGAACTTTTTCTGAGAAACAGCCTGTTATTAGCTGGGATTTTATTTCTGCATTTTTATCTGTGAAGTGGCATATAGTTGCTGCCTCTTTTAATTCCTGATAAAAGTCCTCTATGTTTGGGGTGTTTTTTTTCGGAATATAAATCGGTTATACTCGGTGTTGTTTTCTGGGTTGAAGTGGTTTTGCACGGCCAGGACGAGATTATCAAAGCCTGTTTCGTTTTTTTCTGGTGTGGTTTGTTCAGACGGTAGTTCGTCAAAAAGATCATTCATCTCTTCTCCAACAAAAGTTAATAGTATTGCCTATTGCCGTTTATCGTCTTCTATGTTGTACGCAGTGAAATAATTTCTCAATCTGTTGACATATTTTATCCATTTCGCTGCTTTGTTTTCTGATTCATAGTCAAATTCTGGGTAATGTGGTAAGGCGGCAATGTTAGTTTTTTTCGGCACGTGGGCGGGTTTGTTCTTTTCTTTTTTTTTGTGGTTTTTGGTGAGTAAATGACTCTTTCTTCGTCGCCAATGTCATGTCCTTATATCTGAGGTAATGGATACTTGCTAGGTATTGATTATTACCAAGATGAATCGATAAGATGGATGATGATTAAGGACAGAGGGAAAACGAACATCTGCTGCTATGCCTGGTATATTCCTTTATTGACCAAATCCCCCGGATGTAGTTGGGGCCGTAACCCCCTGTGGCATCAGAGGTTATTTCCCTTTTGTTATTTAAGATATTACATCTGCTATTTCCGGACAGAAATGTTTCTTTTGTGGAAACCAGAGGCACGACAGGCTCAGATGCTCAGCCAGAAACTCAATTTTCAAAATTGCAAAAAGAAAGGGCATTTCGCTTGTGTCTGCAGATCCCATACGGTGGGTGCTACCAACTACGGTAAGTCCTTGCTTGATTCGTCTACTCTTAACCTCTCAGTTAGTCTCTCTCGTTCATCCATATGTGGAGAAATTAAAGGAGAACCTGTAAAGATACTCGTAGATACAGGAAGCTCAGAAAATTTTATCCACCCCAATAAAGTTAAAAGGCTCGGGTTGGCAGTTATGCAAAGTTCTGAAAGAATTTTAATGGCTAGCAGTTCCCATTCTTCTACTACTCTTGGACATTGCATAGTATCTCTGCACCTGAGAGGTAGAGAATACAAGAATATCAAGTTATCGGTGATGGCTAACCTTTGCTGTGACGTCATTCTAGGACATAGTTTCCTATGCGAACATTCTTATGTAGAAATACCTTTCGGAGGGCCGCTTTCACCTCTTACTGTTTGTAGACTTACCGCCATTAAAAATATCCCCTACCCATCTCTATTTACGAACCTAATCCTGGACTGTCGTCCAATAGCAGTTAAATCCCGGAGACATAGCATACCAGACACTAAATTCATTCAGTCTGATATCTCCCGGATGCTTAATGAAGGCATTATAGAGCCTTCTCAATCTCAATGGCGCGTCCAAACACTTGTAGTATCCCCCGAAAATCACAAAAAGAGACTTGTTGTGGATTACTCCCAGACCATAAATCGGTTCACTCTCCTGGATGCTTATCCTCTTCCGCAGATAGAGGACATGGTAAATGAAATTGCCAGTTACCGAGTATTTAGCACCCTTGACTTAACCAGTATCTATCACCAGGTCACTATTAAATCAGAAGAGCGAAAATTCACTGCATTTGAAGCTGCTGGATCCCTATGCAAATTTTGCCGAATCCAATTCGGAGTGACCAATGGAGTAGCGAGCTTTCAACGGGTTATGGACGACATCATCAGGCGAGATGACCTCAATGGAACCTACGCCTACATCGACAATATTACCATCAGTGGGCAAAATCAGGCTGAACATGACTTAAATCTGAAAGAGTTCATGAATATCGTGGTAAAGTACGTTTTAACACTGAACAAAAATACGTGTCTTTACTCGCTTACCTCCATAGACTTGCTCGGGTATACGATAAGCAAGGGTTCGGTATAACCAGACCCTGATAGACTAAAAGGATTGATGGACTTACCGGTACCTCAAAACCTTCTTTCTCTTCGATGAGCAATGGGGATGTTCTCTTACTACTCTCGGTGGATCCCGAACTTTTGTGAAAAACTACAACCCCAAACAAAAGTTACCCATTATCCTCTCTCCAAGGAATAAGCAGAGGCCTTCAAGTGCCTGAAGCAGGAGATTGCTAAATCGTCCCTGGTAGCTATAGACTCTTCCCTTCCTTTTGAAATCGAAACTGATGCTTCAGAACATGCTATCGCTGCCTCCATTACCCAAAACGGTCGACCTGTAGCTTTCTTTTCAAGAACCCTAACTTCTGCTGAGCAAAAGCACTCGTCAGTCGAAAAATAGACGTACGCTATTGTAGAAGCGATTCGAAAATGGCGACACTTATTACTTGGAAAGCACTTTAAGTTGATCACCGATCAGAAATCCGTCTCGTTCATGCTCAATCCTAAAAGTAAGAGCAAGATAAAAAATGAAAAGATCACAAGATGGAAATTGAAACTTGCTTGTTTCAGTTATGATATAGCATATCGTTCAGGAAAACAGAATGCAGCTGCTGACGCCCTATCCCGGATTTGCTCTTCTGCGGACAAGTTACACGGCTTGCACGAAGATTTATGTCATCCAGGAGTAACCCGAGTGCTACATTTTGTCAGAAGCAAAAATATGCCGTACTCTGTAGAAAATATAAGAGCAGTAGTCCGGACGTGCCAGGTCTCCTCTGAGATTAAGCCTAGATTCATCAGAAGAGCACCTCATACACTCATAAAAGCGAATCAACCCTTTGAGAGATTGAGTATAGACTTCAAGGGACCTTTACCTTCAAGTTCCCGCAATCGCTACTTACTAACTGTGGTTGACGAATACTCTCGTTTTCCTTTCGCTTTCCCTTGTGCCGATGTGGCTGCTGCGACTGTCATTAAACCCCTAACTAATCTATTTTCTGCTTTTGGAAATCCTTCTTTTGTGCACTCAGATCGAGGAACAGATCAGAGGAACTAAAAGGATTCCTACATTCTCGAGGCATCGCTATCAGCCGAACAACTGCTTTTAACCCTCAAGGCAACGGACAAGTCGAGAGATACAACGGCATCATCTGGCAAACGGTGAGTCTGGCTCTCCGATCAAGAAATCTCTCTATGGCTGACTGGGAAAAGGTGCTGGATGTGGCTCTCCATTGCATCCGCTCATTACTTTCCACTTCCACTCACTGTACTCCACATGAACGCCTAATCAATTTCCAAAGAAAATCAGCTCCTGGAGAATCCATACCTACATGGTTAACAAGATCAAAATCGGCTCTTCTGAAACGCCATTTACGTGGAAGTAAATATGAGCCCCTGGTGGAGACTGTTGATATACTCGAAGTCAACCTGAACTATGCTCACGTACGCTTCAATAATGGACGAGAAACAACTGTGTCTTTGCGTTACATAGCTCCTCTTGGTGATGGAATGAACGGAACCAGACCCTATGCCAGGGGACCCCCAAGAACTGGATGTCCCAAACCCGTCTAATACTCCCCCCCTTCTATAGAGTACTATTGAAAACTCTGCTGTAGAGAATTCAGTTCCTCTACTCTTGGATGATTCTCAGAGGACCTTGTCAGAAGACGCTGACTCACTAAATCTTCGATGTCCCAGTAGAACCAGTCGAAAACCTTATTTAACTGAGAACTATCAGCTTTGAACTTTCGTTTTCATTTCTTTTCTGTTTTCAGCTTGATCAAAGGCATCTACGGGACTCATTTAATTGAAGATACCCTTTTGAAAGTCGCTGAACCCTTCCCCTCGACAAATTGACGAAGCCGAATTTTCCTGGGCGGCGGAGAATGAGGTGATAAAGGAAGGAACTGTATAATCTCCCTTACTTTCTGGGAACGAATTGTTTCCCCTTTGTTTAGTTGACCGGTGAAAGGCCATTTTAGCCGTGACTACTTCTAACAGCAGTTCTTAGTTGAATAAAGCTTTCCTTCAAGCTTATCTGACTTCTTCAATTAATTGCAAGCTCTAACATATCACTTATTACAGATACAAACTATAAAGAGATTTAAAAATCAAATAATACTTATAGAAAAATAGGTTATAGATACAACGTTTAGCTAAATGTTTGAATTTTTTTTTTTTTTGCTTAACTTGTTATTTTTAATATTATTTTCTTTAGAACAAAAATTATTTAAAAGAGCATTTGTAGAGCTCAAGACAAACATTCTTTTATTTTTTCTATACTGAGACCCTCATCACAAGTGTCAACATTAAAAAGAAGCTCATAATCTGCCAAAACATTCAATGTTATATGCATGGCTAATTTTCTTTGATTTACTGAATGAAGAAACGAATGATATTTTATCAGTTTATCACTAACTATATGATTAGATATCACAAAATTTGTAGTTGTATAATTATGATATAAGAGAGAACCCATATTAATCCCCCGAAAATAGCTGTTTATTTCAGGTATTTCTTCTAAATTATCTATTCCAGATATTAGATCTTTGCAACTATTTTATTCAATTTTTTTAAAAACTACATAACAGCGATGTTATAACTTTCATAAAAAAGAGTTGTGGTTCTTGCCTACGTGATTTTCCCATTTGCATGCGTTCTTTTTATTCTTATATAGATACGTGGTGCCTTCAATAAGTTTCCAGACTTTTTTGTACAGGCATTCAAAATTGTCGTAGACTCTTGAAAATTCAGTATGTTATTGCTATACATCTTATGAGATGACTGACCAATTTTTATGACCAATTTCAGGTTCAAATGAACAGCTACAGCAGGAAATGGAATACACCCTACTAAAGCCTAATTGTCACAGCTGGTGAATTTCAAAAATGCAATCTGGACGTGAGGACACTTTAGAAGAACGATATGCTATAAAATTCTGTTTTAAACTTGGAAAAAATGCCACAGAAACGTATGGAATGCTTCAGACTGCTTTTGGAGCATCTTGCATGAATCGAGCATCAGTTTTTGAGTGGCATAAGAGATTCAAGGAAGGCAAGGAATCTGTGAGAGATGATGAGAGGCGTGGGAGGAGTAAGGAAGTCAATAGACTAGATTTGATTGGTCAAAGGGTTAGGGTTAGGGTTACTATGATGAGGTTTTAAGGGAGTTCAGGAAGAGATTCCGTCGGAAGAGGCTAGCACTCTTCAAATCGGGTAAGTGGCATTTCTGTTAAAGAAAGAGTTAAATCAAGTTAGATAACCCAAGCAGTTGTTTTGTATAACTCTCCTTTTTGTAACATAAAATAAACATTCTATTCTCTTTTTCAAGAAGCACACGTGTTTTATTTTCCTTCGTCTAATCTCGCTTTACATATCCTTATGGCAACTTCAACAGGTTATAGGCCTAGCAGAAGAGATAATGGAAGTTGGTGGAGCAGGTTATTATTTGACGGAGATGAGACCAAATATGAAATTTGGGAAACGAAGTTCTTAGGATACCTCCACACATTAGGTAAAAACCTTAACGGAGACGAAACAGATATGGAAAGGAATGAGGAAGTATATAACAAACTAATACAATTCCTGGATGACAAAAGCCTGTCCCTTATCATGAGAGAAGCCTCGGACAATGGAAGAGAAGCTCTGAGGATATTGCGTGACCATTACGCAGGTAAGGGAAAACCAAGAATTATTTCTTTATATACCGAATTAACGTCACTAAGAAAGGAACAGAATGAAGGTGCTACCAACTATATCATTAGAACAGAAGCAATATTAACGACACTAAGAAATGCCGGAGAAACATTAAGCGATGGTTTAATAATCGCCATGGTTCTAAAAGGACTACTTAGAACATTTAATGCTTTTTCGATATATGTAACTCATAGCAGTAAGGAGCTAACGTTCACTGAATTCAAAATGCAACTTCGAAGTTTCGAGGATACGGATAAATATCATCGAAACTCAAATGATGACAATATTATGAAATTAACCAATTCATTTTCAAAAATGAGTAACGAAGTTTCGTGTTATAAGTGTAATGGAAAAGGGCATATAGCAAAAATATGCCCAAACAATTTCAAGAAAAATAAAAAGAGGTGTAACTACTGCAAAAGTCAGACCCATGTGAGGGAGTCATGCCGCTATAAAAAGCGAGATACCATCAAAGCAGCAGCAGAAGATACTTCATTTGTTTTTAAAATAAATGACCGACCACAGTTAACCGTTGAAAGCGAGAGAATTATGGTTGTTACGGGGAATACCTCACACATTATAAAGAATATTGATTCAAAAATTTTGATGACTCATTCCAACCTGATAACCATTTTATAGAACTGGATGACGGTACCAAGACGAATGGGGTCGCTTTAAAACGAGGTGACGCTGAGATATGCCTGGTGAATGCAAATGGAAACAAAGAGTCAGTCACCTTAAAAGAGGCATTATTTATACCCTTCTACCCACGGCAAACGGGGCGGCTATAACATTTAAGAAGAACAAGAATGAGCTGATTCATAAAAATGGAACAAAATTTAATATATTCGTCAACAACAGGCTATATTATTTAATGTCTTCAACGAACAAATCGGAAGACAGTTGCCAGGGCAGCTATGATATAAATATTGGCATAGGATACTTGGTCATTGCAACTACGATGACAGAAAATTGCCAAATGTGGTTAAAGGAATGAAAATTAAAGAAAAAATAGGCACTCTAAACAAGAACTGTGAAATCTGTATCCAGGGATTTTTTTCTCAGAGCAGAAATAGACAACCTGACAGACGTGCAGCATCTACCTTTGGGTGTCCTCGTGGTGTAATGGTTAAAGCGATGAACTGCGGAATCGTAGTACGCGAGTTCGTACTCCAGTCGCGCTATTACGTTCACTTTCGGGCAAATACCCTTGGGAAAGGTATGAACCCCCTTATTCTCCCTCCAAATATGGGTAAATAGTAGGACGGACTAGGTTCTTCAGCCTTGGTGAGGCAACTAGTCTAGGAGAAGGAAAACTCTGAATTCAAAACCTGTTAAACTCCGCTTAAAAATTGACCTTGTGTCATATCTTGCCCGAGCGGAGGGGTTGGTAAATAGTACCTTTGAATAAATACACACTGACTTAGTTGGCCCTATAGAATCAGCAGACATAAACGGGCACAGATATACAATCACATTTACTGATGATTTTTCCGGTGAAATATTTGTGTACTTTTTAAAAACAAAGAAAGACACTGTATCTGCCTCAAAGAAATTCATCGCTGATACTGCCCCCATGGAAGGATAAAATCCCTAAGATTGTGCCAAAAGGTTTATGGACCTACGCTGTAATGACAGTTGCAGAAACAGATGTTTTAACAACATTTCTAAAACAAACTCCCTACTATATGATAACAGGAAGGAAGCCTGATCTATCAAAGATGAACATCTTCGGGTCAACATGTTATGCATACAAAAACTTAAAAGAGAAGCTAGATCCGAAATGTGAAAAAGGAATATTCGTTGGGTATGACAGAAATAGTCCTGCATATTTAGTCTTTTATCCTGAGGATAACTGAGTAACAGGCAAATAAAATTTATTAGCAACATGACAAATCAGCAGACTCAGACCTATCCAACTGATGAAGATGATAATTACTTCCCCCAGAGGAAGTATGTACAAAACATCCCCAGACCCACAAATTAAGACAACAAAAATACAGGATAATGCACAGACCGAGGAAGATAGGAAGCTTCGACATTACCCCAGTCTGAGGATGATAGTGATCATGCATTGATTAACTTTGACTATTGTTATAAAGCCACATGCAATATACCAAGAACCTATAGAGAAGTAATAGTCTCACACTGCTGGGTTAAGGCGATGCATGAAGATCTGGAATCCCTAAAGGAAGATAATGTTTTTGAATTGACAAATTTACCTGAAGGCAAAAAGACAGTAGGTAGTAAATGGGTCTACACCACTAATGAAAACCCTAATGGATCCAAAATATATAAAGCAAGATTCGTTGCTCGAGGATTCAGCCAGAAAAAGTGTATAGACTATGGAGAAACCTTCTCCCCTACTGCAAACATCACCTCAATACGTATTTTGATGCAAATGGTGGTGTAATATGATCTGATTGTCCACCAGATGGATGTAAAAATGATTTGCATGCACCAATTGACTATGAGATTTTTGTGGAGCAGCCTGAAGGATTTAAAACAAATAAATGAGTCTATAGGCTAAACAAATCTCTATATGGACTGAAGCAATCAGGCAGAAACTGGAACAAAATGTTACATGAATGCCTCATCTGGAATGATTTATACAAAATCCATCAGACCACTGTGTCTATATGTAACAAAATGAGAAATTATTAATCGTATCTTGGGTTGACGATTTAATCATCGCAGCTGACAAAGTTATCTCCCTTAGTAATGTCAAGAAAATGTTGATGTCAGAATTTAAAATGAAAGATCTGGGAAAACTCAACCATTTCATTGGGATAGATTTTCACATAACACAAAGATGTGTTAAAATGAACAAAAAAAAAATACATAGGAAGGGTGTTGGAAAGATTTAATATGTCAAACTGCAAACCAAGAGCAACACCATGCGAACTAAAAATGGATCTTAGTAACAACAGTGACTGTTGATTCAAGAAAATACCGTGAAATTATTGGTAGCCTAATCTACCTAATGACATGTACTCGACCAGATTTGAGTTATGCAGTAGATAAGTTATCACAGTATCTATCAGAGCCACGTCAACAGCATTGGGTAGCAGAAAAACATATCCTAAAGTATTTAAGAGGTACATCCCATAACGAACTGCGTATCTAGAAAAGTAAGGAGTTAGGGATCTTAGCTTACAGCGACGCAGATTGGGCGTCTGATCAGAGGGATCGACGTCGTACAACAGGATTTTGTTTTTATTTAAACAAAGAAAGCTCGCCTATCTCATGGAAGTCAAAGAAACAACCTACAGTTGCACTGTCCACCTGTGAATATGAGTTCATAGCTCTAGCTAAAACAACACAAGAGTTTATATCTAATTTAGCTACTAAATGGAATGGACCCTCACAAGAGATATGAACCTGAAAAATACTTGGAGATAATCAAGGTGCAATCGCTCTAAGGACCCTGCAAATAGACAGAGGTGTAAACATATCGATATAAAGTATTATTTCATCAGAGATACATTACACAAAAAGAAAATAGAGATTATCCAACCACAGAAATGATTGCTGACATAATGAAAAAACCCATGACAAAATTAAAGTTAGAGAGATTCAAAAGACTTTTATTTGGACTTTAAACTCTTTTTGGATTATGCTTTCATAATGGAAATAATCAAAAGTATTAATATGAGAGCATACGGGGGTGTTGAAAAAAGAGGTAAATCAAGTTAGATAACCCAAGCAGTTGTTTTGTATAACTCTCCATTTCCTTTTCAAGAAGCACACGTCTAATCTCGCTTTACATATCCTTATCTTAAGACATGGCAACTTCAACAATTTCCTCCAAGACAATGCACCAGTCCACAACTCCATCCTTGTCACAGACTATTTGAGCAAGATGGGCATCAACACAATTCCCCAGCCTCCCTATAGTACATACCTTACTCCCTGTGACATTTGGTTATTCCCTAAACTCGTAGGGTGTCGTTATGAGACAATTGAGGAGATGAAAGAGGCTGTGACGAAGGTCATTGACACGCTCACACAAGAGGAATTCCATGGTGCCTTGAAGAAGTTGTTGGAACGGCACAACAGGTGCATTGCAGCCGGGGGAGATTATTACTTCGAAGGGGACTAGAGTTTCATGTGTGTACGATCAATAAAAGTGCCCATACGAAAAAACGTCTGGAAACTTATTTGATGATCCTCGTACATTTGGCCTCTCGCCATGTTTGGTTGTTGCTGTGAAGTTCTGCTGAATGAAGTCTTGATAAGGTCTTTCTTCTTCATTATACTACAATTATTCAGCAGAATTTTTCTTATTAATTTCCGCATGGATAAGATTATTCGACTGGACAAGTTTGACGTATCTTCTGCGGACCCCCAGGCTGGCAAGTTCTGGAGACTATGGTATCGTAATTTTACTATTTGTCTACTATTGCTCCGTTAAATCCAGACCAACTCGAAGTCCTTTACTTATACATAAGTGCTACCGTTGCTGACATTATCGAGGGTTGTTCTGGATTCAAACATGCTATTGAATTTCTAAAAGCTGTTTATGACAAGCCTCCTAACGTTATTCATGCTAGACATTTACTTGCTACACGCCTACAACAGGAAAATGAGTCCGTAGACCAGTATCTTCAGGCCTTGAATCGCCTTGCCGATGACTTTTGCTTCAGGGATGTTACTACTACTATTTACAGGGATGAATCTGTCTGCGATGCATTTATACGTGGCCTTCGGTCTTCCGTGATACGTGCCAGACTGCTTGAAACTGATGCGTCGAATCTCCAGGAGACTACACAATGTGCTAGAGCTTTGGAACAAGCTCACCTTCGTGCTGAGTCATATGCCCCTCGTTTGGACCAACCGCTACTGCTACTACTACGACTAAAAATGTGTTTACTGATTCTATCGATGCTGTCGCTGCTACTACTATTAGTAAAAACGTGTTCATTGATTCCGCTGATCCTCGTATGGAGTGCGCGGCCCTTACTACTCATGTCAGGTGTTACAATTGTGAAGGGAAACGTCACTGTCCTGCCCGCGATAAGATATGTCGAAACTGTGGTAAACTCGGCCATTTTGCCAAAGTTTGCCGTTCTACTAAACCGACACCTTCCCGTTCTACCTCGGCTGTTATAGTAGCCGGTGTTAAAGATGGTGATAGGTTCCCCCACCATTACTAAAATTGTTGAATTAAAGGGTAAACGATTAACCACCCTTATAGACACGGGCAGCCCCGATAACTTTATTAGTGCTCGTATTGTTAAATCAATGAACTTTGAAACGGGATTCCGTAATATCCATGGCGTCATCCGCCATTTTCCTCCAACTATCTGAGTATTGTACTGAGAATATTAACTTCAACGGCTACGAGTATAAAGGCATTGACTTCACGGTACTTCCTAATTCTTGTACGGATATTATACTCCGAATGCCCTTCTTAAAAATGCACCGGAGTATTACTATTTTTTTGGACGGGTCTCAGGATATCCTAAAAATCTGCACTTTAACTAAAATCAGTTGTGCTCCCGTTAAAGTATTCTGAAACTTGACCCCTAATTGCAAACCCTTTGCTACTAAATCCCGGAATTACAGTGCTGAGGATACTCAATTCATTAGAAGAGAAATTCTACAATTGCTTGAGGATGATATAATTGAACCAAGCTATTCTCCGTGGCGCGCTCAAATTGTTGTGACTTCTACACCTAATAAAAAGAAACGATTGGTAGTCGATTTCTCCCATACCATTAACCGTTTCACCTTGCTTGATGCATACCCCTTACCACGAATCGAAGATCTTGTAAATCAAATAGCCCAATATCGTATCTTCAGCATAATTGACTTATCTAAAGCATACTACCAGATTGAAATTTGCCCCGAATATCGCCTCTATTTGGCCTTTCAAGCTGGAAATCGTTTATATCAATTTAAACGAATACCCATGGGTGTCACAAAAAGGGTTTCTGCATTTCAACGTTTTATGAATTCTTTTATCTCCGATAACAAATTGTCTGGAACCTTTTCATATTTAGATGACATAACTGTCTGCGGTAAAACCCAGGAGGAGCATGACGTTAACTTGGAGGGTTTCTTAAAACTGCTTCGACATACAACTTCGAAATAAACCGGGGAAAATCAAAGTTTTCACTTCGTTCCATTAACGTGCTTGGTTATAAAATTTGCGATGGAACTCTTCAACCCGATCCTGAGCTGTGATATACCCCTTCGACCGCCCCCAAATACATTAACTTCTTAAAACCAATGCTATTCATGGCCCGTGATTCATCTAGTGGGTCCCGACAGGGGTATCACACATTTCTTTACGGCTACAAGAAATACAACAGAGGGAGGGAGAGAAAAAGAACAAACGAACAATATAGACTTAGGTCAGCTCCAGTGCAAGAAGGGTAGTTTTGTGACACCTTGCATTCCTGTGCATCTGTAGACTATCGCTGGCGTGTATTTTTCGCGAAATTTCTACAAAGTTACTAGGAATGCCAACTCATCTTGACTGGTCTTCTCTCACTGCTTCCTTCTGCTGACCGTTGTCGACTGCATCTCTGCGTCCCTCTTCGCCAACTCACCCTTTCTAGGTTCCTTTACCAACTACCCCTCTGACTTCTCTCGGAACTGCCTTTCCTCCTCTCACTTCCAGTCTCGTCGGAGATCTTGAGTCCAAGCCCTTTGTTTGATTTCGCGCCAAAATAGGCAAAGGGATCGTCTGCTTAGCAGACCACCCACATAGTGTCACAGAGCGTTTGAGACCTCTTTTGTAAATGCCTTCGCCTTCCGACTCTAAATCGTTTAAACGGTGTCTTGGTACATTTGCCTACAACGCCAAATGGATATCTAATTACTCATCTAAAATTCGTCCACTTGTTGAAAATAATCAATTCCCGATGCTTGTCATAGTTGTAAACTCTTTCTAAGGACTCAAGAAGGACATTGCCGAATCTTCTGTAAAGGTTATCGACGATGAATTGCTGATATAAACTCACCTTAAAGGCACTTTCTCCAACAAATTTTGAAAGGCAAAATATTAATTAAGTTCTGCAAATTTTTAATCAATACACTGTTCTGGGATTTTTGACCATAGGAATACAGAAATGTTTGTCTAATTTGCAGAAGTTGCTGAATATATAAACATATTTAATATTTGGTAGATAATAATAAATATAAAAACACCATATAAAGGTTGTAGGCTTCGAAATAAAAACTTTAATCAACTTAGAGTGAATGAAGAAAATTTTAGATTTCTCTCTGTATTTTGTGACTGGTTAGAATCTTAGAATAGCATTTTAAGAAGAAATGGTAAATTAACAAAGGAAACCTTCACTGCTTTGCATCATACAAACCTATGCATTTCTATAACGGGCCAAGTATTGCATAAAAGGATTGAAAATGCAGTACATATTACCTGGCAAATTTCTAACTGATCACCTTGAGGCCAGGTTTGGTCAATACCGGCAACTTAGTGGGGATCAGTATAATATCTCGTTACAGCAAGTGTTTGAGTGTGAAAAAAAATTCGAATGCTATCAGTTTTAAAATTGAGTTTACCATTTAATTAGAAATGCATTAAAATCGATTTAAAAGATTTACAAGAACCAAACTGGGATGAAGTGACAGAGGAGGACAAGTTAGATGTGTACAAATTTAGAATTGATGTTAAAGATGATATCAATAAATGTAGAGAAGTTCTTCCTGTAATACTATTCTTAACAGGTTATCGCTTGTAGTGTAATGAAGAAGAAAGATCTTATCAAGGATTTATTCAGCAGAGCTTCACAGCAACAACCAAACATGGCGAGTGGCCAAATGTATATACATAAAAATAAAAAGAACGCGTGCAAATGGGAAAATCACGTGGGAAAGAACCACAACTCTTTTTTTTATGAAAGTTATAACTCTCCCTGACTTTTATAAATCCCGCCGCTGGACTGGTTTGCGAATCCTGCTAGACCGGCGGAGAAGTAGCCCACCACCGGAATAGTCAGGATACGTTTCAGATTTTTGAGAAGAATGAATCTCAGGATTCTGATTCACTACTTCTGTAGAACTTATATCAAGTGAAGAGGTCGGATTTGCAGAGCTTTCGTCGAGTAGAACGTTTTCAGCAGAATCTTGAGGTCGATCCGAGCGTGGAAAACGTGCCAAATGTCTCAGTGCTACTGAATCTTCCCGACCATCACGATGTCGAATTCTCGCATGTGTAGGGTTGGCTTCGAGAAGTTCCACTACCTCAACAATCGGGTCATACTTGCTCCTGCCACGAAATTGTTTTAATAAAACTTCCCCAGGCTCACAGAGCCAAACAGGTAATGCAGTGACAGTGGAAGAGCGCCTTTCAAAATTGAACATGCGCTCGTGAGGAGTGGCATTAGTGGTGATGCATTGTAGAGAGCGGATAGAACGTAAAACATCCTGCAGAACATCCGGCCAAGCGTTAATGGGTAACCGTTGCGATTTGTTATTGAAACCGATGCCTCAGAAAAGGCCATCGGAGGTACCCTCTTACAAGCTGGAAGACCTGTAAGCGTTCTTTTCTCGGTCGTTAAACCTTTCTGAAACGCAACTTCATATAGTCGAAAAAGAGGCCTATGCCATAGTCGAATGTGTTCGTAAATGGAGAGACCTCATTGCTGGGAAACACTTTACAATTATTACGGATCACCGAGCCGTATCTTTTATGTTTGAACCTGCGAATCGTGGAAAAATTAAAAACGATAAAATTATACAGTGGAAAATGGAGCTTCTTCCCTTTTCATATGATATAAAACACCGTCCTGGCAATGAAAATGTTGCTGATTCATTATCCCGTGCTGCTGCTTCTTCCTTGGAGGAACTAAAATCAATTCATAATTCCTAGAGTACAACGCTTTTGGCATTTTGTAAGGTCACAAAATATGCCATATTTAATCGATGAGGTCCGGCGTGTGACATCCGAATGTATTACTTCCGCAAAAATAAAACCCCGATTCTTTAATTCCCTTAATAATATTCTTATCCGTTCTACTGCTCCGTTTTAGTATCTTTCTGTTGATTACAGAGAACCTATCCCGATGTCTTCATCCGGTTGCCGTTACATACTTACTGTCGACGAATACAGTCGATTTCCTTTTGCTTTCCCTTGTCGTATTGCTCCTCTCAAACTGCGATTCAGTGCCTGATGACTATTTTCTCAATCGTCGGACTTCCCTCGTTTATCCATTCCGACCGAGGAACTTCGTTTATGTCGGGGTAATTCAAACATTTCCTGCTACGGCTTGGGATTGGATCCAGCAACACTACTGCTTATAACCCAAGAGGGAATAGCTAATGTGAGCGCTATAATGGCATTATATGGAACACCATTTTATTAGCTCGGCCATCCCACATGTTACAACACCATCCATAAAACTACGAAAAACCACACTCTGAAGCTGAATTTTTCCCTTTACCATTGCTCCAGCAAACAAAAATACAAGTAAGTCTGTGCTCTAATCACCAGATTTCCCTACCTACTGCTCGTAAGCGTTTCATACAATGTTGTCTTTATTAGGACAGTCTTCTCTTCAAATATAAGGCGTAAGAATGTTTTTGGCAGTGTGTCGTTGTTGGGAAATTCTAACGTTTGTAATTTACATTTTTTTCTTATCCCCCATTCACCTGTTATCTTCTTTTGATTTGTTGAAGCTGCAAAGGAAGGAATGATGGAAAGGAAAGAGGATTGTTTTTAAACTAAGTTTTATTTTCGGGTTTTACAACTATTTTGGAGCCAAAACATTTATCTGAACCAGTAGAAATGGCCGTGCTTCCCGGTCGAGGCGTTTGAGGTATCCCAGGAATCATTTTTGGCAAATTTGAGGGTTCGCCATGTGTGTCTGCATACAGTAGGTATGTGCAGCTGTCACTGCTACGAGCAGGAGACACAATGCGCTGCTAATAAAAAGAAACCATGTCCTATGTTATCTTTTTATTCTCTTATTGTATCGTTGCACCACTTGGATTATAATGAAATGCCAGGGGAAAAAGCTAGATATGAGCTACACACAGATACTGCATGCTGTTTTGAACAAATCTTATTATCAGCACCCTACAAAAAAGCAGTTATATATCCACTCACCTCACATCTCACAAACCATCTAAATAAGACAAATAAGATATACGGAATACTGCTTGAGAAATCAGGACAAACTCATAAGCGAAAATTTCCAATTGACACATGGACTCATCAGTGTTGGTCGACCAGCAAAAACTTTAATCATCTTTGTGCAATCATTAATGCAATCCAATTGCCAAAAGCAGCGACCGATAGGGATGGATGATGAGAAAGAGTCAAGGTAATCCATGCTAACAGTACAAGTTAGGTAATCATATTTATCTGTGAAATGAATTGGTATGATTACATAATGAAAATGTGATTAAATAACATACAAATATAATAATTATATAATAACATAATCTATTAAATGACATATTTTCAAATGTATTTTGATTAGTTTGAATTAACTTACTTGTCATTATTGTTTTTTCTTCTTCTGTCTCTCATAACTTATATGTGTTTACCCAACCCCTTAATCTCAAGCAGGATCCGACACAAGATCAATTTCTAAACAGTTTAACAAGTTTATTTTAGAGTTTTCCTTCTCATAGACTAGTTGCCATGCCAAGTTTAAAGAGCCCAGTAAGGAGAATTGTTGTAATCTAGCTGATTGAGGGAACGATGAACGCACCGGCACGTGACTGTCCAATCGAGTTTCTGAAACTGTTTAATATATTTTTGCGCCTATTTGCTTTGGGAACAAATGAGTTTTGGATCCTATTTTCTCATAAACTTTAAGTCCACGTGGTCCTTGATGACATTTTAAAAATACAAGAGTGTAAATCCTATAATAGTATGTTGGCTGAACTGGATTTCGCTATGGCGTATTTAGACGACATAATCATAAAAAGTGAAACATCTGAGCAGCACAAATTACAAATGAAAGAGGTGTTTAAAAAATTGGCGAATTTGGTTTCAAATTCAGCGTGGATAAATGCAAATTTTCTATGTCAAAAATTAAATACTTGGAGCAAATTAGCGACACAAAAGGTCAAAGACCCGACCTGGAAAGATTTAGTGCGATTCGGAATATGCCCGCCCCTACAAACATTGTAGAATTACAAGCGTTCTTGAGCTTAGCAAATAATCACTAAGTGTGTATAAATAATATGCAAGATTTCCGTGATCCGTTAAATGAACCATAGGAAAAAAGAGAAAAAAATGGAAATAGATTGAAAAATGCCCGGAAGTTTTCCAAAGAAAAAATGTGCTGACGTCAGAGCTATTCCTTACACATTTTGACCCAAAGGCGGAGTTAATTCTCGTGAGTGACGCGAGCAATATCGGTATTGGTACAGTGCTTTTACATGAAGACAAATTAGGGGGCATAAAGGCCCTAATGTATACGAGTAGAAGATTAATTACAGCTGACAAGAATTACAGTAAGATAGAAAAAGAGAGTTTGTCCTTAATATTTGGAATTAAGAAATTTCATAAATTTATTCATGGTCGACAATTTTGATTACAGATTGATCATTGTCAGTTTATCTCAGCTTTTGGTTCTAAAAAAGGAATACCTCCCTCCATATAGCAAATAGATGGCAGCGTTAGGGTAATACCTTGCTAAACAACAACTTTCAGCTTGGTCATATACGTTCAGAAAAGTTGGGCCACGCTGACGGTCTTTGAAGGCTGATACCGAAATACTGCAATACGTTAGAAGATACGATAATTTCGGCTCTGAAGGTCGAAAGTGAAATAAAAGGAGTGTTGGTCAACACAATACGTGAATTATTGGTGATAGCAGAAAAAATAAAGGTAAATGGTTTCTTTGTTTAATGGCATATCAACTCTTTTTAAATAAAGGTAAAGTCAGAAACAGACGACTTTATTAAGAAAATGAAAAACCGTGTGAGATTCAAAGAAAATAGAACAGATCTGCCTTGGTACAATTTTTATTCAATTTGTGACCGGATGTTCACTTCAAACAAAGAGAATATTAAGTGAATTCCATTTGAGGCATCCAAAGATGTCTAGAATAAGATCTGTTGTGTTTTGGCTGGATATGGACAAAAACATTGAAAAGATGGTGTAAAACTGCTGAGGTTGTGTTCTGGTAGTAATCATCATCATCATGTCGTGTCGCCAGCACGGATATCCCTGATCCTCTCTCGCCACTTCTCCATATCATTCATCGCTTTTGGCAGGTCTTCAGGGTTACATCCCGTATCCTCACATAGCTGTTGCATGTATGTTCGAGCTGGTCATCCTGCTTTTGCTTGGCCATATGCGGGGGTCCATAGGAGTACATCACTGATAAGTTCGTCCTTGTTTCTCCAGCAGTGTCCTGCGTGTCTGGTTCGTCTAACTTGTATAGTTTTCGTGATGGGAGGCAAGTGGCCGTATAGTTGGTGTCTTGTGGGGTGTTGCCGCCAGGACTTGTTCAATATTGCTCTCAACATTCTTGTGTTATTGCCGTCTAGTTTCTTCTTCAGCCGTTTAGTTGGCGTCCAAGTAGTGCATCCATGTAGCAGTATCGATACGACCGCTGCCTGGAAGAAACTGCGTTTCATTTTATCGGTCAGGTCTGATTTCCATATGATCGAGAGTCTATCGATAGCTGTCCATGCTTTCATTAGTCGTGTGTCGATGTCTTTTTCGGTTGATGAGACGCTACTTCCTTGGTAGGTGAATTTGTCTACTAGTTACAGAGAGGCTCCGTCTAGTGTGGTAATGTCGCCTGTTTGGTTGAAACACATATATTCAGTTTTGTGTGCATTGACATGGAAGCCGATGCCCGCGGCGGCTCGTGCCAAACTATGCAGTAGTGTCTCGGCTTGGTTAGGCGTATTCGCCAGTAACGCTATGTCATCGGCGTAGTCGGCGTCGGTAATTGTTTTTGCGGGGTACCTTCTGTTTCTTTTCTTCGTCAGCTCGAAGCCATTTTCTCTGATTTTGTCGATCGAAGTTCTAAGAACGTAGTCTAGACAGATGATAAAGAGGTCACCCCCAAATAAAGTCAAACTTGAGGCAATTATACGTCATGGTCTAGATTGCATATTGATTTTGCGAGACCACTTAATGGGTCATATTATTTTGTAGTAGTGGATAGTTTTAGCAAATGGTCAAAAATTTTACAGTGCTAAGAAACAACTTCTACGGTGACTATTAAAAGTCACCGTAGAAGTTGTTTCTTAGCACTGTAAAATTTCTTGCATGAACTGTTCGCAAAGTATGGTTTTTCAGATAAAACTATTTCTGATAATGCAAGTCAGTTCTCTGCAGGCGAATTCAGAAAGTTTTGCGAAGCTTTCGCAATCTAGCATATTACCCCTCTTGCATATCACCGTGAAAGTAATGGCCTTGAGGAAAGGTTGGTAGACACATTCAAAAAGGCACTGAAGAAATCAGGTGTGGATAATTAGTAAGAAATAATACAGCGATTCCTGCGGGTGTATCAGGTAACACCATATAGAAGTACTATGTCGAACATGTCCCCTGCTAAGCTGATGTTTGATAGTAAAATAAAAAAGAAGTGCTACAATAAGCTGGACAACAAAACTAAGGCATTTAAGGTTGGAGATAAGGTGTTCTTTAAGTTATATTGGAAAGGTAAATGTTTTTGGCAGGAGAGTGTGATCATGGTGTGATCATTTATTTACGTGGTACGCAGTTTAAAATGGAAAGGTAAGCACCATTATTAATCAGTTGCGACGAAGATATGCAAAAGACCAAACAAGGTAAACGGAGGTGCTGTATGACCTATTCGAAGTGCCAATCCCACAAAGTATGACTACAGAAGAAAGACGTTCGACAAAAAAGAAAATAAATCATACAGAATTGTTGAACGTCAACCCCAAAAGAAAAAAGTATATTTCCAGTAGGAAATAAAACTCAAGAGGGAGGTGTTGTGGACTAGTCTTTCGTACCTTTTCTGGTTATAGTTAAACTGGTCCACGACTACTTGTTTATTGCTCGAGCAGCGGAGACAAGACATACAGAGACCTGTACGTGAATCGTCTATGCAATACCAGTTCTTAGCACTCTGCTGCGAACTACTTATTCGCACTGTGACGCGAAAAATTTACTTTTATCCCAGAACGGGGTTTTATTTTCGCACGTGTGAAGACAGGGCAGGTTGGCACTTGATCCCTTGTAGAATAAGTCCTCGTTCAGAGTTTTTCTTTCTCAGGCATATAAGAACTGGCATATTATGTGGGGGATCAATTTAGGGCTAGACTGACCGCCGCTGGCAAGGGTTTCCAAATTTCACACAATACACACACCCACCAAGGCCACTAGTCTTCCTCCCCTAGACGATGGAAGATATGGACCTCTAGGTTTAGTCGTAATAATATTAATTAGTGTAGTCGGCAATTCCGGTTTCCCGTATAAGAATTTAAAGGAATTAATAGGACAATTTTAAGCAAGATAACATAAGGCGAATAGAAGCTGGAAAAGAAACATGAAAATAACAAATTCGTAGCAGACGCTGCAAATAACAACTTAGACCACGTGGGAACATTAAAATATATCAATCTTTTACTACGCATAGATATACATCTTCAACGTGTCAAATATATAATAAATGAACAGTCCATGAACATAAATGTCTTTCTTCTTTTTTTTTTCATTTTCCTTCAAATTGAGAGAGAGAGAGAGAGAGGGTATATAAAATTGGGTATAAGGAGAAACAGTCCCAAGGGTACTTATCTTATTTAGATGGATTCCTGTGGAGAATCTTTCCTCTTTTACGGGCTAATAGACTTTATGCTATTTTTAACACTGGCTTGAAGAAAATGGCTTCTTCGTGTCCGAGATATTCTTCGTCTTCTTTTACCCGGAGTACTTGGCTTTGGTTTTGTCCCCTACGAACCCTGTCCAACAACTAACTTTTTTACGATCTATTTCCGCTGACGGGAAGGAGTCCCCACTTCCGTTTTAGGGTCCCAGCCAATCGTTTGGCTTCTACCTTCTTCCTTCCCGTGTCAGGCGACCCGAGTGAGGTCACCAAGTATAAACATCTGTTGGTATCCCCTCTGTGACCTACATTCTTTCTTAACGGTCATTCTCTGGTGGCTTGCTACTGTTAATTCAAACAAGAGGATAGTAGTAATCATATTTCTATCTTCTCAATGGAACACCACGTGACAGCACGTACTAACATTCAAGGTTCTGGTTTACAACAACATATACATATACATAATCAAGTTGTGTCCATTTCAACAAATGAAATATAAAAATCTTTTGGCCCTTCAGTTTATATAAATGTCCACATTGCGTGTTTATAATATACTGGAAAGGTTGGTAGTACTAGTTATAAGATTTATAAAGGACTTTTGAAGCAAGTGTTACTTATAAAATGGTATGTCACTGTAGTAAAGTAGGAGCGAGGGGTCCTAACATTTGATGCTAAGCGTCCTCGGTGATTTGTTCTTTCACGGTCGCCATTTGCAATTCTGTCACTGCGCATTGGTGGAACAAGCCCTATTAAAACCATCGGTAATTTGCATGCGAGAGTACGTAGCTCAATAAAAAGCACTCCACGTAAACGGAGCACCATCGGGAGTTTGCAGCAAGACTAACAAGATGGTGGATTTGTTGGTGAAGTCAACTGTTGCAACTTACCGTCACAATTTAGTGTAACGAGTTACTGTAACAATATGTAGCTTAATATTGTTGTAGAGGAGACTTCTGAGTAATTGATAAAAGGTTAATGCTGAAATGAAATATAAATAAAACATGCAAACAGAAAAGAAATCATAGGAGGTGAGTTCAACAGTCAATGTTTTTATGTGCTTATATATATTTTTGGTAATAAACAATAATTTACAAATGTTTTCATGATTGTATTAATTTTGTATGTGTATAGAGTACATAAATGTTTTTAGTATTCTTTAAGGATAAAACTTTGTAATCAATGTGAAATCTGGGACTGATATTTTCGTTCAGCGATTGGAGTAACAGGGAAATACATTAGGCCAATTCTCTTTTTTGGAAATGATGACACACTTAGGTCTTTTTTGGATTTGTGTAATTCTATTTTTAGATGTGATGAAACACCTTGGCTTGGAGACCTTCACAAAAGCATAAATATTTGTTTATAATCAGATAGAAGTATCAATTTGTAGAAGAAAATTACGCTTGATTTTGTCTGCTTAAAAGTGAAATAAAAAATTCTTCATCCAAAGTAGAGAAGATCTTTAATATTATTTAATTTAGATGATGATGGCATTGTTATGTACTGTGTAAATCAGTTAAGGTAACTTGTATGATAAGAAAAAAAAATTCCTCCCCTATATATAGATACACATTTGAACAGTCAAAGTATTTTCAAATTCATATACAAATATCCAATACTTTCACCATGCTGAATGAAAACTAATTTGATAGTTCGGGGTTATAAGTCGATCCTGCTGATATATGAAATAAACCACAACAGCTATGGCAAGGAAGATAAAGACAGTTCTTGGTGACAGTGAGCCCGGATGATACTTGAACAGATTTTTAGTGCAGCTCTGTGGCGAGGTAGTCAACAGATGGCTAGAGAGGTAGATGTATCTGCTCACAGAAGCTAGTTGATATCCTGGGGGTGAAAGCGGCAGTTAAACTGGTGTTTGGTTGGTATTAGCTATAAAAAAGTTAATGAAGTTGTCATTGGAATGAGCAGTATCCTTTGCTCGTGGGCCGGTGTCATTAGTGCATAAAGCTAGCGGTTCGTAGGCTAGGGAATATAGCTTGAAATATAGCAACGGGTTTCGGCACTGGGCATGAACAATCTGAACTCCGGATATCACTGCCTCAAGCTGGCTGGTTGTTAAGGCTGCTAATCGGACATCGTCATGGTTAGTATCACTCTGCACTGTTGTTGACTTGTCCTGAAAAGGGCTGCTGTTGGTAAGATAAGTACCCTGATGAGGACAATAGTAGTGTGACAAGATAGGTGTCCTGAAAAGGAAAGTTTGTTGTAGGGGGAAGAGGAGTGCTCTAAAAAGCCCAGTATTAGTATTGGGCATGACCAGGGGAAGTAGGCATGAGCTGCTGGACGGAAGCGGGAATGGCTGGAACAGGACCACAGTCTGATCCTCTTCACCAGAGGCTGGGCAGGGCCATTGGAAAGTCTGATTTTGGGCAGCTTATTTATACCGAGACCATGCAGAGTTTTGCTAGACTTCTGGTGGTTAAAAAAAACAACAAAAAAAAAACAGTAAATAAGAATATATGGAGTCGCTTTAGGCTACGGCAGGGTTGAAGACTATCCAGACTAAAATTGTGTGGCATTGCCTGGAAGAAACATAGACGACGTGAAGAAATGATGACAAGTTCCCTTCAGGAAAAGTAAAACGTCAGATGTGGAGGCCACAAAAATACCCCTTACTTTATTATCAATGTTGCGACCTCCCGCTGAACCAGTCTCAAAAGCTGGAAGACAGGGAGTGGTATTCTCAAATTGATGAAAGAAAGAACTAATATTTAGTAATTCATAGCTCTCCTCCAATGGAAGGAGGCAGTTTTGTTAGCCTCAAATTTAAGTTGTTCTTTGTTGCTCTACTGGTGACTTATTAACCGACAATTTTCAAGAATCCCTCTCGTATGTGTCCATTTCTTGCACATACTGTGAAAGCTCTTACGATTAGTCCTTTATTGTCAGTTACACAGCCAACCACCAGGATCACATTTAGTGGAAGGTGGCCACTACATTACAACTATCCAGGGATTATTCCGTCTCAACAATTTCAATTTCTCAATCACAACTCTTTTCTTTCAGGAAGCTTCCTTTGGATAACATCTCTCAGAGACGGATATTGGTATTTCCGCCATCTGCTAGATGGTGTTCTTCACCCTCTAGCTTCACAAGATAGTATCATCATCGTCCACCGTTGTTGGGTGTGGAGAGATCCATGGCATTTCCTTAAAACCACTGGAAAGTACTTCAAAACATCTTGTTCCCGCTCAACATCACTGGCTGATTTTTTTGATTTGATCAATATTCTTTGTCACTTTATCTCGAGAAATCAAGAGGCCAAACCATCTGAATAATGTTCTGGATATTCATTTGCAATCACATACTAGAACTTTCTTTCCCATTGTGAATTGACACAGTAATTTTTGATAACCCCAAGAAAAAATTGTTAGCAACCCAGTTTCAAGACATCAAGTCAATAAATACTCATCAAAAATATCATTACTGGGGTTTCAACTGCATGAAGGTGTATTTCTGTTTGTTAGGAGACATCTTTCCTTTGTCCATTGATTTGAAGCTTTGCTTTAGTATTTGCACAAATCTTCCTACTAATCCATTTGTAACTGTGTAAAAAACAATTACTTTATTTTTATAGATTTCTGAAATTGAAAGAGATGGAAAAAAATGTTTCTGAGTTGTCAGTTATTCAGCTAAAGCCTTGTTTTAGTGTAATTTTTTAAATTTGCTTCTGGTTGCTGAACCTCGTTCCACACCAAGTGGCCATCAGTATCATTTCCGTTGATCTGAACTAAACTGAATTGCTGTCTTCTTTATTAGAATTCAACAAATATAATAAAAAAAGTTTATTGAACATATAATTTTCCATTTACTTATAAAATTTTAGCTCATTAGAAAGAAAAATATTTTTGAAAATTTATAACCTTCAGTTCCGAGGATAGATTATGAAGTTAACCAAACTTACCTCTCCTGTACTTGTATTTTTTGACTTCTTTTTGTTGAGTCTTAGGCTGCAGAGCTGCAATCAGTATTAACTCATCATGAAAAACTATCAGAAATATTAAGAATTCGAAAATAACGTTGAAACTTTTTAATTTTAAAATTTATATCCTCAAATAAAATTGAGAAAATAATCTCCGTCTTCTCCAATTTCTTTGAAAGATTATGAATTTTGATTAGTCCAAATTTTAAAGATGAAATTTTATTTGCATTGTTCTTTATAAACTTCATTTCTGAAGCACTAAAAATAAAAATGGGTTGCAAATACCTGCATTAAACCATCATTCAGCCCATTATGCTCAACTATATTCTAATTATCTATTTAAGTCCAGAATGTGTCAAAATATCAAAACATAGATAAAAACAATCGGAGTAAAATGAGATACGATTAGAAATGGAAAGCGAAAAGGGAAATTATTCAGAAATCTCCAAAATAAACTTTTGATAACTGACTGGAATGATTTTTGGATGGTAGAAACTTGAAAAACTAAAGGAAAAAAATATCATATGATTGGAAAATAGGCTGTTCCATTTGTAGATTTGATAACAGAAATTAATAACCCTCATCCTGATAACCCTCATCCTCGTAATAACAAAAACCCGCGGCAAAAATATCAACACTTCTTCAAAAAGATTTTAACTTGCAATGGTTTAGAGGAAGTAGATACATATATATAAATTTTTATCAAGGACGGATTTGATCTACGCTAACTTCCAATACAAAAACCTTTTAGAGTCGATGTGTTGGGCAAATGAAAGACCGTTGCCGCTTAATAACCCACGTGACACGCAAAGCCAGCTAGCTAAGAACAACATACAAAAACTTATCTCATCCTTATTTGGTGGAGGAAGAGAACATATATATCTCTTCTAAACCACCGACTTCTTTTAGAGATTTTGAAAAAGAACGCGGGAGATAACGGACAGAGAGAAAAAGTAGGTAGTAGCTGAGCAGCAGGCATTAGAAACACATGGTAGAAAGGTATTCAGTTTTAACAAGCTAATCTCATCTTTATTTTCTGTATAAATTGTACAATAATGATTATATATATGAAAGACAATTTTGTTGTACTTAAAATTCTTTGTTGCTTTTGCTGTTTTGTTTACTTTTAATGACTTTTCATTTTACTTAAAAAAATTTCTTCCGCCACCTTCTAATACGGACTCGGAAGCATACACGCTGACAAACATAAGGATACCCCGAAAACAGTGGTAATCCTCAATGAACGAACCTTAACATACACAAAATAAATATGATAAAAAAATAAAAAGTAAAATGGAGCAGACAATGGAGGAACAGACTCAACAAGTCAATGTGAAAGCACCCGAGTTCATGAAAACTGCAGAGAACGGATGGTTTACCATATTAGAGGCTCAGTTTCACCCGCGAAATGTGACGGCGATCATGACCAAATTTTATACAGTAGTATCGTATCTACTAGCTGAGGAAGTAGCTAAACTACCGAATGCTATGCTGGAATCACAAGACTATGAGAAACTAAATCAAACCCTCATAAAACCTCACAAAAAGACAAAACTAGAGCTCCATGAAAAATGTCGACAACAACAATTTTAAGACAACCGTCGGCATATTTTTCACGGAATGCTATCCATAATTAAACGGATAGGAATTAGCGAGGATATAGTAAAGCGTTGGTTTCCTCAGGCACTGCCATCAACAATATCTCTAATAATTGCCATGCAAAAAGATTCGAATCCTATCTAACTTGGTAGGTTGGCGGATGAACTAATGCCGTTACTGGATAACGGTAAGACATTTATCATCCTGCAGCCTACGGAAAATAGAAATAATACTTAAACAAACTATAAGGAAAAATACAGCTGTGACAGTCCATTGTCGATAGGAGTCACGCCATATCGAAGGAACCAACGTACAAAAATTTATAGAGCACATTTATTTTGCCCATGAGACGTAAGCCGTGGTGTAAGTGGCCGAAAAAGCATGGTCTAAAAATATTACCCAGCTACCGACCACCAACCTCTACTGGAAGGGATTCGGAAAACTAGTTGGGCGAATAAGTTCAGTCCCACGAAGTTCGCCGCTATAAGAAATTAATGCAAAATTAGGGGCTATCAAATCAAAATTTATTCTAGATACTGGCGCAATTATCTCGCTAATATCAGCTGGTCCAGTAAAGGAGATTACTTTAAAACCCATCCTCGAATCACAGCTAACGGTGAGAAAATAAAAAGCTTCGAACAAGCGTATTTTAAAATTAGGATTCCCAGTCAAAGGAGATCATTTACCTGGACGTTCGTGATCGCCGATATCACCAATTCTCTCCTTGGACTGGACTTTCTCAACAAGTTTGGTTTGATAATAGACTGCAATAGGAAAACAATTTACGATTCACGATAGCCCAGAAAAGGACCTTGGAATCATCTACATCGTCCATCACCCAAAAGCATTAACAAAAACTACTGCCGTGTCTATCAGAGAACTGATACAGGAAGCCACACGCCGGTTCATGCGAAAGTGAGGCAGCTTTCAGTTGAAATTATGATGCAGCATACGCTGAATTTAAAACGCTTCAAAATGACAGAGTGATCTTCCCTTCTAAAAGCGAATGGTCAAGTCCACTGCATATGGTAGCGAAACAAAACGGAGAAAATCGTTGTTGTGGAGACTATCACTCACTCAATAGTATAACTAAAAGTGACCGATACCTTAAACTAAATATAAACTCATTTTCCGTAAAACTAGCGAACAAACAACGTTTCTCTAAAATCGATTACGACCAAATTAAAATGCGTCCAGATGATATTGCAAAAACTACTATAACAACCCCGTTTGGACTGTACAAATTTAACTACATGCCGTTTGGATTGAAAATGCATCAGCAACATTCCAACGCTACATGGACAAAAATTTTTAAAGACATTAATTGTGTTTTTGCTCTTAAAGATGATATTTCAATTTTCAGCGATGATGAGATTTCTCACCAAAAATACATTGACATTGTTTTTAACATTTTGCATGAACAAAATTTTAAAAATCAGCCTCAAAATCGATCTTTAATGTAACTTCCCTAAATTTTTTAGGATTTCAGATTAGTGTAGATGGCATCAAACCTCCAAGTAGTAAGATAGAAGAATTAAAATCCTTCCGCAACCCAAGTGACTCAAAAGGGTTGCGCAGGTTTCTTGAGATGGTGGAATTTTATAGAAAATTAATTCCAAAATTTTCAGAGATAGTTTTGCTCGTATCGAAGAGAATGTGACTGTCTGAAAAGTTCCGTTTATATTAAAAGAATCTGAACGACAAGTTTTCAATTCTGTAATTAAGGAACACAATGATGCATCCGCATAAGGTCACCCTCAACCCTATTGTACTAATTATCAATAGGTCACCAACAGTAGTAACTACGCCTTAAGGCTCTGCATTACACCAAATTGTGGAGGGAAATCCAATAGCGGTCGGATTTTTCTCCAAAAAGTTAACACAAACACAAACCAGGTATTCCACCTTTGACCGGGAACTTTTAGCAGCTTATTTATTAGAGCTACACTTTCGTCACTTCATGGAAGGTCACTTTTAACTGACCATAAGCCGTTATGTGGTGAATTTCACAGCTTAAATCCCGTTAAATCGGACAAACAACTATGACAATTTGCTATCTTGACGGAATTCATTTCTGATAAAGTAAAGGGTAATCAGAATATAGTTGCTGATTGTCTATCCCGGCCAACTCTTGCTGTACAAAAAATGCCAGTAATTAATCCACACTTGCTGAAGCTCAGGCATCCGACATTGAACTTCCATCATTTCAGGACTTAAAAAAGAATCACCATTGTTTGATGTATCTACATCTTATCCCAGACTTTTTGTTCCATCTAAATTCATTTTTAATAGCATCCATTCCATATCACACTCTGTCATTAAATCATCCATTAAAATGATTAAAGCGAGATACTGGCCAAGCATTGATAAATCGATTGAAGAATTCTGTGCATCATGCGCTTAATGCCAACAAGCAGAAGTCTACAAGCACAGCAAATCACCAATTCAAACATAGTAAATATCATCAGTAAGATTTCAGACAGTATAGTAGGTATAGTAGGACCACTCCCTCCAGTAGAAATCCCAAATAACCCTTACATAAGCCCATACAGATTTGTCCTCACTTGCATTGATCGCACAACCCATAAGCGAGATCACTGCATGTAATGTAGCTGAGGTTTTTATAAACGCATGGATCACACGATGGGGTGTTCCTTTGCGTTATAACAGACAGGGAAACAATTCGAAGAGTCACGTATTTCAACTCTTCCAATACTTCGGAGTAAGCCCAAAAGCTCTGAATTTTCTTCCAGACAGGAAAAGGGGCGACGCATGCGCAAAAAAGGAACTGTCTCGGCAAAAGAAAGAAACCTGTTCTCTTTCAGCAGTGACCAGTGAAGTGACACTAAAAATCTTTCTTGCAGCAGGTGGAAGGCCCATGCGTTCGTCTTTAGGTGGTAAGTTGGTTAATCTTTCCACTAGTAGCAGCCGTCACTTTTATGAATGATCCGCGACTAAAAGCACCAAATAATGGACTCATCAAAACCACAACAAAGACACCATATAATGGACTTAACAACTACAACTAAAAACACTGAATAATGGACATATCAGTCCAAAGGCGACTTACACATTTTAAACGCCTTAAACACCAAATTTTGGACATATATACCCATAAACGATTAACACATTTCAAAACATTGTCTGGGAGACGCAGCCTTACATTTGGATTCAGGAATAATTTCCTCTCCCACTGAATAGTTGTTGAACCCAGCTATAAAGTCAAAATATAAAAGATATCTTGGCCTCCTATCTTCTTTTCCTGTCTTCTTTAATATAATTCCTCTACAGTCTTCAGAGACCAAGAAGTCAAACCAGCAAAATAACATGGGGTAAGAATAGAGTAACCCAAAATGGAGTTAGAGAGCAAACAATAGCTAAAATTACCTGAAACTCCATAATGGTAATCCCGACGTGATGTTGAACACTCAAGATAAAGAAGGTATCCCAACATGAAGTGAAAAACTTTCCATGTGGTTAAAAATATACAAATATGAAAGTAAACAACTAAGACATGAGTTGAACACGTGGGATGAAAAAAAACAAACAAACTTGAAACACAACTTGTGGCACAAAAAATGTCGACACTGAAATAAACAGCAAACCCACATGAAAATAACTACTTCAATGTGACTTATCAAAAATGCCAGTGACTACTAGTGACTAAAAGTGGAGAAAAATTATCGACTCGGCCAAGCGAAGCCATGTTACCCTTTCTCCCACCATCATAAAAAAAGGTAAACAAGAAGTAAACGCTCAATAAGCGAGCAAATGCAACAAAACCATAAAAATAGAAGGAAAATAAAGAAAATGTGAGTAACTAACTTTCTTATTTTTGTTTTGTGGATAATATTTATGAATATGTTTTTAAAATTCAAGGAAAGGCGAGAGTTAATGAAGAATAATCCTCCTCAAACCAGACAATTACATTCGACACTCAGCCCCCAAAATTCATACACATAAAAAAAATATGACGAAAAAAAAAGCGCAAAAAGCAAAAAAGAATTAAAGTGTCGGATAAATTGTATTCCCTTTATTCATAACCATAATTCTCTTCTCGAAAAATAAAAAAAGGGAAATAAAATCCGTCATGCCCAAAGAGTTCTTGTTTCCAGCTACCCTTAATAAAAACAAACAAAAAACCAAGCAGAAACCACACGCACAAAAAAAAAAAAAAAATTGCCAAGAAGATAAAAGAACTTGATAAATGACCCTCCTAAAATATAAGGACAGTTAAAAATCAATTCAGTCTTTTTGCACAATAAAAAAAGGGCTGGATTCAGTGGGAAAACTCCAGACAAATAAAATAAAAGAAAGACAGAAATCAAAATGAAACAAAAACATAGCAAACAACTCACATACTGTTGTATGACGAGGTGAATGATACACAGAGAAGAATGAGAGCTTAATATAGTTATTCAGCACCAGTATCCGGTGCTAACTGGTACATACAAAAAAGACACATTTCAGTAAGTTATGAACAATTAACAAGAAATTTAAAAAGGTCAAAATGCGGTATTATCTAAACGAAGTAAGATTAGACCGACTATAATCAGCTTATTAAATTAATGGTATTTGTCATACGGTCCACCAAACAGACGAGTGTGGCACAAAGCCTTTTTTAAGGTGGATCCGGGTGCAGGGTAGTAGCCCAGATACGCCCGCCACGCCCGGCATTCCCCAAAATGCTTCGGGCCCCGTCGGCATTCCCCTAAAAAGAGGCGCCTCGGGTGCAAATCGACTAATCAGCTTTCGAAGTTATTTATGGTAATGATCCAGTCCATCTTATAGAGTGCTAACGGGGTGTTTAGCCACTCTACAACATCTCTCCTTTGAAATTTTATGTCCCTTGGACGACATTTTTCTGTCATTTAGGTTCTATTTCCATAGTACCCCTTGGGATTCGTTTTCGTTTACTTGATCGATTCTGTTGTACTGGTTGAGGCATAGATACGTCGAACATATCGTAAATTACCGTCATCGGTTCCTCCTAGCGTTGATCTCCGTCTGCTGTATATCTTTTTGTTTGATTTAAATGTCTCTTTATCACCCATTATGGATGTTTTATCAAGTACAACATTTTGCCAATTCTTTTATCAAGTATTCTTTCTTACGTTGCTTTTCCAAACTTATAATTCTTGAAATATATTTCTCTGCCGGGGTTTTAATGTTTACCATTGATATTTTTTCTTTCATCCATTTTCTTTTCTGTAAGTCTAAGTCTATCGAATACCGAACGAATTTTCCTTACAAACATTAGTTCGACTGGGGGCTATTCGTGAACTTGTATTTAGGTGTTATGCGATATATGGACAAGAATTTTTGTGATTCTTTGTTCACGGTTTCAATCCCGCTTGCCTTCTCTATTGTTCTCTTGAATACATCAACAACTCCCTCCGCCATTCAGCTTGACCTTGAGTGGTAAGATGGAGATGTTAAATGTACAATTGAATGGAATTTGCAAAAATTTTAAAAATCTTTCCAAGAAAACTGGGTCGCGTTGTCGGACATAATAGTTTTTGGTAAGCCGAACCTGGCGAATAATTCGTGTAAAGATATATTGTGACACTACGGGTTGGTGTTTTACATAAAAAAACTTCCGGCTACTTTGTAAAACTGTCTAACACAATTTGGTCCGTTGCACTATTGAACAAAAAGTAGTCGAGACGATAAAAAGAAAATATATAAATGTTTAAGTCAAATTTCAATTAGACACCGGTTCATACTTAATAATAAATGTTGAAACCGGGAAAAGATTTAACAGACCAACTTTAATTACTTCTAAAAAAAAATCGCCAGAGGGGTGACAAGAGGTAGATTAAAATTCTTGGGCGAAATTGTCGCAAATGTTTTTTTCTCCGGGAAAGAGAGAAAATTAAACGCATTTATCATGGAGCGTTTGTAAAACCTCTTCGTAACGGACTGGGTGGAGGCGTTCGACTTGTTTAGCGTACCACGTTTTGTAAAAATGACGGATCGTCAACTGATATATCCCGAGGTGGCAATAATATAAGGATAATCAAGAGATAGTATTCCGTGAAAGGAAATAAAGGAAATAATAGGTACTATATGTTTGAATAAATAAAAAAGAAGTTTATTGTAATATTTACAGAGAGAGAGAGAGAGAGAGAGAGAGAGAGAGAGAGAGAGAGAGAGAGAGAGAGAGAGAGAGAGAGAGAGAGAGCGTGTAGTTCTTCACGTGTTCTGTCCAGGGTGTCTCTCCGTGTTTCTCTGTCCGGTGACATGGTTCCTTATTTAAACTGTTCCGGTGGTGATTACATATAACACCTCCCCTTAAGCCAATTTTCCCCTGGAGAATTTGGCTTAATACCGTTTGTTTTTAGGTCTGGGGCTCAGCCGGTTGACTTTTCTTTTTACCCTTATACTTTTTCTCCTCAACATCGTTTGAGGAGGTGGAATTGGTGATGAAACTGGTACTCTCGGACCTGGAGTAGGAGATACCACTCTCGGAGTAGGTTGTGTTATGGGTAGAGGAACATTAAAAGAGTCATATAATACCTCCAAGGGCAGTTCATTATCTTCTGCCTCTTTGTAGTCATCAGTGTGTCGAGGTCTTAGCTGATTTCTATGCCTGCGACAGTCAAATTTACTACTTCTTACAGAATATAGCACGTGTCCAATTCTTTTCATAATAATCCCCTCTTCCCAAAAGCTTTTCCCAGTCCTATAGTTCAAGAAGAGTATTTTGTCACCAGGTTTGTAGAACCTTGTCGAAAGATTTTATCTTGTTGCTGTTGTCTTGTTTGTATTTGGTAAAATCCTGTCAAATACGGATCTGATTTTTCGTGCGAACATTAGTTCAGCTGGTGACAAAACGGCATTAGTGTTCGGGTTAGGAGTGATCCTGTACACAGATAGAAAGTTTTCAAGACTCTTCTCATCAGTGTCAATGCCTTGGTTTTTCTTCAAAGCTCTTTTGAACGTGTCCACAAATCTCTCTGCGAGACCGTTTGACCTTGGATGGTATATTGCAGTTGTTAAATGTTCAATGGATAGGGCCTTGCAGAACTCTTCAAACTCTTTGCTGGTAAATTGGGTGCCGTTGTCGCTGTCAATAGTTTTAGGCACTCCAAAACGACTGAAGAGAAGTCTTAGTGCATCTATAGTACTCGTTGATGTCGGATGTTTACACTTAAACACTTCCGGCCATTTTGTGAAACTGTCGACGACTACTAAGAAATAATGACCTTTCAAAGGACCTGCATAGTTAATGTGTAACCGAGTCCACGGTGTATCCGTCTTCGGCCACGGTTGTATTTGTATAGGTGGTGCCTTTGCTGCTAGCTGACACCCTTGACACTCTCTTACAATTTTTTCGATGTCCCGGTCCATCCTAGGCCGCGCATTAAGGCCTTCATTCTGGACATGCCTGGATGACCGCTATGGAATTCTTTTAGAATCCTCCTCTGTAGTGTGTTCGGTATGACGACTCTGTCAGCATACATTAAAGTCTGCGAACAAATAGAAAATGGCGAAATTTTCAAGTCTTTCTTCGACTGTTCGTTTAACTGCACCTGTTTTTTCATTTTTACAATGAATTCATCTGTTTCTGCTGCTTTGTTGATGTCATCTAGAGTCACTGGTAACTCTCGAATCGCGTTGCACAGCACTCCGGAGAGTTCTTTTTCCTCTCTCAATGCAGATATCACTGTGTCCTCTAAAGGTTCTGCACACTTTCGAATCAGTCTGGATAGTCCATCCGCATGTCCAATATTTTTGGATGAAATGTACTCCATTTTAAAATTATAATTCAACAGAATTGTGCTCCATCGTTGAAGTCTGTTTGCAGTGTGAGTGGGTATGCCTTTTTTAGAGCCGAAAATAGTCAACAAGGGTTTGTGGTCAGTCAGCAATGTAAAAATCCTGCCATGAATGAATCTATGGAATTTTTTAATTGCATAAATGATTGCTAAACTTTCTTTTTCAATTTGAGAATAGTTTCTTTCTGCATGCAAAAGTGATCTGGATGCATGAGCAATTGTCTTCGTTGATCCATCTTCAAGTCTATGGAGAAGTACTGCTCCTAATCCGTAATCACTTGCATCTGATGCCACAATCAATTCCTTCTGTGGATCAAAGTGTGCCAGTGCTAAATCTGATAGCAGGCATTTCTTAATTTCTTCAAATGCACTTTGGCACTCTTTTGACCAAATCCACTTTTGTCTCTTTTTTAACAATTTGTTCAATGGTGCTCTCAACTTATGCATTTTTGGGATATAAATAGCATAATATTGTGCTAAACCGCAAAAAAGATTGTAACTGGGCAACATTGTTAGGTGCTGGCATCTTCTCAATGGCTTCTGTTCTCTGAAGATCTGGTCTTGGCTGTCAATGATTTGACCAAGATATTTTACTTGTTTTAAGAAAAATTTACATTTTTCGGCACTCAATTTGAAGCCGAATTCCTCAATTCTTTGGAAAACTGTTCTGATGTGTTCCTTATGTTCCTGTACATTTTTACTCTTTACAAGAATGTCATCCAAATATGCGATTACAAAACCTAAATCCACAAGCATTGTGTCCATTATTTGCTGAAATAACGCGGGAGCTACTTTCAAACCAAAAGGGAGCCTTTTGAGTCTGAAGAGTCCTAAATGGGTATTAATACACAAATACTTTGAACATTCTTCACTGACTTTTACCTGAAGGTAAGCCTCAGATAAATCAATTTTGGAGAAAATTTTACCTCCATTCAGCTTTGTAAAAATGTCTTCAGGGGATGGGAGTGGATAACTATGATCCATCAGACAGTCATTAAGGCCTGTAGAAAAATCGGCGCATACCCGAATCTTCTTATTTTTCTTTTTAACATACACAGTGGGGCTTGCCTACTCAGAATAGTCAACATTTTCGACTACACCATTTTCCTGCAGTCTTTGCAGTTCAATTTCAATATCTTCTTTTGAAGAAAAAGGCACGTTTCTTTTTGGTTTAAAAACAGGTTTCACATTTTGTTTTCGCTCAAAATTCACTTCGGTCTTAGTGCACACACCTAACCCCTCAGAAAAAACCCTGGGGAATTCACTTTTTAAGACAGTGAGAAAATCCTCATTTTGTTAAGAATTTTTCTTTTCAGAAACACTAACACGGTTACAAAATGAATTTATGGGTAGCTCCCATAAATCAAACAAAACGATCCAATCAATTCCGAAGAGGCAAGAATTTATACCTGGGACAACTGACTCTTTTGAAGAAAAAGTTTTCGATCCAAGGGATACACTGCAATTAAACTCTCCCTTGAATTTTAATCTCTTTCCAGATACTCCTTTGGTAATTTTAGACGTGTTTTCCAGTTTTGGACACCCAATCCTCTTCCAAGTCACTTCGTCGATAATCGAAATATCGCTACCTGTATCCAAAAGTAGCTTAACTATGTGACCATTTATTTTGGTATTGACAAATTTTCGTTCACCCACTCGTCTCACTTCATTTACTTTAGACTTAAATTTTTGTCTTTGTTTATTTTGTTTAGTTCGGCACTTGGAGGCTCGGTGTCCAACTAAACCACATTTAGCACAAGGTTGGTCTTTAAAAGGCCAATTTTTTCATCAGTGCGAACCCGCACAGCTCCAACATTTGAAAGTTTTTCCTTTGTTCTTGAGAAAAGTTTTTTGTTTCACTACTTGGACCTGGGATGTAACTTTTCCCTCTATCCAAGTGGTGTCCCTTTTCACATTTATCAACTTCTGACATTCTTCTGTCACTTTTTGCAAGTTCATCCTGGATCTTGCTCCATAATTGATAAAATTCTTGACCTCAAATCCTTGTCCCTCGGTGCTGTCAGTCCCTGGACAAATATGTAACACTTAAACATGTCAACTGATAGATCTTTCAATTTAAATAGTTCACACAGGGCGTTGACTTTACCCGCATATGTGACAATATCATCAATTTCTTCTTTTTGCCTGTTTAAACATTTATATCTTGTATGAAAAAGGCAGTCTCTTTCACCAAATATCGAGCACAACATTTTAACAGTTTCCGAAAAAGAAATATCTTCTGGTTTCTTTGGCAAAATCAAATTTGTAAATTTTGTATTTTCCTCCTTACCCAATTTCTGAAGTAGGAGTGTGATTTTTTCTTCGTCAGACCATTTCTCACATCTTTTTGTAAAAATCGTCTCGAACCTCCGATAATAGGCGGGAAAGGTGTCGCCTCGTTCTGCGTCGTATTTGAACTCAGCTAGTGAGTTAGCTATACCCTCTGCCGAAAAAAATCTAGACGCATTATCATTAGTTTTTTGTGACAAAATAGTTTCACAAAATAGTCGGTTATCTGTAGTTTGCTGTATGACAAGTGCTTCAAAACGCTCTTGCTGGACCAACATCTGTTTTTGAAAGTCAATTTGAGCTTTTTGCTGAGCGATTAAACTCTCAGTTAACGTTTTCGTCAATGCTGCTATTTGTTCCGAAGCCATTTTTTTTAAAATGCACAAATATCAAATCAACGTATACATAAAATTTTGTTCCAAAAAGAAGATGTCCCCCTTCAACGCTTTCGTTACGAAAAAAAATTGTCAACACTGAGAAATGTTCAGAAAACTCACCGTACAAAATATCAACACTTTACCAATTTCAAGTGATCCTTTTCGTCTTTTTCAAATACACGTAAACTTATTTATATAAAAAAAAACAGTTCCCACAGCATAGTCATTTTTTTTTAGTAAATGAATTTACTGAGTTCGTATTTCGTCTTCGTCGTCAATTGATATATCCTGAGGTGGCAATAATATAAGGATAATCAAGAGATAGTATTCCGTGAAAGGAAATAAAGGAAATAATAGGTACTATATGTTTGCATAAATAAAGAAGAAGTTTATTGTAATATTTACTGAGAGAGAGCGTGTAGTTCTTCACGTGTTCTGTCCAGGGTGACTCTCCGTGTTTCTCTGTCCGGTGACCGGTGTCATGGTTCCTTATTTAAACTGTTCCGGTGGTGATTACATATCTCACCATAACATCAACCAACACCGAAAAACTGAAAAGGGAATTCAAAGCAAATTTCCCAGAAATTTTTTCGAAGGGTCTTGGATTTTGCTCAAAAGTGAAAGACCTAAAAGACTCCAATATTTCGACCAAAAAGGTCAGTACCGTTCGCGGCATTTGCAACTATTGACGAAGAACTTGAACTGCTAGAAAAATTGTGGGTAATCGAAAAAAACGATTATAGTCAAACTTAACCGTATATGTCAAAAAGTAAAACAACAAAATAAGGGTCTGTGCAGATTATTTGACTGGACTAAATGATATATCAATAAAAAGTAAAACCCGAGAACATGGAAGACAAGTAAAGGAAGTTTTCGAAAAAATAAGAGTTTTGATTTATGCTGAGTATTGAAAAGTAAGAATTCTTTTAAGCAGAAATCAAATATTTGGGACAAATCATTGATGAAAACTGTAAGAGTCCTGATCCTAGTCATGTTAACGCAATAAAGAACTCGCCTGCTAATACAAATGTATAGTCCCTACAATCGTTTTTGAGTTAGCTAATTATTATTGCAATTATATTCCAAATATACACAAACTAAGAGCACCTTTAAACAAACTTCTTAAAAAAGACGTAAAGTGGAACTGGTCGGTTGATTGTCAAAAAGCTTTCGATAACTTAAAGGAAGCATTGACGTACGACGTACGTAAGGATATTTATGTGGCAAGCGATGCTAGAAATCTGTGTTTAGGGGCCATACTCTTACATAAAGAAAAAAAGAGGGTCAATTAAAGGCCATTCCTCTCAGCAGAAATTAATTATTCACAAATTGAAACTTTTACTTTTCGGCTTTTTTTCTGCAATTTATGTCCTTAGTTCCCAGAAATTTTACGCTCTTTGTTCTAAAAAGGACAATTTTTAAGTAAATGTAATTCACTACAACCAAAGCAGGGATTGATTTTAAAAGAGGTTTCTTTTTTCTTTCTTTTTGGCTTATTCCGGACTGTATGTCTCGTTCCTCAATTTTCGCCGGGTTACTATACTTCCACAGAGGAAGTTAATACCTTTCATACCTTTCATTCGTCTGAAAATGAATGTAATAGTATGAACGGAGTTCGAACTCGCTTACTATAATGTCACAGTTACTACTCTAAAATTATTGGGTTAAGATAAGAGTTTAGTTTAGCAGTAAATAGAATTTTTATAGTAATGTTTTTAAAACAGTTTATTTGATTTTTGTCACTCAAGTTAGAAATTCAGTAAAAAGAAAATGAAATAATGTTTAGTCAAAAATGTTATACAGTTATTTTGACAGATTCAAGTTTTATATAGGTAGAATTCAACAAAAAAAGAATTAAATTTTAATAAAAACAATCAGATGTAAAAAGTTCAAGGGAGATAACTCGAATTTTTATGATAAACTATCAAGGGAGGTAACCGACATTGTCAAGCGATGTGGAAAATACCAGTTCTCATCACAAACAGCAGTGAATATTTTTAGTCGTGAGATCGGTGACCACTTATAAATAACATGTGCTGTAAATAACATGAAGCTTGTGTGCCATAGAAAGCAAAGCTTAGTAAATGATAACCGACAAGTTTTATAAATCATCTTTCTAAGTTTAGAGAAAATTAAAGAATTTAAACTTTTATCTTAGTATATCAACGATACTTAGATGAAAGATACTTAGATGAAAGTTTAAATTCTTTAATTTTGCTGTAAAGAAGCAAAACAATTAATCTAATAATAAACGTAATGTATAATTTTGGTGTGAAACTCATCTTTTCAAGTTTTGACACTTTACATAAAATAAGGATGGCTAAGAATTATCTTAATTGGTTATTTATAAGAAAAGGTTTCTTTACTTGTACGTTTTGTTGGAATTTGTAAATTTAACAGTTAATGTTTGCTCGAATATGATTAGCTGTTTTGAAGTTGTGCCATTATCCCCCATCCCTACTCCCCCTCTTCCTTTTTTTCAGCACTTGAGAAGAGGAAACTGCTTGGCTCACTCTTTTTGCTTTGCTTTTTGCTTCACTTGTTTATTCGCCTTCGACTGTAGGCAGTTTTCTTAAGCAAGGTGGCTTGAGTAAAAGGCCTATTAATCGCTTAGGCTAAGGATATTTTCCTTACAAGGGTTTTTGTTGCTTGTTGAAACAATAGACCAACTGCAGGCTAATTATGGTTTTGGTATACTGGCCCTTTCGAAAGATAGTTGATTCTAAGTTCTGGAGGCGGAATTATTGGACACTTTTGTCGAAGCAGTTTGCCGGGTCAGTAGATTCGGTAAATTTATCCGTAGACTTAACAGAAAAAAATTCGAGTTGAAACAGAAAGATATTCATCTTTAAGAGGAAGAAGCAGTCGTCTACTCTAAGTTCACTTAAAGAAATAGTAAACTTCGTTTTCAACAAGTCTATACAGGAAACTAGAAGAACACAATTGTCCAGGTTGACTCTGCAAAAGAAGTAGACGCCGAGAAAAGAACAAACCCTAAAAATTGGCTTAAAAAAGAACTTTGACATAAAATACCAAAGAATGGTATTTTATCATTAACAAAGTTAAACTAACAGTAAGTGTTTGACAACATTGCTTCATGTAAATCAGTCGTTTTTTTATACCCTCTTCTTTTTTTAGGTTATGATATTGTCGTTATTTGAATGTATGTTTTTTTACCAAAAAATTCAATGTTTTCGACAATCATAGGGGAAAATAGGGGTAACTGTCAGGCTTGTATGTATAAAAAATAAAGGAGACAAAAAAAAGGGGATGGGAATGCTAACTTTTGCTACCTGAAAGAGAAGTGTGTCTATATTTCTTAAAAACATAAACAAGTTCCCGCAAAGTAATTCATTTCAAGAGAAATAAATTTTACAAAATCCAGCTTTGCATCTCTTGAAATGAATTACTTTGCGGGAACTTGTTTTTGTTTTTAAGAAACATAGACACACTTCTCTTTCAGGTAGCAAAAGTTAGCATTCCCATCCCCCTTTTTTGTCTCCTTTTTTTTTTATACATACAAGCCTGATAGTTACTGCTAGACCTTCTTGGGATAGGCAGAGATAAAGTCTATAAGGTAATTTAAGTAGAATTCTACTTTATATAGCGACTAGTATTCGGACAATTTTGTTAATTTTTCGTATGTTGGTCGTTGCAATTTCAAACCAAAAATATAGCATATTTATTGAATTGAGCACATTTCTCGTAGTTTATTTTTGCATAAATTGTACATTTGTTCGAATTTCTTTAGGGTTGTGTTGAGAGTTAAAGAATTCCCCGGTAATAGTTTTAAACAAGAATTTAAATTCAATGATATCTACATCACACTAGGGTTCAATTAGAGACAACAGCAAAATTTCGGTTGAAAAGTTCACTTTATAATGTTTCACCAATAAAGAAGGAGATTATGTCGAATAGTACAAACGTCTCTGATTCCTTTTGATTATAATCTTTTTATTGAATCCTGTAGAAAATATAGTGTTTTTTTTTATTATGAGTATCAAAAAGGATAATTATTTTCACAATGTGAAAATTAGAAAATATTAATCTCTAAAAATTTTTTTAATAAATTTTCTCCCATTGAGAAATAATTTTATCATTATCTAAACAAACATTTCCTTAACAAATAATAAAAGAGAAATGTTTCCATAAATCTCATATGTTAACTTTAAGTTTTATCTAATTAAAGAAATGACTGACAATATATCATTTATATATGAATACGTGTATGTTAGAATGTGATGTATCACATGCATTTATGAAGACACATGGCAGAAAACCAAGATTTTGAACAAATCCTGGAAGCAGAACCCAACAAAAAAGCAGTTGTAGCCACTTACCTCCCATCTTGCAAACCATACGCGTAAGGCGAACAAGACATGTTGAGCTAATTCCATGCTCCTTTTATTTGGACTGCTCTGATTTCTATGATATTTTTGAAAAAATTTTCGTATGACCGTAACGGGAACAAACATGTAGCCATGTGATGGATACTTCACACCATAAACACGGTTGGTTAGCCACCATATAATGATTGCGTGATTCTCATGAAACTTCAAGGAACAGGCTTCAAGAGTTCATAATTTGGCTCCATTTTCCCTCCCTGTCTTTACCTTCTTTGGAATGTGTATGTCAATATAAAATAGTTCCTTAGCAACATCTTTTCTGTTCTGGAAATACCTCGTGACGTACAAAGGAATAATTGATTCCTTCTTTTATTTATGCTGTTTGGGTTTTCCATACAATAGGATAACACTATTGATTTCTTGGTCAGGATAGTTTTCTCTTTTGTCATCCATTCAGCTACTCCTGCTTCTTGCAAACATTTATGTAGTTATAGAGCTAATCATGGATAGATGTGAATTTGAACTAGAATCCATATATCCCATCATGGCCTTGTGTCCTTCAGTTTGCTACTTTTAGAGATCTAGGTATATTTCAACCTCTGGGATTTCTTCAATTTCTTGTAATTCACTTTTCTTGTTCTTTAACTGTTCGAAATTTTTGTTGTATTTTTTCTGTCCCCATAATTTACTCTGCAAATGTTTTGCTTCTTTTGGATCTGATTGCTCAATATTATTTTTGCTTTGTCCGTTGTCTTTTTAGGGATTAAAAAAGAAAAAAAAAACAATAACATGAAAAATAGAATAAATAAATAAAAAAGTAACAGTTTCCCAGGAGGCTTCTGATAGGAAACGAAATCAGCGCATGCCTAAAAAGCAGGATTTCTAGGCGCAAACCCCCCCCTCTTTCTCAGAAGCCTTTATCACCTCGACTGAGACGGACACACCTTTTTCTTTCGGTTGCAAGTAGGAACGCACATGCTTGGTAAGTTCCAAGGACCTAGTTGCGCGCTATGCCTCCTGCTAGTAGCAGCTCTACAGAACATACCCACTGAATACAGACACAGGGCGGACACTCAGACTTATAATTTGCCAAAGGTGATCCCACAAAATTCTTCAAGCGCCTTGACTGGAGGAGCATAGCTATTTCTACTGGTTCAGGAAAACATTCAACACCACAAAATAGCTGTAAACACCGAAAATAAAAATTGAGTTTAAAAAATATTCCCATCTTTTTCCTACAAACAAACAAAAGAAGATAACCAAAGAATAGGGCAAGAAAAAAAAGGAGTCAAACCTCAGAATTTCCTACCAACAATATACGCATACCCGAAAAAACTCAGAATTTCCCACCAACAATATACACATACCCGAAAAACCTTCTTGTGCCCCATTACTTCTAGGTAGAATTTTTTTCGTCATTTTGGAATATCCTATTTTGTTTCAGTCGTTTGATCCTGTTTTGGAATCTTCTCTTTCTTCCTTGTGTATTGTCAGTATTCTCTACTGCTATAGTTATCTTTTCTCAATTGTTTTATTCCAGTGTTCTTTCTTTTCTACTTTAGCATGTCCTTATAGTTTCTTTATTTGTTTTCAGATCTCATTACTTCTCCCATAACGTCACATTCATTATGAAAATATTTCATACTACAGTCATCAAAATAAACCAGTCACTCTATGAGATTCTTAACTATTCCCTTACATATTGAGATGGGGATGATTTTAATTTGTTGTATATCCATAATACAACTGCACGTATACATATGCAAATATACACTTATGTGCGGGAACATAATCAACTGTAATGACGACTTCAAAAACGAATACACTTCTTTATAAAAATATAAATCTCTCACACTTTATTTTCGAAAGGGTGATGTTTGTTGTGTGTGAGAAATGAGTGGAGACAGGACGGACTGCTATATTGACCCAAGTTCTTTCCACTTTCCACTTCTTTCTCATCTTGGCTGGGTTGCTCAACCGTGGGTCACTGAGTGCTTTGCGACCCTCAGTCTGCAAGCTGGTTCTCACTTCGGCATCCTGTCTCCAACTGACTTGAACCGCCCCCGGCACCTGGTTATATTATTTTTCCGCTGTTCTTCCGCTTATTTACAGAGGTGCATCTCTTGATTGACGGCTCGGTCGAGGGTCAATATACAACAAATTTATTTGCAAAAAGAAATCCGCAATAATGTGAGAGAGAAAGAACAAATAAAATAATAAATACAATTAAGACGATTATTAGTACGGATCTCCCTCACGAGTTAATATGGCTGAAGAAATGAATTTACCGGTAGAGATATTAATATGAGATGGGAAGTTTTTCTTCCCATCTCATATTAATATTTCTCACATCTCTGGAGAAGTTGGTTCTGTGTTATTTAATGGAGGAGGGAAGGTATAATCAGAACTAAAAAGCGACAGGGACTATAAAAAATAGGGCCAATGCGCTTACATAGTTTAGCTAACTTTAATTGTTTTTGTTTTGTTTTTCAAATTGACAACAAAACACCTAGTTTTACCTGGGATGGGTGGCATTTGTTTTCGGAAACGCAAAATTCTTGCAAGTCTAGGATCAGACATTCGCTTGGAAAAAATGTTTGAACATATCTGATGTGAACTATGACCCGTTATCCAACACAAAGGTCTCTTGAAGTCTCAGCACTGTGATGGACGAGCACGTGTCAGTACGTTTCTTGATAAAAATTGTGAACCATCTGGGATACACATCTACCATAACAAGAAAATTAAGGCCATTCATAAGGCCTGCGAAATCGATGTGAATCCGGCACCAGAGTCGTTCGGCCTCAGGCCAGTAGGAATCATTTGACTGTGGTGGCATCTTATGCGGTTCCATACAACGAATGCAGCCTTTCACCTTGTCCTTAATCTCGCGGTACAAATTTGGCCAGTAGACTGTTCCTGCTCCATGGCTTTCATGCATGAAATGCCTAGGTGCCCAGAATATAATTGCCTTAAGATCGCTGCTCTGACGGTATGGGGTATAACCACATGGTCAGCGAACTTAGACAGTCCTCAATGATTGATAAAGAATTACTCTCGCTTAAATTGCGGCAGGTCTCCTTGTGAGATTTCTAGGCCCTGATCCTTAGATAAATCTGTAGACTTATAGAATGAATGGATTTGTTTTAGTTTCACACTTTATATCTGTGGCTGTTAATGGAAGTGTCCGGACAGTCATTAAATGTGCGTTTGAAATCACCGTCAACGTTGATTGCACCAGTCACAGTGTCGTCTTCTGCACTTCTATGTGACCCGATTAGTCGTGATAAAGCCTGACTAAATTCTGTTGTCTTTTGCTTCTGCACTGTGAAATTGTATCTCAAAAAGACGATCGTCCAAAGTTGCAATCGACTGACAGAATACACGGGAATGCCCTTCTTTGATCCAAAAATGGACAACAATGGTGTGCGGTCTGTCTGAAGAGTGAATCGACGACCAAATTTGAAACTTCCTCATACAGAAAATTAGGACTAATGATTCATTTTTCATTTGACTATAGTTGCGCTCAGTTGCTGTCAGGGACTCGCTGCATGCATGATAGCTTCTCCTTTCTTGCTTGGAAATCTGTGTGAGATCACTGCACCCACTCAGTGACTTGAAGCATCTGCTGCCACCACTATGTCCTGACTTCGATCAAAATTGCATAAGGAATAGGTCCGAACAAAAGTAACATGATGGACCATCTTAAAAATTCTGAATACGAAGAAGTCTTTATTCAGACTGTCTCTAATTCTAGCAGTCTGACGCAAACACGAGGGAGAGAAGAAGACTTTGTAAGGGTATATGAGCGAATGTCGCTTGCAGCTACAAAGAGGCACCCACCACCCCGTCTCTCACCGACCTGCACCCACGTTTAACTCAGCTTGTATCAAAACCCAACTCCGCCTGAATTAAAAATCATCTTTTCTTCTATAATCTCTTCATAATTATTGCAGCCCCAAGTCATATTAGAACACGTCTCATTAATTTTTATTTTCCCACGCCAGTCGATAAGCCTTGATTTATTTATTATCGATATACTGTCTTTCCCAACATTATTTTGACGTGAGGTGTTAATCCTGGTCACCCCGTGATCTACAAAGCAATCTGTCAAACTTGCTATCACACACGGGCAAGAATTAGACCATATGAACTTTTGCAACTAAGTAGAGGGCAGAAAGAACTACCATTTTTCTGGCTGGAGATCACAACCAAACTCTGTGATGCGAGTTAGAACCTTATTAATTCTTTCTCTCAGTTCCTCATGAGATCAGCTGACAATGATGTCTACATAAGCATCTGCACCTTTCACTCCGATTAACATCATATCAATAATTTGTTGAAATATGGCTGGAGTTGTTTTTACTCAAAAATGAATACGCGTGTACTAGAATAGGACCTGATGTGTATCAATATTCAATAGTTCCCTTGATGCTAGTTCTACTTCCACTTGAAGATAAGCTTCTGACAGATCAAACTTTGCGAAGAAAGTGCTGCCATTAAGCATGGTGTACAGGGAGTCCGGAATAGGCAGAGAGTAATGATAATGCTTGAGTACTGTCAGTTGAGAAGTCTGCACACAACAAAATCGAACCATTAGCTTTCTTCACAATCACTATTGGTGCAGCCCACTGTTAATATGTTATCGAAATGATGACATTCAATTTTTCAAGGCGTGCAATTTTCTGGTCTATCAATGGTAATGCAGCACACGGAACAAGCCTTTTAACTCGGAAAATAGACTTCATCTGTGTACAACGTCCTAGAGAATCACCAAAAATGGCCGAGAATTTGCTAATGATATCACGAATTCATTCAGAGGTACCATATTGTGACAATAAAGTCCTGGCCACCAAATTGCACACAGAGTTGAGAGGGGTATTGAAGAGTTTCAGCGACTCCATAAAATCTATCCCCAAAAGGTTATGGTTTGTGCTTACCTCATAAACAACGCCTGACGCGCTTGTTCCATTTATAAATCGTGAATTTGCCAATGATACGGACACGATCTCCGGACGCACAACAAATACGTTGGCGACGTTGGCTCAAATTTAGGTATTCCACAGATATGAGATTTCAAGATTAGAGTTATATCAGAAGCAGTGTCAATTTGAAATCGCTGGTCATGATTATTTAAGGTAACCGAGTCATATTTACTTCTAGACTTCGAATTTGGCGCGATTGTGAACTTTTGGGGGGATGCCGCATGCCATATCTTATCTTTGTGTCCTGTTTTGTTAAATCTTCGGCAGTGATGTGTCCTGAATGGACAATTCCGTGCAAAATGTTCAATTTTTGACAGAATTCGAGCATGAACTTCTGCATCACTTGGTGAACGTAAACCACAGGCAAAAATTAAATATTTAAATTGGGAATCTGTGATTGATGAGAACCCAAAACATTTACATTACCGGTTAACAAATCCGGCATATGTGGTGAAATCCATATTATCACCTTTTGACAAATTCAAAAAATTGAAACGCAAATTAAAAATAGACGTTTACTCACTGAAAATATTCGTCAATATGTCTGCTGTTTAATTTAAGGAGTAGTCTCGTGGAAGTTAAGGAAAATATAGTTGATATATTTCTCATGTTCCGACACTCCCAACTTTCGTAGAGGAATATAGTTGCTATATTTCTCATGTTCCGACACTCCCAACATTCGTAGAGGAATATAGTTGATATATTTCTCATGTTCCGATACTCCAGTCATCAGTTTGCACCGAAAATTCCACTCAATAAAGATCTTGTGTTTGAACCACGTGTTAAAAGTTGATTTAGTGGCTGGGTCGTTGTGAAATTCTGAAATATCACGGTATGCATAAGTACTAAAACTTGGATCCATTAATAAATCTATGTCGACTATCCTAAAACTCGGTGGCGGTAATAGGAAAGCTGTCACGAATCTGAGCTGTTCCTAGCAATCCAAATCCATCGTACCTTCCTAGGAGGGTCATTTCTAAATTTGTCCACTAGATCAAGTATTTTGCCAAATTGTCGAAAATATCTTGCATCCAGGTTAGTGTTTGTATTCCTTCTAGCTTCCCTTGGTCTTTATTAGAATCAAGGACGGCGTTCAAATGACCCACTAAAATAATCCGTTTCGACAACATCACAAAGAGATCAACACGCCGAAAAAAATAAAGCAAAGAAAAAAAGGGGGAAATCCATTCAACATTTGGTGCATAAACCCCAATAAAACGAAACCTCAATTGTCCTTTATGGTAACATCCAACAAGACAAGTTTTCCTGTCAGACCGTCAAAACAAGTGAACACGTCGCATTCAAGGATCTGCGCACCGAGCTAGAGGCATACCTTGCCTTTGCCAAGTTGGTTGGGGCTGTAGAATACACCGACTGCACCTCTACAGAGGGGTAAGACCTCCCCAACGAGTATCCTGATATGACACGAAACAATCTGATGGTGAGGTTCCAGTGATGCGGGAGCTTTGGGGAATGTGGAGTACTTCTTTATTTCCTTCTTTCCCAAGCCTACTCTAGCCCGGAGTGATAACACCTGATAAGGCTCTATCGATGGGTTAAATAGAACTAAACTGCGTATTTATGCTAAACTGAATTGTTTGAATAATAACTGTTAGACTAAACTGAATAGCCCGAAAAAGAAATGTTTTTGGCAATTAAACAGTGTACTTACATTTAAACAACGTAAACTATGCTAAACTGAATTGTTTGAAATGGAACTGTTTTTTACATTGAAACTCTACTTACGCTAAACTGAATTGTTTTATATAGAACTGTTTTGACTTTTAACTATGTGTAAACAAAATCTATAATTTTGACTAAACTGAATAGTTTGAAATAGAAATGTTTTTGACAATTAAACTGTGTACTCAAGCTAAACTGAATTGTTTGAAATGGAACTGATTATTTGTATAAAAATGGATTTCGCATTAAATAACCCATGAAGGTTGATATGCTATAAAAAAAACAACCAACCAACCAACCAACCCTTGGGTGACTTTTACATTATGCTGAAAAATCTCGAAGCCCCCTGTCCCTTTCATAGTCACTTGAATAAAAGAGTGTTTCTTGAAAACTGCATATATCTACCCAGTGGCACTGAAGGCTACGAACGAGTCTATACCTGATTTTACCACAACTAAAACTTTTTTAGCATTTAAAAAGTTCTTTTATGACACGATGGCCACCCAGGGCATAAGAAAAACATTAGTAAAAGAATCAGACACTTGGATTTCGTCACATGGCCATGTTGTGTAATGAAGACGAAAGAAGAAAGACCTTATCAAGGCTTTATTCAACTGAATTTTACAGTAATAACCACACAAGGCAAGAGGCCAAACGCATATAAATAAGAATTAAAAAAGGACTGATTTAAATAGGAAAATCACGTGAGCAAGAATTATAACAACGGTTTAGGTAAAATCCCGTGAGCAAGAATTATAACTTTTATATATCCAGCCGCTGGACCGGTTTGCGAATCCTGCTAGACCGGCGGGGAAGTAGCTCACCACTGGAAGAGCTAGGGTACGTTTCAGATCTTTGAGAAGAATGGATATCAGGCTTCTGATTTACCGCTTCATGTTCTGTAGAACTTATATCAAACGAAGAGGTCGGATTTGCAGAGCTTTAGTCGGGTAGAACATTTTCAGCCGAATCTTGAGGTCGATCCAAGCGTGGAAAACGTGCCAAATGTCTCAGTGCTACTGAGTCTTCTCGACCATTACGATGTCGAATTTTCGCATATGTAGGGTTGGCTTCGAGAAGTTCCACTACCTCAACGATCGGGTCATACTTGCTCCTGCCACGAAATTGTTTTAATAAAACTTCCCCGGGCTCACAGAGCCAAACAGGTAATGCAGTGACAGTGGAAGAGCGCCTTTCAAAATTGAACATGCGCTCGTGAGGAGTGGCATTAGTGGTGATGCATTGTAGAGAGCGGATAGAACGTAAAACATCCTGCAGAACGTCCGGCCAAGCGTTAATGGGTAACCGTTGCGATTTCAAAGCTAATAAAATGGTGTTCCATATAATGCCGTTATAGCGCTCACATTGGCTGTTCCCTGTTGAATTATAAGCAGTAGTGTTGCTAGATCCAATCACAAGCCGCAGAATTGTTTGAATTCCCCTGAAATAAAGTTCCTCGGTCGGAATGGATAAACGAGGGAAGTCCAAAGATTGAAAAAAATAGTCATCAGGCACTGAATCGCAGTTTGAGAGGAGCAATCACGACAAGGTAAAGCAAAAGGAAATCGACTGTATTCGTCGTCGACAGTAAGTATGTAACGGCAACCTGATGAAGATATCGAGAAAGGTCCTTTGTAATCAACAGAAAGATACTAAAACGGAGCAGTAGAACGGATAAGAATATCATTAGGGGAATTAAAGAATTGGGGCTTTATTTTTGCGCAAGTAGTACATTCGGATGTCACACGCCGGACCTCATCGATTAAATATGGCATATTTTGTATTAAAGAATTATGCATTGATTTTAGTTCCTCCAAGGAAGAAGCAGCAGTACATGATCGGGATGTTGTATCAACAACGTTTTCATTGCCAGGACGGTGCTTTATATCATATGAAAAGGGAAGAACCTCCATTTTCCACCGTATAATTTTATCGTTTTTAATTTTTCCATGATTAGCAGGTTCAAACATAAAAGATACGGCTTCGTGATCCGTAATAATAGTAAAGTGTTTCCCAGCAATGAGGTCTTTCCATTTACGAACTCATTCGACTATGGCATATGCTTCTTTTTCGACTATATGAAGTCGCCGTTTAAAAAGGTTTAACGACCAAGAAAAGAACGCTCCCAGCTTGTAAGAGAGTGCCTCCGATAGCCTTTTCTGAGGCATCGGTTTTAA